>NQII01000225.1:588348-656986 GCA_002778355.1 Clitarchus hookeri | reverse complement strand
TCCGGATCCCCAGTGGATCCTAAAAACTTAAACGAAAAATAGGATTAGGTGTCGGTGAGTGCCAGCAAGCTAGCACAAAAAGGCTTTTTTTATAATTCTGAACAAGACGGTAAATTCCCTGAAAGAAAAGGTTAATCTTAATCCAATTAACCTAAACTAAAGCTAAGTCCACGAGGATTGTTTAAATACTTTAAGTCAATGAGACTTACAGCTTGACTAGTGATGATAATTAACTAAGATAATATATTATATGCAGCCTGTAGCCATCGGTAGGATTACTCCCGTATGCCTGACTGAAGGTCAGACATACAGACATACAGTGCTGCTATTAATTAACTATAGTACTATAATACATACATATCTTGTATCCATCAAGGATTATTGTGTAATCCTTTATGTGTATGTGTATGTCTAAGACTATGAGTCAACCAGGCAGTAGCTTGGTTGATTAAATCTAGGATAATATATTAAATAGAGCCTGCGGCCATCGGTAGGATTACTCCCGTATGCCTGGCTGAAGGTCAGACATACAGACATACAGCGCTGCTATTGATTAACTATATACATACCTTGAATCCATTAATAGGATTAATCAAGAATGTCTAAGGCTATGAAACTGTTCGACAGCAGTTGGTTAAGTTATTAAACTATCGATAAGTACACATGTTTATCCTAAAAGCTGTGCAGATGCTAATATAATTGGCCTGACAGTGTGTTACACACAGGGCTAAGGGGGCCTGTGCGCTAGAAGCGATTTAGGTCGCTTATAGCGCTGTGTTAAGTCTATATCATAGTACCCACGGGTAGATATGACAGGATTTATGTGTTCCTCGCTTGATTTATAAAAACGCTCAGTTTGCTTGCGAATTACTTCGTCCAGCATTTCTTGTTTTAATTCGGCGTGCAAGCATCTAGTAGGGTATACCTGGGTGCATCGGCGGCCAATCTGAGGCATTTATTTTGCACCACCTGTAATGAATGCAAGTGAGTTTGTGCACAGTAGGCCCAGGCGGGCGCTGCATAAGTGATAATGGGGCGAATCAAGGTCTGATATAATCGTATCCCATTATTATGTGACAAACCTGAGCCACTAACTAGAAGAGGGTATAAGGCTGACATGCGCTCATAAGCTAAGTTCCTCTTAGCTTCAACATGGCGGCGCCATGTCAGCCTTTTATCCATAATAAGGCCAAGGTATTTTACCTCATCTTTAAATGGAATATCCTCCCCAAAGAGAGTAAGATGTGGCAGATTGGGAGGAATATTCCGGCGAGTGAAAACTACAGCCTCGCATTTTCCCACATTTACTTTAATTCGCCAGAGGCGGAAATAATGTCCAAGCTCATTGAGCTGAGCATGGGTGCGCTGAGTGGCAACTTCAGCTTTGCGAGATCGCGTGTATATTACTGTGTCATCTGCATAAATTCCTAAATTAATATGCCAGTTAGGGGGACGCGGAATATCGTGGGTATAAATNGGCGCGGAATATCGTGGGGTATAAATATTTTAAAATACTGGACCTAATATGCTGCCCTGGGGGACACCAGCCCTAATAATTTTATTGTGTGAGGTCGCTCCATCAATAGAAACAGTAAACGAGCGCCTATCTAAATATGAAGCTAATAATTTAATATAGCAATCTGTGAAGTTATTCTCATACAATTTATACAGTAACCCCTCATGAAAAACCCTGTCAAAAGCCTTTTCGACATCTAAGAATACTGCGACGGTGTAACGACGCCAGTTAAAAGTATTTTTTATGTGCTCGGATAATCTTACGAGCTGGTGAACGGTAGAGTGAGCTTTCCTGAAGCCAAACTGCTCATCAGGAAATATATTATCAACGCGAATATGATTTTCGAGGCACCGCAATAGAACACGCTAGTGAATCTTGGAGAGCCGAACTGAGCAGCCTAATAGGGCGGTATTTCTGTACTTGTTTCGGATCTTTGCCCGGTTTAGGAAATACAACGACTGAGGCACATTTCCAGGAGGTGGAGAAATGGGCGAGATTAAAACTCGCATTAATGCACTCGGCTATGGCTTCAAGTATACTGTCAGGCAGTTGCTTGAGAACCATAACCTGCAGGGAGTCAAGCCCAGGTGCATTACGTGGTTTCATTAGTTTAATTATTCTTTTTACCTCGTCGGCATGCGTGGGTTCTGGCTCAGCAGCGGAAGGCTGTTGCAAACGTATTCGGAGGTTCCTATAAATGTGAGCCACCTACGCTGGATCTGAGGGATCAGCAATGGGCTGGAAAGCTAATTCTAAATGAGTAGCCACAGCCTCAGCTTTTTGCAGGGGCGTGTAGGCCATGCCTGCAGTGCCTTGAAGAGGCGGGATTTTGGTCGCGCTTCTTTATAAATGCCTTTGTCATGCGCCACAGACTGTTATCTGAAGTGCATGAGTGGGATAATTTGTAATTCCAAATTTCTGTTTGCCAGATTCTTATATCAGTATCAATTTGCTCTCTAAGCTCGTTTATTTGGGCTTTAATTTGCCTAGTACGAAACCGAGAATAGCGCCTGAGCAGCTTGTTTTTTTCGCGAGATCAACTTCCTGATCTCTCAGTCAGGGAGTTGTCCCTTTATCAGGCAGTGTATCTGCACGAATCCGCAGGGTTTTTTCCGGGACAAAATTAGTAATCCCCGTCTGAATTATCTCTGTGATATGAATTACAGCAGAGTCTAATTCCTCGGGGGTACTGACAAGAGCTGGTAGATCTATTGTATCGTCCAGGTATTCATTAAAGCCTAGCCACGCATTCTTATGATCTTTAACTTTACTAATTGGCATGTTGTCAGTTTCAAAATTATTAAACAACATGAGGACAGGATAGTGGTCCAAAGCCAATTCATGGAGCACTTTTAATTGTAAGGTCATATGAAGGCCTTTATTAAGCACGATATCTAGTATATCAGGCCTCTGATTAATTAATGGTTGAAAAGTAGGTTCGCTGGGCGCATTAATACAGTAATTGCAGTAATTGTGTTGCCCCTGGTGTCTAAATAAACTGTTCCCATTGACTGTACGCGCGAGACAGCCCCAAGTGGGATGTTTAGCATTTAAGTGGCTGACAGCGAGTAATATAGGTGAAGAATTCATTAATTAATTTAAATCTGCCCGTAAAAGAGTGCGTCCTGGCGGGCAGTAAACAGAATATATTGATACTTGCTGTATTCCTAGTTTTACTTTAATACCCACTGCTTCTAGTTTATCTAGTTAAAGTAATTTAGCTGGGGAGCACGCGATAGTATGGTGTATTTAAATTAATACTCCGCCACCATACTGGTCCCTATCTGAAAGATAACATTTAAATCCGGGAATTGAAAATCTAATTTGCGGGTGCAAATGCGTTTCATTAATCGCAATAATAGGAGCCAGGTGCCGAGAAATGAAATCTATCACCTCATGTTTCTCATTGCGAACGTGATGGGCATTCCAATAAACAATATTATTAATAACCTTAAAACTAAGAGAAGGTAGATTGGTATTCTGCCCTCTGACTAACATTAAGGCTTGTGGAGAGCCAAAATGTCGAAGGCAACCAGAGCCTGACATTTGTCATCTTGGCTCGTAGTTGGGTCCGCCCAGATGGAGAGGAGAGCAAAAAGGCTTTCCAACATCTTCACGAGAGCTGGATTGCCTTGAGCCATAGGACACGACTTTATTAAATTAAATAAGGTCGGTGTCAGGACGACAGCGGGTGCGGCGGAATTAGTTCCCGAACTTGCCGCTCGAGCGTGGTCCGGGATGGAAGCTGGCTTCTTGTTCGGTCCGCGCCTGATTGGGCGCTGCCTGAGCTATGGATGACGCTGCGGGAGGAGGGGGGCTGGGCAGCTGACTGCCGCTCTAGAGCGACAGTCTGCTGCGCAGAATATCACCCACCTTAGGACGAGTTTGGTGGCTCGCCTTTCCCTTTTTAGAAACAAACGCTTGGCGCCTAGTGCGCGGATTATTAGCATATACTGGAAAGTCCGGCTCGTTATACCCGAGCACACCATAGGGGTTGTGGGTCGGGATAGGGAGGCCTTGTGCCTATGTCGGCTCGAAATTTTGCACTTGAGTGCGTTTGGGCCCATGACTCTGAATGGTAGTCCATTGGCCAGGGGATGGTTTAGCCCAGGGTGCCGGAGGAGCCCTATACTGTGCCCCAGGAAGTGGAGGAGGAAGCTGTGACGCTCTCGACTATTGCTGGCGTTTTTTACGCTCTTCAACAGGCAAAAAGCGCCACTTTTCCGCCTTATAGTCGGTACAGCCTCAGAAATTAGCTGCGTGGTTGCTTCCACATCCCACGCAGCATCTGAGCGATAAATCGTCCTTGTTAGGCAAGGAACAATCTACAGTGTGGTGTGCCTGGCCGCAGAGGCGGCAGCGAGCTGTGGTGCGGCACACCCTAGACGAGTGTCCAAAGCGCTGCTCCAGCTCCTCACGAATGAAATCAATAGGCAAGGACTTGTCCAGGCCTTTTATTGCCACTTTTAGTGGCAATTCGCTACGTGGGGGTGAGTACACTGAGACCTACTTTCAGTGACTCAAGAAGTCGAACGGCGGTTCTGTAGTTGTCGAACGACTTCGGCAGGTACTGCACACCCTGGGGAACAACTCTATTGACTGTTGTTTCCACGAGGTGTACGCGGAAAAGTCGCACGACTTTAATGTAACCAGACTCAGAAGTGTGGTACACTGTAATCGGGCGCAAGTCAGGGCACTTGGCTGGTGGTGGAGGTGGTGGTGTGCTCTGATTGGCCGGATCAGCCGGTGAATCGGTGTCCATCGCCTAGTCGGGAGTGGGGGCTGTTGCCTGGGCAAGGGTGACTGCGACTTGGCGCTTTTTCGAACCTTCCTCGGGCGGGGCTTCATAAACGGGCTCGGAACTCCCCCTAAGGGGCCTTGGACAGGGGTGAAACTCACAATAAGAAATTTAAGGCCTAGCTAACCGAGAATAAAAACAGTCCTCCACAAACTGGCCTCTCTGGCCGCTTCCTTCTACCGGAAACGCAGCTAGGAAATGCCAGTCGCTTGAACCACTATTTAAATTTGGCCCTGGCTATGCAATATTACCATTTTTCCGAGTTCTGCTAAAAGAACCCGTAACTGGAGTTGCAGAACTAGCAGTCCTCTTCTAACTAAAATTTAACTTGTTCGCACTGTACTTGGGGTAAAGAGTAGCTCGCACTCAGCACTGCAGCACTGCGCAAATACAGCTATAACACCTTTTAATGAATTGGCAGTGGATGCGAGCGAGCACAGAACGACCTCCTCACCCAAGGCAGCAGCTAGAATGCATGGCCCATCTGCTGTATGATCCTGCATTGAGCCTCGTCAGTGTACAGCGCCGGCCAAAAATAACTTTCCTGTTTGTTATGTAAACAATTGTGGACGCTGGTTCTGATTGGATAGAAGTCATGGGCAGATGCAAAAGCATATTACATGTCTTTATTTAATCACTCATCAAACACAAGCGAATATTATTGTTGTTATAATTAGTACTGAATTAAAATATTTAAAAACTAGCAAACATTTCTGTTAATTATATTTTATTTGCAAGAATTTGTGAAGAATAAGTGCATGCATAGTATGAATGTTTGTAAAAATACAAAAATTATCACAAACTATGACATACACAAACTTTGTAAACTTTGAATTGTGAATATGATTGGGTGAGGCAAGTGTAATTTCGAATCGAAAGTAACTTGTGTATTGCCATAACGAAATATACTTAGGCACTCTGTCTTCTTTGTGATTCTTGCTTTTAACAATAATATTTGCTACAGAGTAAATATCAATGAACTAATAATTTGCAACATTATTTTAACTCTATGCAGATAAAGTATTAGATAAGTGTAATGAATATAACAAAAAGCAGAAAGTTTGCAACTGCCGCTTTCGTATATGGTTGAGATATTTTTGAAGTTCTACACACCGTAACAAGGAAATCACGAGATGTAATGGTTTAAGAGGGACATATGAATAAATTTCGGTGTTTATTTTTCATTTTGTACACATATCACCCATCTATCTCTTAAAAGAAAAAAGTTTCTCGCTTGCTATTTACTCTTTTGTTCACGTCCAGAAATATGATCAAGAACAGACGATTGCTTTACCATTTTTTATGTTGAAAATATATTAAGTTAAGAAAATATTACGATTGCTTCATAGTTATAAAATATTAGTCATTTGGCAGTTAAAATTTGAAATCATTTGATTGAATAGTTTTCGAGTGATAGCGAATTTACTTTGAGCGTTATTCGGTGGTGCGAGGCAAGCACGCAGCACTGTTGAGTTTCCTGACCCCGGGCAGAATATGAGCGAGCAAGGGGGAGGCGCAGATAAGAGCGAGATTCCCGCGTTTCTTTGCGGCCCAGGTCAGTGCGAGGGTCTGACTGGAGGAGCGGCAGCCGTGCTCAGCCAGGGCAGAGCACTGAGGCAGTGTGTGCGATGCTAAAAACCTGCAAATAATTATATTTGGCAACAAAATAGAGCTATAACCGAGTAATATTGCATTGTTAAAGGGAAATAGAATCGATTTTGAGTCAATAGTACTTGAAATTTGAAACTTTTATTAAATAAAATATTAAGCAAAATGTATGAAAATGTGGTCTGTGCTAGAGTCTGAGAGCATAGCCTCATCCATTGTCACTGGTGGCAGCTGAGAGGTCGCACTTGGCGAGTCCATTTCTGCCCCAGGAGGAGTGTGGTTTGCCATGCTCGATTCACATAAAAACAATAATAACTTCTTGGCAATGGCACTTTGATGTGAAATAAGTGTCTTCGTACGTGGNAATATGAGCGAGCAAGGGGGAGGCGCAGATAAGAGCGAGATTCCCGCGTTTCTTTGCGGCCCAGGTCAGTGCGAGGGCCTGGCTGGAGGAGCGGCAGCCGTGCTCAGCCAGGGCAGAGCACTGAGGCAGTGTGTGCGATGCTAAAATCCTGCAAATAATTATATTTGGCAACAAAATAGAGCTATAACCGAGTAATATTGTATTGTTAAAGGGAAATAGAATCGATTTTGAGTCAATAGTACTTGAAATTTGAAACTTTTATTAAATAAAATATTAAGCAAAATGTATGAAAATGTGGTCTGTGCTAGAGTCTGAGAGCATAGCCTCATCCATTGTCACTGGTGGCAGCTGAGAGGTCGCACTTGGCGAGTCCATTTCTGCCCCAGGAGGAGTGTGGTTTGCCATGCTCGATTCACATAAAAACAATAATAACTTCTTGGCAATGGCACTTTGATGTGAAATAAGTGTCTTCGTACGTGGAAAAATATATGGGGTTATCCACTGCACTGACACTGCATGCACGCCCACATATGAGGACGTAAACACATGTAGAGGAAGTACACAAAAGGGTTGCTTGAACTCCGCAACGGTTGTAGCCCCCATATGGCATGTGCGTCGGCCCGAATCGTCTCACCCTCAACAGTTTCCTCGTTAAGGCTTGAACGCGGGGCGGTCATCTGACTCCGCCAGTACCGTTGATGTCGAGTGGGTCGGGCGCACTCCCATCCCACTACACCGAGGCTGGAGTCGTGGAGGTGTAACCAACATGTTCGGGTTGACTCCCCGCTCCCTCCCCTAGTTGAGTGTACATCGTGGCTGCGCAGTTGCAGGGTGTCGAAGAGACTAAGGGAGGAGGGACACGGAACAGATCATATGTATGACATTGTCAGAAGCAAGAGAGAACTCATGCTCCTCTTTGTTTACACTAGTGCGCAGGGATTCTACCTGTGATACAGTAGTACATAAAGATTGTCAACTTGTGTCGTCATTTAATTGGTAGCACATCGGTGTAAATTAGCTGGTCTGTATGTGATACATGACAAGGTTTAAGAATTAATTTCTTCATCAAGGTTATCGAATAAATCCTGAAGGACAAATATTTTGCTAGCAGAAATCNGTCGAAGAGACTAAGGGAGGAGGGACACGGAACAGATCATATGTATGACATTGTCAGAAGCAAGAGAGAACTCATGTTCCTCTTTGTTTACACTAGTGCGCAGGGATTCTACCTGTGATACAGTAGTACATAAAGATTGTCAACTTGTGTCGTCATTTAATTGGTAGCACATCGGTGTAAATTAGCTGGTCTGTATGTGATTCATGAGAAGGTTTAAGAATTAATTTCTTCATCAAGGTTATCGAATAAATCCTGAAGGACAAATATTTTGCTAGCAGAAATCNGAAGGTTTAAGAATTAATTTCTTCATCAAGGTTATCGAATAAATCCTGAAGGACAAATATTTTGCTAGCAGAAATCTTGTACCCACTCGCCCCACCTAAGTCAGCATCATCTTCCAAATCGTCAGGTATTTGAGCCTGAAGGGCTGAGTGCAAAGCTTTTTGCAGTTCTGCTGCTGTATTTTCCATAGGTTGTACATCACACTGTGCACATTCATAAGTTATATAATCCTTACGGAGGATTTCTGGTACAATGAACACCACGATTATAAAAAGAGAACAAATAGTCAATACACAACTTTCGCAAAAACTATTAAAGTGTTAACTTAACGAACATTAACATTACCATGCATGTCACCAACACCAAAAGCAACCACAGGAACGTGTATGTGAGACTTGCACAATGCACCCAATGAAATCATGCAGTCCTGCTACAAGATAATTGCACCAAATTACCTTCCTGTCTCTTCCAGATACCAGGTAATACACCCAAATAGACGAGAGAAGCAAGAAAGGAAATACTAATGTAGACCCACGATTTCATTAACCACGTAAAAAATCTTGAAACATGCAGAGCAAGTAACAGTTCCTTTTCCTTCACAAAATATAAATAATTATTCTAATGTTTGCAGTAATGTAGGTAACATGGGCATGCATTCTAAAAGTTAAAAAAAATCGTGGCGAGTTCTGTTTATTTTAGGCTCGCAGTCACACTATGTTAGTTACGACATGCTTGATAAATTAATAACAAATTTACATTTTAATCAAATTAATAACAAACAACAAAACAAGCATGAATATTGCAATTATATGAGAAGCAGTCCAGGGGTAAGATATTTTTGTATGACTTCATCTCACAATTCATGCAATCATNATATTGCAATTATATGAGAAGCAGTCCAGGGGTAAGATATTTTTGTATGACTTCATCTCACAATTCATGCAATCATGCAACAATAAATTTTCATTAATTCTTTTTATTAGATTATTTTTATGTTTGTCTGGGAGTTGCACTAAAGTNATATTGCAATTATATGAGAAGCAGTCCAGGGGTAAGATATTTTTGTATGACTTCATCTCACAATTCATGCAATCATCATGCAACAATAAATTTTCATTAATTCTTTTTATTAGATTATTTTTATGTTTGTCTGGGAGTTGCACTAAAGTNCATCATGCAACAATAAATTTTCATTAATTCTTTTTATTAGATTATTTTTATGTTTGTCTGGGAGTTGCACTAAAGTTACATTGGTTTATAAGAATTTTACTATGTTGACAAAGCTTTGATTTATTTCGTTATTAACACCATTAACAGTTGTTTTATTCTGACAGAGGATTTTATTTCCGCAAAAGAAAATATCAACTTAGTAATACAATAAGTTACATTACAAGTGTCACTAATATATCACTAACTATTAAATTTATAATACAAAGAAGTTACATTACAAGTATCAGTAATGCAGTTTCCTAGGTATAAACAAACTAAAGTTACATAGTAAATTCAGGAACAAAATGTTGTGGGGAATGGTTAGGCGGTTTTTGGAAAAGAATTTGCCCCACGGAAGGGCGACATTTAATGCTCTGGGATGGGTGCATACCAGTTTTTAGAGGTGGTGACAAAATATTGAAATGAGTTTAAGGTGAAGGTAATCCGAATTATGCGCCAGACACATTCGACATATGGTTTCGTGATGATGATGCTTGTGATCTCAGGACCATATGGTCGTTCACCCGGATGTATGCCATTCCTTCGGTGGTGATGATTGTTAAGTTGTCTCAAAGATAAAGGTGAGCCCAGGCTCCCCTTGCACCTGATCCTTATGTACATGTATCTTGTGGACCTTTTAATGTTTACCTATATGCCTTAAGCGGCTCTAAAGTGAAATTTGTGTTAGGTTAATAAAATACAAATTGATGAAGTAGCTTATGGAAGATGGGATGTGGGGAAGGAGGTCCACGCCCCTAAATGCAGTGGAGGTGATGTGTAGAAATAACACATGCGATATAACACATGTATATTTTCCTTTGCACAGTCATTTTAATTTCTCATTTCTGTGAGAACGCTCATGCGGTCCCTAGCCATCCTGGCCTACCAGGTGGGCTCAGCTGCAGAAAAGCACATTAACATGTCATGGATTTATGTAGAAAATTATGCTTCTTTGGGCAATGCATTTCCGGGTATTGAAATTAAAATAAAGGTTCCCTTTTTTACGATTTACTATTGCATACTGAAAGATTGTTAACGAAAAGTGAATGTAATCGGAACGCAGCATTGCACATGCCAACCCCTGTGACTCTCGGAAGCTAACTGATCTGGTAGGTGCACATGTCACATAAATGAGAGCAGGAGAGCAGACTGACAAACTCCACAAATACAATACTAATAAACAAGAAAATTTTAACACACTAAAAGAGCGATTAAAACATGTTAAAATACCATTACATGTAGCTAACATGGCACAATATGTTGGGTTTTGAAGAACATCTGTCATTCCATGAACATGTGAGGTATCTGGCGAATAAAGCATTGGTGGCATTCCATAAATTGAAAGCAGTATCTCCTGCAGCATGGGAACTAAATTATCATGCACGGATGATGATTTACAAGGGAGTTGTTCTTGCAATCATAATGCACAGTGCGGCTGCGTGCCATCAAATTGCCATATAATTTCGTGTAAAAAGGCCATAGCTATGGGCACAGTGAGAAGCTCTGTTGGCTGTAGTCCAGACCTATAGAACAGTCTCCCATTATGCGTGTATATCCTGACTGGCGCTATACCTGTCGATGTGCTTACACAGGAGAGGGGACTACTGTGGATGGAATGCAGAAGTNCACATAAATGAGAGCAGGAGAGCAGACTGACAAACTCCACAAATACAATACTAATAAACAAGAAAATTTTAACACAGTAAAAGAGCGATGAAAACATGTTAAAATACCATTACATGTAGCTAACATGGCACAATATGTTGGGTTTTGAAGAACATCTGTCATTCCATGAACATGTGAGGTATCTGGCGAATAAAGCAGTGGTGGCATTCCATAAATTGAAAGCAGTATCTCCTGCAGCATGGGAACTAAATTATCATGCACGGATGATGATTTACAAGGGAGTTGTTCTTGCAATCATAACACACAGTGCGGCTGCGTGCCATCAAATTGCCATATAATTTCGTGTAAAAAGGCCATAGCTATGGGCACAGTGAGAAGCTCTGTTGGCTGTAGTCCAGACCTATAGAACAGTCTCCCATTATGCGTCTATATCCTGACTGGCGCTATACCTGTCGATGTGCTTACACAGGAGAGGGGACTACTGTGGATGGAATGCAGAAGTNCTATATCCTGACTGGCGCTATACCTGTCGATGTGCTTACACAGGAGAGGGGACTACTGTGGATGGAATGCAGAAGTAGGAAACTACCAATGAAGAGAGACAAATGGTGCGAGAGAAAATTGTTTGTGAAGAGATAGGCTGATTCTGAAAAGGTCAGAGGTATATGTATGAAATATTCCCGAATGTCAAAGAAAGACCGAGGAATAAGTGGGTAGAGGTTGGTCACTATCCAGCTCAGTAGTCCCTGACAAGACATTGCAAGTTAAAAGGCAAACTTTTTAAATTTAATCTGACAGACACACCACTCTGTCCAATGTGTGGTATTGGGGATACTGCTAGCGATNAGGCAAACTTTTTAAATTTAATCTGACAGACACACCACTCTGTCCAATGTGTGGTATTGGGGATACTGCTAGCGATTTACTGACAGCGTGTGCAAAGGTAGCTGACATACATATAGCATACAAGCAATGAATGGGTGATCTGGCAATTGAGCCATTCAGTTTGTCCTTTATAGTTTCATCCACATCGACTTCTTAATTATGGTTGAGCTATACCGTTCAGCATGCAATGTTTGGAGGAGTTTGGTGAATTGGATTCTGCTAAGTCGGAAACCATAACTGATGATAATGATGACTGAATAAGATGACAGTCACCTATTGTGGGTTGGTGACCATGCACAGGCACCTGGGGTGGTAACGTATTATTGCATGAAGACCCCATGGCAAAATATTATATCAAAGTGGAAGTAAAAAGCATATTAAGTGGAGTTTGGACAGTTAAAGACTTGAAAGTGTTTATTAATGAATAGAATGGTTTCCTCTGCACAGTCATCCGTCGAACAGTTAGGCTGCATTTGCTGGATATCATAGCTGTCGTTGTCTCTGTGTCAGTTTAGCGAGAGGGTCTGATATAGGTGGCATAGTTTCGGATTTCTGCTATTGCTTTAAGCAGGATGTATAGTTGACTTGGGCCAGTGACTGGCAGGAATGGGGACGAGGGAGATGTTTTAATATTGGGTCCTCCAACTCACTGCTGGAGAGAGATGGCCTGAGACTCTGGGCCTGTTTTGAATTTATTTGGTGTGAAATAGGGAAAGACTGGAAAATAGCATCATAAGTCATTTTGAGAAAATCATGCTATGTTTTATAAATGGTGACCTTAATATTTTTCTCCATACTAAAGTCTTAATGTCTTGTGAACTTGTATTTATTTTCTTTTCAATATTCTGTGTAAATTTTTTAAATTTTTAGTGCAATCTTGGGCCTCTTCTAGCCCAGAACGCCACAATGATTTTAGTCTGGATTCGGGGACATTAGAGGTCGGTCGTGATGCTGAGCCCCTTTGTTAACCTAACCATGTACTGTAGTTACATTACAAGTATTTTTACTCAAATCTTTTAAGTGTTTTTCCTCCCAGGATAAGTACGGCCACGTTCCTGCAGACACTAGCTCCCCAGAAATTTTATCGGAATTTAACTTTCATGTGTGCTTCATGCTCTCTTAACACATGTAGGCTATTGATGAGCCACAATGGTGGACCTGCTTCAGTATGTGTATTGATTGATACACTGTGTAAATAAAGAATAGTTGTAAAATATGTCAAGCCTTACAAATGGCTCAATCATTTTCCACGACAGTTTTTTATGACTGCCTTGGGAGCTGTGACCACTTATAGCAAAGTACCTATATAACACATAATAGCATGTGAGTTGGCCGGAACAAACCTTCTATGGTTTCCTGGCATTTACAGGAGACCAACACCCCCAATAAGTAGTCCTTAATGGACTGACCACTGTAATACCATATACTGTTTCAACTAGCAGACACTGCAGTAAGGCTACATTGGCGAATGGTAATTATCTTTGTTTTAACTGAAATCCAGCATGGCTGCCGAAACTCCTGCCACTTTCAAATTCTATAAATTCAGTGAGAAACTAAATACCACAAAATAGTTTTATTAGTTCAACATGCCTCTGAATCATAACTTAATAAGCAACGGAATTGGAAAGACAACACCATTGAAGTTTTAAATACATTGCTAAGCAATTTTTTTACCTACCCATGTCGTTTGTTTAAATAATTGCAGAGTTTTTGTTAATGTTTTTATTAAGGGTAAGTGTAGTATGTNTGTTAATGTTTTTATTAAGGGTAAGTGTAGTATGTATATTTGTTTTATGTTAAAAATTGTGTTTCCTATTTATGAACCTTTGGTGGGAACCCCAACTGTCATCCAAGCAAGCTCGTGCCATGTTTGTCAATCTGGTATCGTGCGTGTAAGGAGGCCGACATGTGCTCATCACTGTACCCGGGTCTTCTATTTTGCTCATCATACCATGTAGTCTGCCATAGAAGTAATATTTTGCACTGGAATCTAACNATTGAAGTTATAAATACATTGCTAAGCAATTTTTTTACCTACCCATGTCGTTTGTTTAAATAATTGCAGAGTTTTTTTTAATGTTTTTATTAAGGGTAAGTGTAGTATGTATATTTGTTTTATGTTAAAAATTGTGTTTCCTATTTATGAACCTTTGGTGGGAACCCCAACTGTCATCCAAGCAAGCTCGTGCCATGTTGGTCAATCTGGTATCGTGCGTGTAAGGAGGCCGACATGTGCTCATCACCGTACCCGGGTCTTCTATTTTGCTCATCATACCATGTAGTCTGCCATAGAAGTAATATTTTGCACTGGAATCTAACTCCTCGTTGTTTCGTTTTCACCTGGGAATAGTGCTGCCTCTATCCGCGCCGACTAAATGTGCCAGGGATGTAATTTTTTAACTTGCAATAGTAAATCGTAACATCTGGAACCTTTCTTTTCATTTTAATACCTTCAGATGACACCCTTACTTTCATGGGAAAAGCATCGCCTGGGGAAGCATTACTTTTCACATATATCCATGTCGTGGTAATGTACTTTTCCGCAGTTGAGCCCACCTAGTGGGCCATAATGGCTACGGACTGCATAAGTGTTCTCACAGAAATGATAATTTAATGTAACTGTGCAAAGGAAAATAAACATGTGTGTTATTTCTACACACCACCTCCGCAGCATTTAGAGGCNGGGATGTAATTTTTTAACTTGCAATAGTAAATCGTAACATCTGGAACCTTTCTTTTCATTTTAATACCTTCAGATGCCACCCTTACTTTCATGGGAAAAGCATCGCCTGGGGAAGCATTACTTTTCACATATATCCATGTCGTGGTAATGTACTTTTCCGCAGTTGAGCCCACCTAGTGGGCCATAATGGCTACGGACTGCATAAGTGTTCTCACAGAAATGACAATTTAATGTAACTGTGCAAAGGAAAATAAACATGTGTGTTATTTCTACACACCACCTCCGCAGCATTTAGAGGCNTAATTTAATGTAACTGTGCAAAGGAAAATAAACATGTGTGTTATTTCTACACACCACCTCCGCAGCATTTAGAGGCTTGGGACTACCAACCCACCTTCCAGAAGCTTCTTTACCAATTGGTTTTTGATTAGCGTAGCCAAAATTTCACTTTACAGCTTCTTAAGGTATGTGGGTCAGCCTGAATAGGCCAAAAAGGCACATGTAGTTAGTATCAGGCATGAGGGAAGCCTGACTCCACCTTAATGGGACGACTCAATAATCATCACCACCGATGGAATGTCATATGTCTAGGCAGACGACCACATGGCCGTGAGATCACCACCGTCACCATCACGACACTGCCTGTCGATGGTGTCTGATGCCTAAGTCGGGTTACCTTCACCTTAAACTCATTCCTATACTTAGTCACCGCCCACCAAAACCAGTATGCACCTGTCCTAGAGTGTTAAATGTCGTCCTTTCGTAGGGCGAATTCCCTTCCAAAGGCCTGACCGACTAGCCACTTCCTACGACTTTTCTTCCTGATGTTGTGTTTATGTAATTTTTTTCAGCATTTTTGTTCATTCTATCACTTATCAGGTTTACTAGCTGTTTATCTAGAGTTATTGGTGCATTTTATTGATGCAATATGATAGAACTTCGTGCTGTTATCGTTTACATCCAATTATCTCATCGCTCTGGCATAAGTTAAGCGCTTTATCTTAGTGATTAGATAACTAATTGCTGCCTTTTTGTTTATGTTTGTATTACGATAACTGAATGGGTAAGGAAGTACATTCGTGTCATATTTACCCACATTCTGGTAAATCGTTACTGACATTTTAAGTATATTCTAACCATACAATTAGCTATTATTTATATTACGTTTTTGTGTATCTAATAGTAAATTTACAGACTTGTAAACATTCACATCTTGTTTGCATGCACTTTGGTACTTGTCGCATTGCTACCATGACTCTTAGACATGCGTAAACTTATGTTTTCATTAGTGCACATGTTTTTCAAGCGAAAAATGTGCGGGACAGTGCTCGGCTCGTCCATGTGTGTACTGTGACGTAATACACCACCGATTCTAGCACAACTTCACATCACTACCAATTTGACACAAGTCTACCTGTTGTTCACTGATTGATGGCTGTTGTCTGAATCCTGCATGCACAATGCCGCTACGAGACATTCGCCCAAGGTTTCCTACAGGCACACCTGCCGGCATCCCATAATCCCGGGTTCGGCGCTGTACAGCAGTACCGCAACGCACTTGTGACGCCTTCGTGCAGCTGCACTTCTGTCAGCAGAGCTCTGCGACCTTCTCACCTGCCTCTTTCACACCAACAGCGATCACCAAATATACCTGCACTGCTTCCGGAGGATGCTCAACTACCCGAGTAACCACTCCACACCACACAGATAACCCTACAACCTGCGGCCTCGGCGGGGCCCTCGTCGACCACTGTCCTGCTGCCACTAGCCGTGAATCAGGGAGCAATGGGCTGCAGTGGATGAAAACCAGTTAATGAAACAGTTGCTGAAGAACTTATGCTAGTGTTATAATATGTTAAACCTTATTCACTATTTGATCAAGATTGAGACTCATCGTGGATGTTGACGTATTATTAAGGAACGTCACGATTTTCAACTCAATGTTGGAATGTGGAATGTTTTTCATCTTCCCTGTTTGGGCTGGAAAAGATGAATTAATTTTCCGCTTGATCATTTACTGTATTTTGCGAGGAAATATTTGTATCAACTTGACTGAATGCCATCTGCTCTTGTCCAGCAGCATGTATGCAAATGTTATGGATTATTTTCCTCTCCTAGTCATTTAAGTCTTAAGTATGCCATCTCGTTTTGAAAAAAGACTGAAAACATGAAGCTAAGATGGCTTCATTTACTGTTGGAAATAGCTTTAAAAATCATTAAATATTACAGTTAGAGCTTTTGGTAAGCTTTGCAAGATCTGAGCACAGAATCACAGTTTTTTTTTTTTCAAGATACTGAAGCTCATATTTCAATGTAAATAATGTTAAAAGGAACTGGCCATAAAAACAATTCTTATCAGGTTNAATAATGTTAAAAGGAACTGGCCATAAAAACAATTCTTATCAGGTTGTAGACAGCCAATGGAATTGGTCTCATCACTTCATCAAACTCCTGAAAACATTATATTTCAGATTTCTTTTACTGACAAGTCAGCCTTAATTTTTAATAACTTTAGGTAATTACTTTTATGTTTCATTAGCTGTACTGTGGAATCACAGAGTTAATTTCACCTCATATAGCATGGATAAATGTGCTTGTAGCGCATCTCAAATGATGTGGCAGTATAACAGATGTATCACATGTTTCGCCCTCGAAAATATTTTGTATTTGTATTTTATTTCAGAATGGAAGTGCATGTCAAAAGTATTTCAAATACAAAATACTAAAATACTTCAAAGATTAAGATAATATTAAAAATACTTAACGTATTTGAATTTCGTTTTTGATATATACATATGTATTTTAAATACTGCCCAGCTCTGTATGTTGTATATACTCTGCCTCTGAATGAGTTACGATGTAGTGGTGATTTAGGTTTTTTTTGTTCGCAGGGCTGAAGTTGCAGTGCAGTAATGCTCCCCTGTCTTCACGGCCATCACTGCCACAGGTGTCCTGGCCAGAAACACGTGAATGGCGCTCCACCAGGGCACACAATGCTCGCGCACACACCAATAATGTGAAGTTGCGCGAACTATACAAGCGCCAATCCAACCATGTCCGATAGGTCTTATAAACACATTTTTATTGGTAATAAGCTAGGTATTATAATATGACTTGTTTATTTTAATTTTGAAGTTTGTGAAATTTTACTTAATAATTTATAAAATAGATTGACAGAATGAACTTTAAACAGACACCTTTACTACAACAATTCCCAACTATTTCCGCAGTTACAGTTAACTTTATTTAATTTACATCTTGGTGAAAACAAAATGAGTAATAGGCAGTTGGTTACCTCAACCATAGGGGTATTAAAATAATAAACACTACTAATTTAATTCACCTTTTACAGGCATACAAACTTATTTAATAAACTTATTTGTCTAAAAAAATTACGATTGTGTTAGAACTGGTATTATTCTATGACAGGATCACAAGTGTGTCATACAAAATTATGAAAACTGTTTGAATTACTTTTAATTAACATTTGTGGGCTTACGAATCGTTTATTTTATAAACTTCCACTCACAATCTAATACCATTTTAACTTAAATAACAAAGTATTCATAAAACATATATTAAAAAGACAATTAAAAGAAATTATTAAAATACATTAACAGACTGTGATGTGCTCTCACAATGCCAAAGAAAGATACCTAGCCCCACTTTAATACAAACGACAGATTTAAAAGCTGTACAATAAGTATATCAACAAAAACCGTGGGGGCACTCAAATGGAGCCAATCAAAACCCTACGGCTATAAAAATTATAACAAAACACACACATGCAAAATGNCGTGGGGGCACTCAAATGGAGCCAATCAAAACCCTACGGCTATAAAAATTATAACAAAACACACACATGCAAAATGTACAAAAAAAAGTAAGTATATTTCTTTTGCCGGTGGGTCATCAAGAACTTAATATTAACAGAAATGTGTGAGCAAGTGCGGTCCCATTAACCAATGCGGACTGGCCATTTAATACGTACATACACAAAGCCAGCTACAGTAGGAAAACTATACCATACAAAAGGCAAAAAAGCACATACAATCAAAACCTGGCCAAAATCCACATTGCAACCATGCAAGTTAACCAAAAGGTTGGGCTACTAAAAGGGAATTTTGAATACAACAGGTACGGTGCTATCCTAAACTAACATACACTAGCACTACAAAAAACATCAAAAAACCAAAAACACTATAAACCTTTCAGACGTCGACCCATCTGCGCTTTTCCCAAGGGCCATAGTAGCTCTAAAACATATTAACCACAAAGTTGTTAGATGCGGCGANCGTGGGGGCACTCAAATGGAGCCAATCAAAACCCTACGGCTATAAAAATTATAACAAAACACACACATGCAAAATGCACAAAAAAAGGTAAGTATATTTCTCTTGCCGGTGGGTCATCAAGAACTTAATATAAACAGAAATGTGTGAGCAAGTGCGGTCCCATTAACCAATGCGGACTGGCCATTTAATACGTACATACGCAAAGCCAGCTACAGTAGGAAAACTATACCATACAAAAGGCAAAAAAGCACATACAATCAGAACCTGGCCAAAATCCACATTGCAACCATGCAAGTTAACCAAAAGGTTGGGCTACCAAAAGGGAATTTTGAATACAACAGGTACGGTGCTATCCTAAACTAACATACACTAGCACTACAAAAAACATCAAAAAACCAAAAACACTATAAACCTTTCAGACGACGACCCATCTGCGCTTTTCCCAAGGGCCATAGTAGCTCTAAAACATATTAACCACAAAGTTGTTAGATGCGGCGACGATTATAGCTTAAGTCAACTGGGCTGAAGCAGACGAAGTGATAAGTCCAACATAATGGCAGTGCACTCGTTTATATCAATTCTCCAGAAGCCAAAAGCTGCAGAACGCTCATGTGCGGGAGGGAGGGGGATATAGAGCGTGCAAGACAGTGGTGAAGAAGGGGAACCCGAGTCCTGGACGCGAGCGGAGTGGCAAAACGTTAATTCGCAGGGAGCACGCTCTGCACACCTCGCAACTTCCCCCATAAAACAAGTATAGTGCCATAAAAACTTCTTCGAAACAAGTCCATGTCGAGTCACACTAAGAAACCGGAAGAGAAAGTACACAACACAAATATTAATACACTTTACCATAAGGCATAGAAGAACGAAGAGAATAAAGTTCTCAAATACAAACAAACATTCTTGAAGACAAAAATTTTAAAAATTGCAGTGACATAACACAACATCATAAGCCTGTCCAAACGGTGTCAACAAGTTTTCTTGGTGCAATCACAATTTGGTCAGGGTTNACATAACACAACATCATAAGCCTGTCCAAACGGTGTCAACAAGTTTTCTTGGTGCAATCACAATTTGGTCAGGGTTCCTCCCGGGGGGAGTCGAAGCCCAGAGTACAAAACGCATCCCAGCTAGGAGACCGGCCGAAGTCTACGCCGCGCACTCGGCGCCTGGTGAACCGACAACTCGAAGGGCGCCAGTGGCGGGAGAGTAGTCGCAGTGAGGTGGGAAGTACAAGCTCAACTTGTCAGCGCCCAGTAGCCAGGAGTTCGATGAAGCCGCACTCAACACCACCGAACAGCAGCTCGGGCGGAAAACAAACAAAAACAATAAGTAGTCAGAAAGGGCAAAATAAAAAAGGGAAAACTAAGGTAATGAAACCTATGCACTAACAGTAACTAGAAACAATGTACTAAAATTTAAAAAATTTACAAAATTACAAAAATTTTCAGCTGCAACAAAAAATCTAAGGCCTGGCCAAATACGTTTTCAGGTGAATTACGTGAGATTTCCTAAACTCGAGCGAAGTCCCTGGTAAACACATCGCTGCATTAACCCCTAAATACTTAGAATTAGAATAANAGATTTCCTAAACTCGAGCGAAGTCCCTGGTAAACACATCGCTGCATTAACCCCTAAATACTTAGAATTAGAATAATGCCCAATAAATTTAGGTATAAACTTTGAACCGTTGTCCTTCCCACTGTCAGCCAGGACAAAGTTTATACATAACATAAGATCCCCAATGGAAAATGGAGGATCAACCCTGCCTTTATCCAAACGAGCTGCTAGTNAAAGTTTATACATAACATAAGATCCCCAATGGAAAATGGAGGATCAACCCTGCCTTTATCCAAACGAGCTGCTAGTTGTGCTTAGCCACATCCAGATGACGAGTCACATCATTGAGAAGGCGATCCTGGGTAGCATAGGGATATTCCAAACATTTAAATGTAGTTGACTCAGGTTGCGACCAAAAAACTGCAAGGAAGGAGGGGAGCCCATGGAGTCATGCGCTACGGAATTTAACCCTACATTAATAAGCTCTAAATCACGATCCCAAAGTGTATGATCCTGATTATCTAAGATCATTAGACAGGCCTTGATGTTCTTATTAAAACGCTCAACTTTATTATCTTTAGGAAAATAAGGGCTGAACGTGTAATATTTAATTGCCTAGTGAAAACACATGTTTCTAAAACAAATAGATTGGAAAAATCGGGCATTGTCCATCGCTTTCTCCCGCGGGTGCACCGAAAAGTTTCCAGGCCTGATCCATTAACGCTTTAACAATCGTGGAGTACTTCATATTTCTTTAGGGCAAAAGTACAACAATCTTGGAAAAGGTATCAAGTACAATCAACAAACAAATATTACCCTTTTTTGAGCAGACCAACAGCATAAATTTTCCAAATGTACAACATGCCATGGGCATTCCATAACCTGAACCTTTGCCTGCCCAAAATTTGTTTGCGGAGTCTGATTACATCGTTGACAATTGCCACAAGTAAGAACATATTGCGACACATTAGCTTTCAATGTTGGCCATGCAAACTGAGAATAAATATAAAGAAAAGTTTTGTTAACTCCTAAGTGGCCACCAAACAAAGAATCATGAAAGTACCTTAAAATCCTAGGCTGCAAAACCTCGGGTACAACAAGCTTTCTGCAACACCCAGATTTTCCAGTAAATTAAAGAAGACCATTCTTTTCAATATACGAACAATGAGTCCCAACAGCAATATAATTTTTTTTTTTTTGCTGACACCAACCATCGGCAGCCTGTGCATGACAGAGCTGGACGTAACACTGTAAAATACTTAAATAAGCCATTTAATCAACATAATAGACTTCAAAATCTGTCAAATCGAACATCCTTGCTAGCGCTTAAGCCACAGGATTGTCCGCGCTTCTAACTTGATGCACCTTAAATCTAAACCTTGACAGGCACAGCACCCACCGACCCAGCTTAGCTTTTCCAATTGATGAGGGTGATTGAGGACCCAATTCAATGCTTGTTGTCAGTAAAAACATCACATTCAGCGTGTTCTGTCTAAGAAGCAAATTTTTCAAGCCCAAAACACAAGCAAGTGTTTCTTTTTCGTATATCCCTAAAGAATGCTCTAATTACATCAAAGATCTACTGGCAAAGTACACNCACAAGCAAGTGTTTCTTTTTCGTATATCCCTAAAGAATGCTCTAATTACATCAAAGATCTACTGGCAAAGTACACCGGAGAAATATATCCCTCTACCCACAGGCCTAACAATGCACCTAAAGCCACAGCCGCATCCACCTGAACCACAAAGTGATGGGAGATATCTGGCAAAGTGAGAACGGGAGGAGAACTAAGTATCTATTCTAAAGTTAAAAATGCCTGCTCCTGCTCTGGACCCCAAATAATATCCACCCCTTTCATCTTAAGGCGGTTAAGAGGAGCCGTAATCTCGGAAAAATGTTCAATGAACCTTGCGCAGTAGCCCATTAGGCCCAAAAATTCTTGAACCCCTTTCAAGATACGCGAACGTGGAAAGTTNCAATGAACCTTGCGCAGTAGCCCATTAGGCCCAAAAATTCTTGAACCCCTTTCAAGATACGCGAACGTGGAAAGTTCACAATGGGGGCTACGCGATCTGGGTTCGTTAACAATTTCCCTTTACTGATGACATACCCTAAAAATTTCACTTTATTGGCGGCTAAAGTGACCTTCCCTGGATTGATTGTCAATACTACTTCTCTAAATCGTCCCAGAACCTGACGTAAGTGATCCACATGTGATTCTGTATCCTCACTATGATGTCATCAACAAAGTTAAAAACAAATTTATATTTAAANCAACAAAGTTAAAAACAAATTTATATTTAAACTCAAATAATACATAATCCAAATGCATGGCAAGGCTTGACTTACAAAATTGGCCCCCAATAGGAATTCTTGTGAACTCATATTGTTTCCAGGGCGTACTGAAAGCAGTATATTTCCAGCATGAAGGATCCAGTAAATAATGATGAAAACTGTAATTAAGATCTAATACAGAATATACCTTGTCACACCCTGAATGCTGCAATGCGCAATCAGCTGTGGGAAGTAAGAAGGGGTCCTTATGCATTTTCCTCTTTACTATAGTATGATTTACAACAAGCCTATATTTTTCACTAACTTTCTTTTTATCAAAAATCTCGCTGAAGAATAATTCTGTCTTAGATGGAACAATGACAGCCGCCTGCCCCAATTTCTCAATTATTTCCCAAAATGCCTAAAACTTGGGAGGTGGACAGCGAAAATGACGATCATGTACCAGAATATAAACTACCAGGGAAAATTTGTAGGGTAAAACGTCACACTTTCCTATTCTAGTCGCGATGACGTTGCTAAATTCATATTTCAAGCACAACAAACGTTCCTCAGCATTAATTCATGAACTTACATCCACACAAGGCTGTTGTTTATTTACCTGAATGCCTTCACCAAGATCCAAACTAACTTTAATATTGGGTGCAAAACCGAAAGACAGAGTAAANGTTTATTTACCTGAATGCCTTCACCAAGATCCAAACTAACTTTAATATTGGGTGCAAAACCGAAAGACAGAGTAAATTCATCCAAATTTACCGAAACATGTGCCCGACCAAGAAATTCCAGACCCAAAAAATAAGTATAGGAAGTATCAAAAGGGGAAAGGTCCAAGAAAAGTGATCAATTTTGAAAAGCAAATCGACTACATGAGAGGCCCACAAGACATCACAGTTTGAAATACATATTTGTAATTCAGAACCATGGCGAATGCGTGACCAAAAAACCACCTTAGCATGCAGCAAAGACTTCACGAAACGCCAAATAGTAGCACAATGCGTCGCGCCGGTGTCAACTAAGGCATGGTACGATGTGCCTCGACACACAATCTTAACTATATATTTCTGACGAAACTATGGGTTTGCACATGCACTCGAATGACGACTGGAAACACCACACAGATTCCCAGCCGTCATTCGTTTTCAGCTTGTGTACAACCCGAACGCAAATGCCCATCTTATCCGCAACGAAAACACTTCGCACGCTTCTCCGCACACTGACTATTGACATGCCCACGCCTGGTGCAATTGCTACAACGGCGATTATCCACACGTTCATTCAATACCATGACATTGCCAGCTGGCACATGCAATGGGGTAAATTGCAAAGGCGGAGAAAAGGTGGAGCGATATTCTGACATGACCGCTAAATGGCCTTGTAACTACACAGTAGGCGCCCGTAGTTCAATGAGGGGCGAAATTCTTTAACACAATATTAATATTTTCAGCTTCTGCCAAATTTAAACACAACGCCCGCTGATATGCGACTATCGACTCAATGAATTCAATCAAATATTCACCCGGACGTTGAAAACTGTATACAATGTTACACTCGCACATGCTTTTAATGTGTGCAGGAAAAACATGAGCTAATTCTTTATAATGGAAATTAGCAAAACAACCACTAGGACTATTGATTTCTTCAATCATTAATTGCAGCACATATCCTTTGCATTTTACTGACAAAGCACGTAAAAAAGTTTTATCATCACACAAACGCAAATGATTTATTTTCGTCACCGTGATAAAAAAAAGAGCAAGACAGCACGGGGGTTCACTAAGCATACAAGGGGAACGGCATTTATGGATTGCAATAACAGCTTGTACTTGGAGGAATTGCCATGCACCGAGACCACCTCGCCCCCAGCGTGGCTCGTGTCCTGGCTTCGATTTCTCCAGTAGGTAACAGCAAGACGATGTAATTCTGCTACAGTTGCTTCAGCTGGGCAAGACGTCTCACAATCTTTCTTTAGTCCATATAAAAAGCCCACGCTCTCAGCCATGATCATGAAACAAACAAAACAAATGTATTATACATTGGCAGATTTTGCATAGTAAACTTGTGATCACAAGTGTAACATACAAACAAAATTATGAAAACTGTTTCAATGACCTTTAATTAACAATTGTGGACTTACAAATTGTTCCTTTTATAAACTTCCACACACAATTAAAAACAATTTTAATTGAAATAACAAAGCATTCACAGAATGGATATTAAAAAGACAACTAAAAGAAATTATTAAGATACATTGAGGGACTGTGATGTGTTCTCACAGTGCCAAAGAAAGATCCCTAGCTTCACATTAATACAAACGACAGATTTAAAAGATCTACAATAAAAATATTGCGAAAAACCGTGGGGGCACTCAGAGGGAGCGAATCAAATAAAAATTTTATGACAAAACACACACGTTAAAACCATTCTTTAAAATAAAGGGCTATAAGCTAAATGTACAAAAAAAGCTAAGTGTATTTAAAATGTTCCTGTCGGTAGGTAACCAGGAACTTAATATAACCAGAAATGTGTAAGGTAGTGCGGTCCCAATAACCCGTGTGGACTGGCCATTAAACATTTACACGCCCAAAGCCAACTTCGGTAGAAATACNGTAGTGCGGTCCCAATAACCCGTGTGGACTGGCCATTAAACATTTACACGCCCAAAGCCAACTTCGGTAGAAATACTATTACATTAAAAAGGCAAAAACATATACAATACAAAGCATTATCAGGATCCTCACTGCAACCATGCAAGTTAACCAAAATGTGAATTTCTAATGGGCGACAAAAAGGGAATTTTTAATTAAATAGATATGGTGTAACCCCAAACTACCATTTACTAGCCCCAAAGAAAAACATATTTAAAAACCAAATACACTAAAAACCTTTTCAGACGACGATCCCCCAGTGCTTGGCCCATCGGCAATAGCAGCTCTAAATTAACATATTAACCACAAACATGTTAGTCGCGGTGGTGATTATAGCCCAAGTCAAACAGGCTGAAACAGACGAAGGGACAATAAGAACAGCACACCGTTTTTCATTATTGCCAAAGCTCAGAAGGGGGGCGGGGGGTAGTCCGGCCCTTGTGAGGGGCCCTTTACCACCCAACGGGGTTTCATATGTCCTACAGGGAGATTAGGAAGAAGCAAGATTGGCCCCTTCCCCACTCCCTGCATCATCCCAATCTGTAGTTATGGAGGTTGCCCTCCGCAGCTTACAAATAAGACCAACATAACGGCTGTGTACAAGCTTATATCAATTCGCCAGGAGCTGAAAGCTACGCAACGCGCTTGCGCGGGGGAGGGGGACATAGAGCAGACAAGACAGAGGAGGAGAAANGCCAGGAGCTGAAAGCTACGCAACGCGCTTGCGCGGGGGAGGGGGACATAGAGCAGACAAGACAGAGGAGGAGAAAAGGAACCCGAGTTCTGGACGCGAGCGGAAGGCGATCAAAAAACGTTAATTCGCGCTGAGCGCACTTTACACGCTTCACAATTCTCCATGATATATGAGTCATTACTCGAACTTCACAATGGCATTACCTTAGTCACATTAATATTATTAGAAAATGATAACCAGGCCTGGATAAAACTCAATGCCAAAACTGTTTTAAAATTGCACTGAAATTCATTGTACACATTGTAACTCCTCTTTTTAAATGCTGACACTAAAATGGATTTATAAATTGTTACTTTACATACTGTGTGGCACTATCTGCATTTAACTTTGTTCAAGTATTTTAATGGACCAACGTTCATTTTGGAAGTCACTAACGACATTAACACCCAGTGCATTCTCGCTCTTCAAAAGCAGTGCACAAAGGTATATTGGATCCCAAAAGCAGATTTCGCTAAATTACTAGCTGCACATATTTTATAGTGAGTTGGTAGAATTATTGCGAAAGCACTCTCTGCTACAAAACCATGTTTAGAAATTACACTCATTTGTAAAAAAATAATAATTACAGTGAACAAATGTGCGATTACAATGAAGGTTGCCATGCATTATAACCATATCCTGACATGTGTCCCATTTGTGCCACTAGGGGCAAGACACCGAAAAAGACCTTTCTAGAAGTGTGAGCAATCTGAGCCACATAGCATAGTTCAGTGAACATGCAACACGCCTCGACAGCAAATTTAACAAGTCTTTGATCACCTAGATGAGCTTGTAAGAGGCTACATCGAGAGGCAAGTTAGACGTTTCGGCACATTGCTCGCCACTTAAACTGTTATGACTGCACTGTGAGTCAGTTTTGGACGCAATGGGNTTGTGCCACTAGGGGCAAGACACCGAAAAAGACCTTTCTAGAAGTGTGAGCAATCTGAGCCACATAGCATAGTTCATTGAACATGCAACACGCCTCGACAGCAAATTTAACAAGTCTTTGATCACCTAGATGAGCTTGTAAGAGGCTACATCGAGAGGCAGGTTAGACGTTTCGGCACATTGCTCGCCACTTAAACTGTTATGACTGCACTGTGAGTCAGTTTTGGACGCAATGGGNGGTTAGACGTTTCGGCACATTGCTCGCCACTTAAACTGTTATGACTGCACTGTGAGTCAGTTTTGGACGCAATGGGTACAGGATGGTACACACACCCATCGAGAAGGCTCGGGATGACCCCGGCGGACCACCAGCAGGAAGGAACATTTTATCGTGCGACAGGTTCTAAGCACTCCACGGACGTAGCTGCGCACAATCCAGGAACTTGTCACGGTAGCTGGGATATGCCTGTGTCCACCAGTACCATATCCAGACGGCTAGTAGAGTAGGGTCTGTCGTCACCGCATCTTTCACATCTAACATTACGACCTAAGCATCGCCGAGTATGAATGATCTTCTGCCAGAAACTGGCAGCGTGGCAGGTTGCGATTTGGTAATGAGTGGTGTTCAGCGACGAATTGCTGTTCTGTCTGGATGCAGTCGACTGCCTAATTCAGTTATAGAGGCATCCTGGCCAGCACTGTAATCTACTATTCATTGTAAAGCAACACACTGCACAAACGAGAGTTTTCATGGTGTGGGGTGCCATCTCCTACGATGCCCTAACTCCGCTGGTAATGACTGGAGGAGCCCTGATGGCACTGAGATACATCCAGGATATTTTGCGACCTTATGCGCTCCTCTTCCTGGAGCAATTTNTTGGTAATGAGTGGTGTTCAGCGACGAATTGCTGTTCTGTCTGGATGCAGTCGACTGCCTAATTCAGTTATAGAGGCATCCTGGCCAGCACTGTAATCTACTATTCATTGTAAAGCAACACACTGCACAAACGAGAGTTTTCATGGTGTGGGGTGCCATCTCCTACGATGCCCTAACTCCGCTGGTAATGACTGGAGGAGCCCTGATGGCACTGAGATACATCCAGGATATTTTGCGACCTTATGCGCTCCTCTTCCTGGAGCAATTTCACCACCTCTTCAATTTTAAAATTCGGCAGAGAAATGTGATTCTTCGCAGGTCTCTACTTCTGTCATGCCAACCATGGTGAAATGTCCTCGGGCATATTTCGCATGAGATATGGATGCTGCCCGCCCTTTCAAAATATGGGATGTCGCAATGGAGCTGATGCTCGCAGCAATAGCTAGTACATTCTCTAGTTCTTCTAATTCCTGGTCTTCATCTGCCCAACCAAGGCACATGAAGTGGAACTCATTACTGCAGTGCGCGAACTCAACTCTATGTTGGCAATTTCCAGTGCAGTCTGGGGTAGTGCACTGGTTTACCTCGCTTGAGGCATGGGTTAGTTCGTGGGTTTGCATGGCTGCTAGGCTGTTATCTTTTATTTTGATGTGGGCATAAAAGTGTGTTTCCCCGATCCCTCTGGCCAGGTCATTGACTAGAGCGATACTGGTCTCGGCACATTGAAGTGCCCTGGATAGTAGGTTGGCACTGCTGAGCTGGAACTGCTAGTCCTGGTTGGAGTCTGCTAGGTGTAAGTGACGGTGGCATTTCTGGACCTCAGACAAGGAACTTCCTCACAAATGTGAGAATAGGCCTTCTGGCCTACAGATCGATGAGCCAGAATAGTGGCTATCTTCTCAGCTTTGTCCTCCCTGCTCTATGGTGGGGCATGTGGCATGGTAGAAGCTCGATCTTAGGCAAGCTCTAGTGGTAAGACAAGGTGGCATAAACTGTGTAATGGAAGGGTAATCTGGGCCATGTAGAGAGCCTGAGCAGATTCTGGTGCCAGTGTCTGAGGATCAGTTCACTCCCCAATGGAGGACATTCCTCCACCTGGCAGTGGCAATCTCTGCTCCCCGACACAGTGATGCCCAGAGAAGTTACATTTCTGGTAGCTAGACACTCAGCTGAATATGGTAACATTTCCATTTGGGGGGGGGGTTCATTTATCCATGGTGGTGGTGGGAGGTCTCACTTTGTCTACTCCCTGGAAAGAGCAGATAAGCGATGATATCGTTGGTAACCAAATCTCCTTCGAGTAGGTCCTGTAGCGAAAGTTTGCTCTCTGCCCCAGCAGTGCCGATGGAAGCAGCACTATCGCTGGTAATCAGACACCCAGGCCGAGATAGAGAGTGTTTCTCAATGTGGCTAGTGTAAACCAGAAGTTTTATGTCTCTGATCTTGTCTAAGCTTGTGACAGTGGCAGATTGCTGGTATGTAACAGGGTAAACATAATGGTAAACGACCCAGGTATGGTTTATACATGTATGAGTTTATTTAGTATAAACCCCATAATATAACATAGCTTGTGGCCAGGACACCTACAGGACGGGGGTAACCTGACTGCCAAGAATGTCGATAGGGTGAGGACCACCCCTGGCTGCAAAGTACTAGGTGCCGGCGCAGTTGTGCCACCATGGTTGTACTAAATCCCTAACCTTCCACTGCGAGTAGCATCTCGAGAGAGAGAGAGATTAGTAAACGGAGCACAGTGAATGGTCTTGCAGACGAGACTTGAAGGAAGACATTTGGCAGCTGGACAGCACAGTAGGTAGATCGGCTGGGCATACAAAAGTAAACTGCCCCGAGCGGCCAGTGCGAGTCCTATTTATACCAGTCTGGATGGTGGTGAATGAGGAAGTGAGAGAAATGGAGGAAATTGAACTTATTTCTCCACTGCGCGAGTGGGATGTGCATTGAGTACTCCGGGCTGGAATAGTGCTCTGTATGGCAGAACGCAACCAGGCTGCTAAGGCAGACTTGCATTCAATGCGGGTTTGCTTGCACTCAGGCAGTAGCGGACCTCATAGGCCCGCTCGAAGGTGACTGCTTGGATTAACATGGGGCAACACATCTTAGGCGAAGTTTCGAGAAGGATCACGGATGTCGCCTATTGCGTGTTAGAGCCCTTGAGTTTTTGTATTTTCTGTTCTGTGCAATTTGGTATTAGTTTATATATTTTCATAAATAATTTGTGCCGTAAGAGACATAAGCCATTCACGTACTTATATTATCATTCTTAAATTTAGACGATTGTAATGAAATCCTTTGTAAAATTGGGGCTTATATACACTAACCTATTTCCATAGAAATATACACATTCAGAATGAGATATCGAAATGGAATGAAACTTAGTATAGGGTATCAGAATTATGATGGGCATAATAACTGATTGCAACATGCAGCAGTATGGTCCAGCATGATAAGTCTAATGCTATCTTGTGAATGATCATCTTGTAGGAACTACAACTGCCACTCAGGTGCTTTGGCTGTTGTATCTTGGCAGGTAGTGTCCTGTTGGGAAAATTCCCATAGGAGATGCGCCATAAAAGTACGTAGACGAGGTCACAGAATCTCCCGAACATATCGCTATGCCATCACTGTTCCCCTGATATATGTCGGGGAAAGATAAGAATCATAGGAGATTGCTCCTCACACCACGACGATGCCACCATTTCTGGTGGTATGTCACTCCACACTGAAACTCCGATTAGTTTGCTGTCTAGTTTCCCTCTATACTCAAATGAGCGAGTAAGTGAAGGGATTTGGGCGACTCTTAAACGTAAGGTCTTGAGAGTCAATAATAGTGAAGTGAGGTGAGTATGGAGCACCACTGGAATGAAAGGATGGGAGAAATGAGAGATCCCCGAGAAAACTTGCCGACCAGCGGCACCGTCTGGTACGATTCTTACATTCGAAAACCCGGGAGTAACCCAACCGGTGATTGAACACGGTTCACCTTGGTAAAGAGGCAAGTATTCTAACCACTACACCACCATGGACCCCTTTATACTCGAGTACGATTATCATCCATGCCCCGACATTACACATAGATTTGTCAGTAAAGCTGCTGCATCGCCATTCATCAGCTGTCTGTACAATCAGTTTATGACAAAACTGCAAATGAAGCCACCATTATTGAGGTGTCAATGTAAGATTGTGTAAGGGACATATAGATTGCAAGTATTCTTCAGTAAATAGCTTTACAATGATGTAGGTGAAAACAAGGGCCACTAGTGATGCTACTGTATGTATCTGAGTGGTGGGGAAGTCATTATTTATTGAGTTTGGGGTGGCCATATAATAAAAAAATTTTCTGGTGATCATTATGGATCATGTTTTCTCATGTTCCTTTTGCTCCTAACACAATCGCCCAGTTTGGTCGCAACAGTCCAGGTGGCTGGCATTTTTATTGAACGACCAATCTTTCTCTCACAGTTAAACAATTTGCTCCCTTTTAAACTCTGTAAACTGTATTCATATTCGCGTGGAATGTGTTGTCGTAGTGTGGTTGCTACTCATTGAAGTTATTACATTCTGTTTAACATACTCAAGCGACATCCTGGGAAATATGTGGAAAGGCATCCTCCCTTCTTGCACTTTTTTATTGATGCAGCAACATCAAGTTAGTGCAGACAGTTTGAAACGAAACATGTACAATCATGTCACATGCAGACTGAAAACCTTTCTAGCTACCACAAACAGCGAAACAACACACAACAATGGACACACCAGTGAAGTCGAGAAAATAGTGTGAAGTACTGGCAAATTTGTGACAACTAGTCTTGGTTTGTCAGTTGAAGGAATATATGCATATAGTGAAACAGACTTCCATGTTAACTCTCCATCCCTCCCACCAAGCCTTTGGTATGACAACTCAAAATGTGTCACACTGAAAGTGACTACAGCTCTCGATTGAGAGGTCTTTAGATAAATTTGTGAATCAGTGCACACATGCACTTGCACATTCATGCACATTATCTCTCGCTTTCTCTCTCACACAGAATCATCCCATGTTCCCAGGGTTGTAGCAGTGTTAGCAATCTGTGGTGGCAGTTCTGTGCTGCCACTTGCAGCAAAACTTTAATTAGTTGCATATTACCAGTGATGGTGATGTATACAAATGTTCACTTCTTATGGATAATTCGTTCTGAATGTGACTATTGTTTTGGAAATTAATGTACTATGTTCAAGTAATAACTTAAGGACACAAATATGGTGTTTCAAAAAATTCCCATTTTATTTATGGGGCAAGTTCTGAAACGTTTTTAAATATAAGTAAATTTTACTGTAACATTTCCGTAAAAACCACTATTTTTGAGAGCCTGAAAAGTCAATATTATTATTGGTTATCTCATAGTGTCCAATATCGTTTATCACAATTATGTAAATCACGTATTACAGCTTCAATTATTCGTTTTTCTATACAACACCGATTTCAAATTAACGACACCACAGATAATGTAGACGATCCCCTCCATCCTCCTCCTGTAATCGGAAAAAACTAGCAAGGACATTTGGAAGGTAATAACTTAGCATTATGCACCATGAGCAACATCGTATTTTCTTTAAGCCTGCACCATGCTTTGCCCACCCAAGGGATGCCTGTAGGCCATTACAACCCACTGGGTTTGAATGGAGAGGTGCCCGTCGCTGAGACATGTGTGTGCATGGTCAGTAGTTACACACACTCTACAGGAGCCAGCTGCCTTCCTCTCTTGCCGCGCCACCTGCGTGCAGCTCGGCCATGCCGGGGCGTGGTACTCTTTGCTCCTCTCACTCCCACATTCTCTCTCTAGCCTTTCACATGCTACCCCTTCCCCCCCAGCACCCACCACACACACACACCACTGGTCAGACGGTGTATAAGGGACTTCGAGCCCTAGTTCAAGTTTGTCTGCCATCTGCCACAGTCTCGGCCACATCACCGTGTTTCTGCTAGTCAGTTTGTGTTCCATCAGTACGAGACAGTCAGCCACTGCCCAGTTTCCCTGCCACATAATCACATCACTGCTTATGTTACATTTTGTCATGCATTGACAGCATCCGCGCCATCCTATGCCGAACTAATAGGATTACTGTCGCCCCAGCCGTTCGCGCATTGTGTCAGTATCGGCTACTGTACTTGGCTTTCTTAGGTATTGCCCTTAAGGCAACCAGTCGGGTGCATATTGATGAATGCACTGGGTATTAAAAACAGTAAACAAGCACACGCAAACATTGAATTTGTTTTGCTTATTTTTAAACTGCTTTGCTCATATACATTTTCCCTGCTGTCCCTTTTCGTCACTCATCAATCACTCGACTTCGAGGAAAGGCACAGGTGTATTTCGCCCTCTCCTGCGCCCTTAATGCTTGGGGTTAGTCCTGCACTTTGCTCCGAGGCTGACAACATACACATACATACCTATGCCTTGTCAGTCGCCACCGAGGACAGTGTGGCTAGGAGTTCAGTCTTCATTTCCGGGGAATCAGCAGACTTAGACACCATCCCCTCCCCCTTTCAAGATCTTTGAGGGTGAGAACCACATTGTGAGGAGATTGGGGAGGAACAAATAGGGAATGAGCTTGTGAACCTTCTTGGGGATTAGTGGGTGATCTAGGTATTGCCTCTCTGGAACACTCAAGAAGAGTCTGATAGCCTGACAAGGCACCAGCGGCCAACTCTCCAGAAGGCCCGCACAGGCCTACCCTTTCGCACCCAGGCCTACCCCTTCGCACCCAGGCCAACCCCTTCGCGCCCAGGCCTACCCCTTCGCACCCAGGCCTACCCCTTCGCCTAACCCTCTGGTACCAAGTAACCACCACTCGAGCCTCTCCTCACAGAACACCTGCTATCTCCTTTCTCTGTCTGATCGCCCATATGACATAGCATCAGGCTGGGAGCAGGAAGGCTCACCTTGAATGTGGTTGGCGAAAAGGAGTGCTGGGGAATGCCTCTGTGTCTGTTCCGGCCAAACCTAAACTATCTACCACGACCAGGACGCCAGTTAACCCTGTCAGTAGGGTCCAGTTCCACGGCCCTAGGGAAGAGAAGAGCTTTGAGACCAATGCCCAACTGTTCTAGTGCTGGTAAGGCATCAAACAGTTTTCCTCCAGCTGGCTAGTATCAGGGCAAACCTGCAAAAGTCAGGGAGGTATGCATTTCTGGAGAAGTCAAGGAAATTTATGTGATGTCAGGGAATGTACAAAAAGTGGTTTAAAATGTATTATAAAAAATGAATTTAGGAATTTATCAATTTTAGCACTTCTAGTATGTGCCAGCTTATGAGTACATTATTTTAGTTAATTCCATCTATGCAAGAAAATTTAAAACCTTAGGGACCCATTTTTAGTTTATAATAAATCATAGCTACCTATTATTATACATGTTTTCTTGGGGCTGAATTTTTCTTTCTTACACAGCAGGTACTGGCATAGTAAAAAAAAAAAAAAAAAACACACAAATTNAAAAAAAAAAAAAAAAAAAAGCGATTTTGGGCACCAGCTTAAGACTGTGCAAGTAAAATACCAGCTTAAATAATCATTTTAACACTTGTAGTAGTTCTCAGTGAATTGCTGCATTGTAAAATGTATTGTCTATATATTGTGACTTTATTTCTGGCTCTGTGTTAGCTAGTATGCCACCTTTGTGTCATATTGTTATTTCCTCGTGCCATCTTTGTACATGCATATTTTTTACAGTATTTTATAAATATTCGTATTACACAGAAAAGGATCTATAAATAAGGCCATTTTGGTAATACTAAAAAAGTAATAACAAAAGAGTAATTTTAATTTTTGCATTATATCTTGACAACAGAAAAGTAACAGGAAGATTAGGAAAGTCGCGGAAATGTCAGGGAATTTGTTATAAGTTAACTTCACCCTGTTGGTGAAGTTAGTTGACAGCTAATGGCATTGAGTGCATTCATAGTGCCAGTTACTGATTTCTCAAGCATGGTAAATGTTTGCATGTATTACAGCTAAGACTTACAAAATGAGCTCGCTACACATTTATATGGTTACACAAAAAATTATGGCATTTGTAGTTTTTAAAATTAGTGCAGTGCAGTGAAAATCTTTTGTATAACATTTAAGGAAGCAAGAAAATTGCTATAAATGTATACTCTGTTTTTCAATATCATTTATCTTTTCACTATTATATTTTCTTATTACTTTCATCGCATGATAAATCAATGGCTGTAGGGGGAAAACTAATTTTTACCATAAACTTGTAATAATATATGAGAAAATCAATGCAGCAAATAGAGAAATGTCAAGCCAGGGGATGTATGTGTTTGTGGAGTTCACCTGTAGTTAGATTTTTAATTCAGCATGGCATGATTAGCATTTTAGTATTAAAAGCTGGATGTTTTAATAAACCACTAATAAAAGTGAATTTGTTGCAGGAAGAAAGATCTTCAATGGGTCATCGTGAGCTTGCCTCTGATCTTAAGAGACATCAAGCAGAAAGTTTGAATTTTGTTTACTGTAAAGAATCATCCATGTTTTCGTACATGTTTGTCCTTTTCATAAATTTGATAATTCCTTTAAAATATGTTTTATTCTAATAAGATATTGTATTCATCAAGTGCCATTTTAAGGACTGTTAACTGCCATGTTTGTGAGACTCTTGTATTTTAATACAGTATACAAATGTTTTTGTATATGTGAAATGAAGTAGTTACTAATTTCAGAATTGCCAAAAAAAAAATGTAACCTGCGTTAATGATGTATTTATACATGCTAATTGTGATGTGAAAATTAATGACAAATTTTAAATACTTAGTTGATTCCTTGGCCACAAGACTTCAATTTTTGTATCATGTTAAACATTTTCCAGTGTATTTATGCCAGTCTCTATGCAGACCTTTTNACCCTGTTGGTGAAGTTAGTTGACAGCTAATGGCATTGAGTGCATTCATAGTGCCAGTTACTGATTTCTCAAGCATAGTAAATGTTTGCATGTATTACAGCTAAGACTTACAAAATGAGCTCGCTACACATTTATATGGTTACACAAAAAATTATGGCATTTGTAGTTTTTAAAATTAGTGCAGTGCAGTGAAGATCTTTTGTATAACATTTAAGGAAGCAAGAAAATTGCTATAAATGTATACTCTGTTTTTCAATATCATTTATCTTTTCACTATTATATTTTCTTATTACTTTCATCGCATGATAAATCAATGGCTGTAGGGGGAAAACTAATTTTTACCATAAACTTGTAATAATATATGAGAAAATCAATGCAGCAAATAGAGAAATGTCAAGCCAGGGGATGTATGTGTTTGTGGAGTTCACCTGTAGTTAGATTTTTAATTCAGCATGGCATGATTAGCATTTTAGTATTAAAAGCTGGATGTTTTAATAAACCACTAATAAAAGTGAATTTGTTGCAGGAAGAAAGATCTTCAATGGGTCATCGTGAGCTTGCCTCTGATCTTAAGAGACATCAAGCAGAAAGTTTGAATTTTGTTTACTGTAAAGAATCATCCATGTTTTCGTACATGTTTGTCCTTTTCATAAATTTGATAATTCCTTTAAAATATGTTTTATTCTAATAAGATATTGTATTCATCAAGTGCCATTTTAAGGACTGTTAACTGCCATGTTTGTGAGACTCTTGTATTTTAATACAGTATACAAATGTTTTTGTATATGTGAAATGAAGTAGTTACTAATTTCAGAATTGCCAAAAAAAAAAATGTAACCTGCGTTAATGATGTATTTATACATGCTAATTGTGATGTGAAAATTAATGACAAGTTTTAAATACTTAATTGATTCCTTTGCCACAAGACTTCAATTTTTGTATCATGTTAAACATTTTCCAGTGTATTTATGCCAGTCTCTATGCAGACCTTTTANGCCACAAGACTTCAATTTTTGTATCATGTTAAACATTTTCCAGTGTATTTATGCCAGTCTCTATGCAGACCTTTTAAAATGGCCAAGTACACAAAATTTAATGAAGCATGATATTTAATAAAAAATAAAGGCTACTTTAAATGTTTTTCATTCCAATGCATATATAGATGTTACTCAGTATTATACAAGGAGAATAAGTATTTATCTTTGCCTTGACGATACGCATAAGATGCTGCAACAGAGACCTTACCACTCACCATGCTAACATGGCTATCAGGAATTTGAACTGCAAAAATATTGTGTAGAAACTCTCCTCATTCTCCATTCTTCTTTATAGTTTTCCTCAATATCTTAGTGTCTCTCCACAAGCTAGTGGACAGTGTTACCTTCAAGAAGCTACATTTCCAGCACAAGTTTAATCACAATCTCCCGCATCCTCGTCTGCTCTGACAACTCAGAGAGATTGCAATTTACACTACTGTCCTTGCATGTTCAAAAGGTTTCATTTCACTTAAGGTGCACAGGCATATTATCACCAGTCTAAATAGACACTTAAGAAATAAACATGAAAGACATTAGAAAACTGTACATACTCCCCAAATGTGTTCATAAATNGTCTAAATAGACACTTAAGAAATAAACATGAAAGACATTAGAAAACTGTACATACTCCCCAAATGTGTTCATAAATCAAACATGCAAGAGATGAATGGAAGTACATTCACTCGCTACAGGGTCAAAAGTTATTGCAAGAGATTTGTGGGTTAAGGTGACTACAGTCAGAGAAACAGAAATGTCAAAAAATGTAGTTTGCTGTGGGAGCTCAATGATNGTCTAAATAGACACTTAAGAAATAAACATGAAAGACATTAGAAAACTGTACATACTCCCCAAATGTGTTCATAAATTAAACATGCAAGAGATGAATGGAAGTACATTCACTCGCTACAGGGTCAAAAGTTATTGCAAGAGGNCATTAGAAAACTGTACATACTCCCCAAATGTGTTCATAAATCAAACATGCAAGAGATGAATGGAAGTACATTCACTCGCTACAGGGTCAAAAGTTATTGCAAGAGGTTTGTGGGTTAAGGTGACTACAGTCAGAGAAACAGAAATGTCAAAAAATGTAGTTTGCTGTGGGAGCTCAATGATTTGTCGCTCGGGCTGGGGAGCTGCAGGAGTGAGTATGGGCTGAGTCATGGCCCGACAAGGAATGAACCATGCAGTGATACTGTTGGAGAGTTTGGGGGTGGCAGACAAGTGGTAAAGGTGAGTTGACGAAAAAACTGTGGTGGCAGAGGTAGGTCACATGAGGTTGGCTGGTACAGTATTACAGTGGAGTGAGAGATAAGGAGGAAACATCAGAGGTACAGAAAAACAACATAGACGGTAACCCTGCACACTACTGGTAGTTTTCTGCCACAGCCATTGACTTGGTGCACCAAAAGCATGTACTCGCTGCCAGACGGCCTCCTCTCTTAGCTCTGTGTACACACACCTGTTGTAGGCTCACTGTTCTTCGATATGCCAAGCCTGGGTAGTGTTAGGTCTCTCTGCCATTTTCCTCCCAGCTCAGTGATGGGGCATGGGACAGGGTAGCTAATCTGGCTTAGGCACAGATATGCACGATTGCAAAGTGGCCTTTCGAACGGATTGAGGGGAAAGAATATGCCTTCCAGAGACCCGGAGCCTCTCTCTGGTGCCGATGCCCAGAGATTGGACCACTCCCCAAAGGAGGTCATCATGCCACCTCTCCCCCAGAAAGAGTCAATGGCGAGCCCCAATCCCCATCCCAATGGTGCCTAGAGAAGCAGCACTATCGCTACTAGCCAGGCACCGAACTGAGACGAGGAACGTTTTCTGCTATACGATGCTCATATTACACAAGGGGTGGAGAAACATCACTACTCCCTCTCCCTAGAGAGCCCAGAGAAACGGCACTATCGCTGGTTACCAAGTATCTTTAAAAGGGTTTCGTAGTGAGCAATGACCAAATAAGTAGCACTATCGCTGGTAGCCAGACATGTAGATTAAGAAAGAGAGTGTTTATCTGATGTTAAGCTTAGTGTGAGCCTAAAGGGCCACAGGGTGACAGTCCTGCCCAAGTCTGAGGAGGTGGCAGATTCTTGAAGGGAGCTCGGGTGAGCTAACAATGTGAAAGATGGTCATAATTTAATATACATATGGTATGTGTTATCAATCGCATATTCCAGCCTGTGTATTGGGTGCCTGAAGTGTAAGGTGCCAGAACTGTAGGGCATGAAAATAGAGCAGATATGTGGCTAGCTTAGGACGAGGGTGAACCCTGTAGCAAGATAGTTAGGTGGCCAGAGTGTGAGTGCCAACATGGCGAGTCAGACTCCTTAATAGTGACAGGGCTGTACTTTGTGTGAGACGACTATCACAGGCATGTGGCATAAGCTTGATGGTCTTGGATGATTGTGTTGNGACAGGGCTGTACTTTGTGTGAGACGACTATCACAGGCATGTGGCATAAGCTTGATGGTCTTGGATGATTGTGTTGGCTGGCATAACCCCATAGGCAGTCATATGTACAGTATGGAGACTTAGCAGAAAATAACTGCCCTGAGTGGGCTGCACGACATGAATTAATGTCTGTCTGGCCAGGGGGTGAGTGAAAGGTGAAGAGCAGTGTAGGGGTGAGAGGCAGCCAACCCTCCTGCGTGGCTGGCTGGGATATCCAGTTGGTACTACTGCGAAGGAAGTGGGGGGCCTTATCACATGGGCAGGATGCAACTAACATCCCAAGTCAGGCATGTGTGCAGCGCAGGTTGCCTCGAACCAGGTGGCAGCAGACCTACTCGTCGGTAGGCGTGCCTGAGTGGGGGTGAAAGAGACGACATTGCTGGAAATGGCAGCAGCATAGCTTAGCATGAGGGAGGGGGGCAACTGAAGCAGAGGCTCAAATGGAAATTGACATCGCCTGTAGTGCATCAAGACACCTAACTGGAAGCAGGTGCATCAGGTGCGCAGGTGCTTGCCCTAGGCATCATGATGCTGAGGTTGGCGAACTCGTAGTGGTGAAGAAATGACTGGGTTCTCTCGGTTGGCCATCACTACCGTTTCAGCATAATACCAACGGCATTGATGGGGTGCAGTTCAATGGTAAACAAAGTAGAGTGCTTGCAACTCTGGATTAAGCAAGGTATAAATCAATCACATCCTCAGAGTGCGGTACTCTGTTAGAAGCAGCTGATGCCAAGTAGTTGTTTGCAAAAGGGAAAATAATCTATTGGAGCAAATTTATATTAATCTGAAACAATGAAATACGAAAGACCTATTCCTTAAGGGGGATATACTTAAGAGGTATGAATTGGTTCATGTTGTTCATATCATCTTTGTTCTGTCCTCTGCATTGTATATGTGTTGCCTTTAAATTGTACCATTTTGACTTTTCCATTTCCTCATATCATGTTTTTTTCTGTCATCTGTTTTGTGTGTATATATAATATATAATATATATACACATATGTGCTGTGTCTGTAAAATGTACCATGGACTTGTTCCATATCCTCGAACATCACTAGCTCACGTGGGATCTACAGAATGCAAAATAAATAATAATAAATAAATAATGTAAAATAGAACAGTGTGAGCAAAACCGAGGGAATCTACAATGCTTGTCAGTTCCCATTTGCCTCAAGATTGATCTAACTACAGCCGCACAAATTAGATGGAGCACTGCATACAACACATGAGAAAGAAATGAAAGCTGAGGATACATTCGAACTATGACTCGGAAGTGTGCATTATTTGTATGTTTGATTGATGGCTCAGGATTTTCTCTCTCTCTCTCTCTCTCTCTCTGTTACGTGGCACACAAGCCTCAATACCAAGTGTTGAGAATATTTAGGTTGCTTGCAGGCCTAAAAATGTTAGGTGAACACAATGAGATAAATTTGAAAAGGGTAATTAGATGGCATAGAAGTTGTAAATCACAAGTATTATACAATGCAAAGCTCAACAGGTGATGGGATGCCGTGGTCTCAGGAACGGGAAGAAGAAATTAAGACTTAATTTTGCAGTTTCCCGTTTATGTAAAGGAGATAATACATGGGCGCCACCTCCAGCAGAACAAGAGAACAGAGAAAGGAGTGGGCCGTTGGCCCTTGTGGTTTCTCCTAAGATCCCCTGTTGCACTGCTGATACTGAAGTTACTGGAATAATCCCATCATGTTTACCTACTAACGNATTTCTCCTAAGATCCCCTGTTGCACTGCTGATACTGAAGTTACTGGAATAATCCCATCATGTTTACCTACTAACGGGCCACCCTCTCATAAACTACAAAAATGAGTGAGATTGTTCAGTGGGCCATCTCACATGCCCGAAACACTGTTATTCGGTAATATGTCACATATAGAGCACTGATATATGCAGATTGCCTACAAGGTAACTTATATGGTCGCGAAGTGACTGGTCACTAAATAAAACAATGCTATCCAAAATACATGATTTACTCATGAATACAACCCTCTTTCGAGGCACTTACACTGATGTGACAAGTGTTATCTCTCCCCAGCCTAAACAGAATATTAGTTAAGAGAAATTAAATATTAGTTAAGTGAAATGAAATTTCCAGATCATTGAGCTGATGGGGGTGGAAGTAAACACTGCTAAACATGTAGAGATGCTGTAAAATTTAAAACCTAAATGCTATTTGCGAATACAAAAATACATTACATAGGCCAATGTGGACACAAGACATTGGTGGCAAAAAGTGGATCACTTATGCTGAAATGTAAACAAGCAGCGAAGGAGAGAGGAGAGAGGCGAGAATGCAGAGTAGAGGCGAGATGGAGTCGATGATGCAACAATGATATTCTCTCTGATCCTCCCTCGCACATTATGGGGGGGGGGGAGGAGAATGGCCTGTCAACCTGCTTCCACTGCATGGCAGTCATTTTGGGAAAGGCTCATGCAGGATAGGGGGAGTGTCTGGTGAGAGTAGCGGTAATTAACACAAGGCCGCTCGTGTTTGAGATGAACAATGAATGAGTTGATCACAGCTCTGGGTGGCAGCGCAGGCTTCCCGCCGCANTCGTGTTTGAGATGAACAATGAATGAGTTGATCACAGCTCTGGGTGCAGCGCAGGCTTCCCGCCGCAGCAACCTGGCGAGAGTTATTGAGATGAGCCATACGTGTTGTGGTGCATGCGAGGTACCGACTAGGTGCAGTGCTTGAACAGTACCGAGAACATGACATAGGAATGGATGATGTAGCTGTTCATACATATAGCACTTAAATGCATTCAGTATTGAACTGGCTGAAAAACCAGAATGTTTGTGGATGTGGTCACATATCTGTCTGTAGCATTGCTTGTTGTCACAGTACAGTTTGTCACCGGAACAATTGTAGATAGTTACATGTAATTTTAAGCATGATTGTGACAGGGGTTGCAAACGAAGAGCATTCACTCGGCCATCAATCTGTTTATCTGTAGGACACACAGGTTGCTTGCAGCTCGAACGGCAAGCAAATTGGTGTCTGTAGCATCATAAAGCAGTGTATTAGTGCTTGTGTGGATTTTACCTGTTGATAAGAGCCCTCTTGACTGGCGACACAGACACATCACATGTGGCTCTCTTGCAGGACAGCTGACAGCGGCGAGAGCAATGTGTCGTAGCCTGTCTCATGCGACGAGGCGGGCAGCAGACACAGTTTGTGGCAGCTTCTGGGGTGGGTGTGTCGCATGGCGTTGGGATGCATGGAGGTGACGTCCGAGTGACGGCAGCTGCTACTGAAGCCACCCACAGCTGGAATGCCGAAAACGGAGAAAATATATGCCAGGGGCGGAGTTGGCAGCAGCGTCTCAAAGCATGTGTACAGTTGTGACAGCATCTTGACGGAGAGTGTCGGGATGTCAGTGCTTACAACCACCATCAGATGGAGTGGCTCAGCCAGATCTTTTCCACCAGGCGTCACATAAATGCTAGAAGCAGGCATCTGGAAGTCAAATGGTGGAGTAGGTGGTACACTTCTGACGCCAGCTCCCTTTGGAGATGGTGTTGTGTCGTCCAAGGACTGGTGTTCTACCGCACAATCACTGCCGTCGATCAGTGCACTATCTCTTGCAAGGCACCAATCACATCTGTGTGTGTTTGTAGCCTATTCATAAGTAGTGCACTACTTGGTTAACAGTTCGTCTCTGCCAAGTCAGTGGGCAGTTTATACAGCATGCAGTGACCATACTGCAGCTGTCACACTCGCGCACACTACACTGGCTTGGCGGTGTGTAGACGGGATGCGGAACGAAGGCTGTTGGCAGAGTAAAGCCAGATGGCTGCAAGAAGAGACAAGTGCCATGAAAATAGAGGGTGGCGATGAGACAGGCACCTGGAAAACCGAGAGCTATGTGGAAGGAGATGCTGTGAAAATAGAAGGTGGAGTATACCCAAAAGTTTGTAGTGTTTCAGGTGGACAACATTGTCTACTGTTAAGTGCGAATAGTCCCATGCACTTTATTTCACCACACTGTTTGCACTGCAGTCTCGTAATTGAACTGAAATCCCATTTTAATTTTATTTTTTTATGTGCATGCGGGTGGTAGCTGGCACAGCCGCGTGACTCTGTAGTCAGCTGTTAGCTATGGTTCACGGACCTCTCACACATGCGGCAGGCCCCCTCTGCATACTGGTGGGAGGGTCCGAACACCTGGAAGCTGTAAGGGTGCCCTCATGCAGAAAGCTGCTGATTCCCGATAGATAATCCACCTTAACTGGAGGGGTGGTGTTGCAGCGCACTTCATCCTTTCCCACGGTGTATTGTTGATGGAGGGGGTTGGTGGTCATCATGAATGCACACACCCATGCTACCGGATGTCGCCCCTCCGTTTCCCCCAGAGGATTGAGGGTAGTGATTATGCTCTCACAAAATGGCAACGATCCATCCTGTTAGCGGGCGAGCATNCTCTCCATTTCCCCCAGAGGATTGAGGGTAGTGATTATGCTCTCACAAAATGGCAACGATCCATCCTGTTAGCGGGCCAGCATGGTGGCAGTGTTGCTGGCTGTCGCAATATTGAATTTTACTCTCCCATGCTAATGCAGAATTTCTTCAGCTAATAATGATGCCACTCCCATGCAATATGAAAATTTGAATTTAGGGGCACAGGAAAAATGACAGGATTTGGAAGTTTCTGGCCGAAAGAATACAGGATTTGCACAGGAAATTTTCACACATAAAATGGCACTTGCAACAAGGAGGAGATTACAATCAGTTTAGGCATAAAAGGCAGGTTTGGGTTTTACATAGACANTACCACTCCCATGCAATATGGAAATTTGAATTTAGGGGCACAGGAAAAATGACAGGATTTGGAAGTTTCTGGCCGAAAGAATAGAGGATTTGCACAGGAAATTTTCACACGTAAAATGGCACTTGCAACAAGGAGGAGATTACAATCAGTTTAGGCATAAAAGGCAGGTTTGGGTTTTACATAGACNATAAAATGGCACTTGCAACAAGGAGGAGATTACAATCAGTTTAGGCATAAAAGGCAGGTTTGGGTTTTACATAGACAGTTAGGAAAAGTCACATGAATTTTAGCCACAGGGTAGGGTGACACTGACGGGATGCCATGGTCGCAGGAGCAGGGAGAAGGAATTTAGAAATACATTTTGCAGGTTTCTGGTTATGTTAAGGAGATAATACATGGTTGTTAGCTTCATCAGAGCAAGAAAACAGAGAAAGGAATGACCATTGGGCCTCGTGGCTTCTCCTAAGATACCCTGTCACATTGTTGATGCTGAAGTTGCTGGAATAATCCCATTATGCAAACCTACCAAAAGTGTTGACCTTTCCATACACCACTAACATGGAGTGAGATTGTTCTGTGGGCCACCTCACATGCCCGAAACACAGTAATCCGGTATTACATCACATATGCAGCACTGATATAGGTAGATTGCTTACAATTTAACTTATATGGTTGTGAAGCGGCAGTACACGAAATAAAACAATGCCATTCAAAATGTGTGATTTACTCATGAATACAACCCTTTTTCGAGGCAATTATAAAGTGTGACAAGTGTAGTCTGTCACCAGCCGAAACAGAAAATACAGACACGCTGTCTACATAATATTAGTTAAGTGAAATTAAGTCTCCAGAGCAATGAGCTGATATAGATGGAGGCAGTGCTGTCTCCAGACGAAAAGGTAAATAATAAACATTATGTTCCGATGCAAGAAGTTACTGGCTTTTAAAAACTGTGTGACTAATTCAGCAAATGTTAAAGGCCTGGAAACGGTGATGGATACATAACTGCCTCCTCATGCACGCAGAACCAGACTAAAAAACATGGTGTGAATCTGCCTGGAGGGCAGCCCAGATTCATGCCAAGGTCCCAACAAATACAGTCGGCTCTCGTTGTACCGAAAACGCATGTACCGACAAACCGTATCCACAGTTAATTTTCAGTGATCCCGGCAAAATTCCTATATAAATAATGATAGAGCTACTCGCTTGTATCGTTTATCGGATGTTCCATCGATCGAAGTATATTTCAGTCCCATCACCTAATATTTCCCGCAACGATCGTTTTTAAACTGGTTGTTTATGCAAACTTCTAGTAACTGGATGTGAAATACGTCACGTGCGCCGCCATTTATCACTGCTCTGTAGCACATTCTCTGTCTTTCTAACACGTNAACTGGATGTGAAATACGTCACGTGCGCCGCCATTTATCACTGCTCTGTAGCACATTCTCTGTCTTTCTAACACGTATGCAGTGTGGTGCGATGTGCGAGTCTGACTTGCTACCTCCCCTTACACGCCTTGACGAGAGAAAAGTGTACCTAGCGTCTCCCCCCTCTCTATCTCTCTCTCCTCTTTCTGTCCCTCTCAGTCGCACACCTTCCTTCCTTTACATGCCACCGAAAGAGGAAGTTGTTGCCCAGCGAAAGAAAAAGCGCGTCCTCTCTCTCGGCCGTTACCCCTTACACGCCTGGNAACTGGATGTGAAATACGTCACGTGCGCCGCCATTTATCACTGCTCTGTAGCACATTCTCTGTCTTTCTAACACGTCTGCAGTGTGGTGCGATGTGAGAGTCTGACTTGCTACCTCCCCTTACACGCCTTGACGAGAGAAAAGTGTACCTAGCAACCAGCATGGCGACCTAGCGTCTCCCCCCTCTCTATCTCTCTCTCCTCTTTCTGTCCCTCTCAGTCGCACACCTTCCTTCCTTCCCTTACATGCCCCCGAAAGAGGAAGTTGTTGCCCAGCGAAAGAAAAAGCGCGTCCTCTCTCTCGGCCGTTACCCCTTACACGCCTGGCCTAAGTGCAAGTAAAGTGCGCCTGGCGATCGTAGAAATTAACAAGATATTCCGTCACTCAAAATAGTTGAACCTATCATTATTAGCATTACAAAGCAAACGGTTTTCGACTGAAAATGTTTCACAGCACATTTTTACAAGGAATTATTATTTGCAAATATGTTTTCTTTTGTAATTGAAGGTAGTTTTTTTCCCGTAAAGTTTGGTGTTTTAATTTATCTGGCATAAAATCAATATGATTTTAAAACAAAGTATTAATTTAACTCTTTGGACAGCATCTTCGTGAATAAAATGATATTCCTAGAAGCACATACTTGACCTCCCCTTGTCGCCAAACATTGTTTGAACCTTGAACGACTTGATTTATTAAGAATAAAGTTCATTTTCAGTAACTTCATGCGGGGAAATCGGAGGATTTATGTTAATTTATTTGAATAGATAAGCATCTTTTGAATAAATTGATATCCTGTAGGGGCATATTCACACATGTTGTTGTCTAATACTGAGGAAGCACCGAACCCGAGTGCAGCATAACTTCTGGCAGGGAAAATCAGAGGACGGTTTTGAATGATTAATTATTAAAGACCGTTAAGAAATAAATTTTAATCTCATTATTTATGTCTCAAAATTACAGTTTTCTTTGCAGTGAAATATAATTAATTACTTTAAAATACAGACATTTGCCACGTGCGCAAAGTTTCACCAACATGAAGTGGAGGGGAGGACTACATTCTTTCACCCCTCCCACCGTTTCCCTTTCGCCATCACGCCCGCCATTAACACACTGCCTGATGTATAAATTCTCCATGCGCTCTCAGCTGATCGAGTACACGGGGGACATTCAAAATTTGCCTTGCGTTCGGTGTCATATTATTTTCATTATCAGAGAGTTTCAAAGTTTTAGGTCGGCTTGCATTTGGTGTCAGTTTACAATCAATAATATGTACGACGGTATTTCGGGATGCTATATTCTTGATTTAAACGAGTTAAGGTAAAATAGTTGAAATGTATTATTTACATTAATACTAATACAGTTATACTTTATTTTAAAAAATCCTATTTTTATTGNACGGTATTTCGGGATGATATATTCTTGATTTAAACGAGTTAAGATAAAATAGTTGAAATGTATTATTTACATTAATACTAATACAGTTATACTTTATTTTAAAAAATCCTATTTTTATTGTGTTTATTAGCTAAACTTTATTCACAGATAATGCACAGCTCTCATTATACTCAAAATAAAGTATAAGGAGGTCAAAAGTTATATTTTATTGATTTAAATGTCAGAACCCTCATCTACTGAAATCCCCCATGTATGGAAATTTTTTGACAGTCCCCTGAAAAGCAGTATATATGGAGTCAACTGTAGGAATACAGTTTTACGCAACAAAACAAATACATTTATATCACTTACTCTTTATAACAATACAAATGAAACTCTTTCCCTTTAAGTAAACAACTAGCACTGGCAAAAAAAAAAAAAAAAAGGTGTACCAACATATTTATTAACATATTACATAGCAACATATTTATTAACTGAAATGGAGATATCTGTCCCAGCCCATTGCTAATAAGGTTAATATGTAACTGCATTTTGCAGTAACGAATAACACTTTTGAAATTAAATTGACTGAGTTTGTGGAATTTGTGGGTAGCAATAGAGTGGCTCGTAGTGGACGAGTCCACTGTTCCTCGGCAGGGGTGTAGGGTAGCCTTGCTCGATTTCACAAAAAAAAAATTTAATTACTGGATCCCTGTTAATTTGTATAATTGCGCCATGGTGCAATTAACTANCTCGATTTCACAAAAAAAAAATTTAATTACTGGATCCCTGTTAATTTGTATAATTGCGCCATGGTGCAATTAACTATATTTTTGCCCACTTGCTAATTTGCACACTCGCACTTCGCACAAAAAAAATGCCAGGGGACGTAAACACTGAATGAAAGGGGCATACAAGAGGTTGCTGGAGTATGGAAACCGCTGTGTCCCTCTTGCTGCATTCATTTGCCCGGCGGTAGTTTTACTGAGGACCTTTCTCGATGCTGTTAGTTGGCTCGAATTATCACGACCTCAAAAGTCACCTCTTGAGGGCATGAAAGCAGGATGGCCTTTCAATGGGATGGCGGGATGGCATGACTCCAGAGCGGTGGCTCTGGGGCGGGGAGGGCGGCCGTCAGCGTTCGGAACTGACTCTATGTCCCTGACATTGTAGAGGGGCATGCATGTTCTTGGTCGTGAAGGCGTGCTGGTCTGGCTAGTCTTCATGTGGCTCTGGTATGCTGTACAAACATTCAAGAAAAATATTAAATTTAATTCCACCCTGGTATTCAATCTCCTGCTCCAGTTGACCAATGATATGCCATTTCATTTCCTCCATGTATCCGCAAATATCCGTCGCCTGGCTCGATGTATTCTCCGATACGTATGTTTTCATCATGCCTCTGAAGGCAGTCTCCGCCAACATAAAGCCATAGGTGTTACGCTCGTCAGCGCCGGTGACGACGGCGACTCTACACTGAGGCCGACTCTCTGCGGCTCTACGCTGAGGCCGACTCTCTGCGGCAATATGATGGGCCGGAACAAATGGTAAGGGCTGTGGCGCATTAGACAGCCCTGGCTGGGAGGCAGATGCCACAGATACGCGAGCTCTTTTCGCTGGTGGTGGGGCAGGCCTATTACACTTGGCACTGTGTGCACGCAGATTGTAAGCACGCGTAAATTGCCTCCCACATTTGACACATTCCAAAGATGTGTGATCTGGATTCGGCTGGCAGCCGCGCTCATGTCTTCGTGCATCTTCAGCATGGTTGATATTTGCATTGCAGAACTTGTAGTGGGTCGAAGAATCTTGTCTGAACTGATCTGTTCAAGTTTGGAGATGGTCGGCAAGTTTGTCAGTGCGGGAAAATGTTTTCCCGTACCTATCGCATATATGCTGTGCAGTCCTGAAGAGGTTAAGCTGGCAGTTACGCTCATGGCGCAAGCCATTCGGGCGATCGGCAAACACACGATTGCAAAATCCACACTGCAGTGCAGGTGACTGCATTATAGGTGCGTTAGACAATGAAGATGAAGAAGAAATTGATGATTACTGCGAAGATGTTAATGTTGGTGCGAAATAAGGGGAAAATGGAAAAGAGAAATTGTCGGAATCCATTGTGATCGAAGAAGAAGTGACAGAGGAAACTAGATGATGATGGTGAGGAAGTGTCTCGACTCGACTGTGTTGGACTTGAACGCGCGAGGATGGTTCAACATAGGAACACTAGGAGGAAACCTGGAGAGAACATGCAAAACCTCTAAGCTATCTTCAACGAAAACTAGCATAAAAAATCTTCCCCAACCTAACCTAACATCGTCACACATCATGTCCTCAAGAAAAACCTTGCAAGGGCCAGACGCATGGTTTGAATATGCACACGGCATAGGAGGTGTCAAAGAATTACCTATCAGCCATACGACATGGATAGCAACGTGTGATGTGGTTGCATGGTTAGGCCATATGTCAGAAAAGGCGAANCACGGCATAGGAGGTGTCAAAGAATTACCTATCAGCCATACGACATGGATAGCAACGTGTGATGTGGTTGCATGGTTGCATGGCCATGTGGGTAGACTGCATGTGAGAAATGACAATGTTTCATCAATAGGGTTGCTTCTGGGTACTCCCAACTCTCCCCGTGCCAACACATTCCATTGCCACTAGATCTCTCTCCACCTGTACAGCGGGACTCTAGTCCTCGTGACTCATATCATAGATTTTAGAATAGAAATTTTACAAAATTATCTTAGCACTGCCAAATGCAGTACATATAATGCTCGGCACCTAGTTCTTTCGGACTTGAAAAAGCACGGCTCACAACTATCGTTCTTTTAACGTGGTGTATGTATGACCGTTATAATGAGTGATTAAATACATGCGGGTAACTAACGTCATGTGTAAACATTACACTAATGGACATAAAAACTAAGTACATGTGTATATTCACACACAGGACAACCAGCATCCTACACGTCGTCGTACACATACAGTATGGCCAAAAATGTTATACATACAGTATGTCCAACAAAGTTATACTAACACTTGCCCCAAGGCTTGAATGCAAAGTGCAGATAACGAAGGGCATTGGTGTAGTCAGCGTAGAAGCAAGCGAACAAAGTCAGACCTCAACTATCTGCCAGAACACACACGATACTGAATTCCCTACTGCCGCCGAACCCTCATATGCCACCGAATGGCTTTTAGTGTTGTGAGACCGGAAGCTGAAACTTCCATAACTCACTAGGTGTTTGTGAAGCAAAAGCACCCTGACACTTTCTCAAATCATTGGGTCGGCGGCAGAGGCAGTTTATATGTGGGACTTTGGGCACTTTGGTGTTGCCTATTTTAAGTAAACCGACTCGCGAAAGTAAATTTTTTGAGATATTTTCTCGCAATAAATAGTAGCCAATATCGAATTTCAGCCGTCCAACTATTTCTGTACATGAAATTACGTCGATCTGTTGCTAGGTTGCGACGTTGCATTGTTATTGCGTTTGTGAACTTATTCATTTTCCAATAAGAATTTATCCAAGGGAATAAGACATTTTCTCGGGGTAAAAAGTAGCCTATGTCACTTCCCGGCCCTCCAACTATCTGTGTGCAAAAATTGACGTCGATCCGTTGCTTCGTTACGACGTGGAAGGACAAACAAACAAACAAACACACTTTTGCATTTATATAATAGCTAGGCTACATATAGCAAGGACCGATATATTTTTCAGTTACAAATCAATCGATAAGTTATATTCAATGTCGATACTTATCGATATATTGATAAGTATAGATAAGTATCGATATATAAGTATCGATATATCGAGCATTGACGCAGCACTGTACCCCGGGTGTAATTTTACAAAAAAAATTTTTTGAGGGAATGAGACATTTTTTCGGGATAAAAAGTAGCCTATGTCAACTTTAACTGCAGTACAGAAGCGCAGCCGCCGATCTTTCATGGTACGGCCTGAGCGAAGTAGCGAAGGGGCAAGTCAATACATTCGCGTTTGGGAGGACCGGGGTTTGAATCCCAGTCCGGCCATTCTCATTTTGGCTTTCCTTGGTTTTCCGAAATCGTTCCAGGCGAATATAGACATGCGTCCAGTAAATTTGGTAATGAAGGAGGGAAAAGTTTTATATCTGATAAAAACACTTATTGATATTTCTCTGTTATATATAGATATATGCTACCACGGAGTTTTTGTTAGGTATTTTTATTCTACACAATTCTTTACTACATGGTATTGTTCTATCTTTCACGGTTTAGACAGCGCATTGCAAGAAAGCGCGCTGGCAGCAAACTTTCTTCAGACTTGATTCACTATTATTATTGTTTGTAAATTTTTGAGATATTTTCTAGCGATAAAAAGTGGCCAATATCACCTTTCATCCCTCCAACTATCTCTGTGCAAAAAATCACGTCAATCCNAGATATTTTCTAGCGATAAAAAGTGGCCAATATCACCTTTCATCCCTCCAACTATCTCTGTGCAAAAAATCACGTCAATCCATTGCTCCGTTGCGACGTGAAAGAGCGACAAACAAACAACCAAACACACTTTCGCATATATATACACCATGCACATNGTTTTATATCTGATAAAAACACTTATTGATATTTCTCTGTTATATATAGATATATGCTACCACGGAGTTTTTGTTATGTATTTTTATTCTACACAATTCTTTACTACATGGTATTGTTCTATCTTTCACGGTTTAGATAGCGCATTGCAAGAAAGCGCGCTGGCAGCAAACTTTCTTCAGACTTGATTCACTATTATTATTGTTTGTAAATTTTTGAGATATTTTCTAGCGATAAAAAGTGGCCAATATCACCTTTCATCCCTGCAACTATCTCTGTGCAAAAAATCACGTCAATCCGAACGAGGCAACGCTGCACTTTCTCGCTGTTTGTTTGTTGGTAACACACTTTCGCATATATATACACCATGCACATCCTGATCACTGTTTTAGTACGATGATTGCCGCTGCCGTCGTGTAACTGAAGGTGTGCGACATAAATATTTATTGGCTAAGCGTGCGCGCATGAAGCGCGATGCTACTTTGGAAGAGGCGTTCCGGCCGACCACATTTCGGTTAGATAATTTATAACAAACTGTTTCCACTGCTGAAATTAAGAAAGAACCTGACAACGAACCCACAACCAAGAGAAAGCGCAAGCTACTTCCAGATACTACCACTGCTGAATAAGATGATTTGCCTCTGTCTACTTGGAAACGCAAAAAATAAAAAANAAGCTACTTCCAGATACTACCACTGCTGAATAAGATGATTTGCCTCTGTCTACTTGGAAACGCAAAAAATAAAAAAACTAATGTTCGCAGCACGACTGTTCATAATTATTTAATGTCGTATACTGCACGGTTTAATGATGGGACTTNAAAAAAACTAATGTTCGCAGCACGACTGTTCATAATTATTTAATGTCGTATACTGCACGGTTTAATGATGGGACTTATGGTGTGTACAGGAGAATTAAAAAGTGGTTCTTGGGACGCAAACAATTTTTTTCCTACCCAACGATGTAATAAAAGTTAGAGAAGAAGTTATTCACACTGCACTGGGACTTTATGAATTGCTATTTAAACGTGAGCCCACAAAGTATTCGCGCGAGGCTCTGCGACAATACANACTGCACTGGGACTTTATGAATTGCTATTTAAACGTGAGCCCACAAAGTATTCGCGCGAGGCTCTGCGACAATACAGGAGGTTGCTTGCCCTTACTAGTGCTCATTTGGCGGACAATGAACCTGCCAGCAATGCTTATAAGGATAAATTTCACCGAAATTTGGCATTATATCGCAATTGCTTCCTGAAGTAGAAATATACACCTGTTATGGTCTGCATATTAAAAAAAAAACAGAAGAGAGAAAGATACCAGAATATGTCTATTGGAATGACGCTAATAAGCTTGTATCATGCTTGCATCTGTTAGTTGTGTCTCAGCAGGCTGGGAATAATGCCCATACGAACGAAATCGTAAATANCTTGTATCATGCTTGCATCTGTTAGTTGTGTCTCAGCAGGCTGGGAATAATGCCCATACGAACGAAATCGTAAATATATATTGGCAGAATAGTGTGGATATTGCTATACAGTGTCATGAACTGTGCTGACATCGCAAGTGAACTTCACAAGCCTGCGAGGCGTAACTATCCTAGACGTAAAGTATTAGTATTCTGCCAGTAAGACTCGTACCAGGTGGACCTGGTTCAAATGCAACCTCATGCTCGTGTCAATAAGTGCTACAAATAACATGCTAACAGTCATCGATTGCTACAGTAAATATGGTGGAACCGATGTTACGAATGTCACGAACACTGTTTTGAAAGACAGAGGACCGCCTAAGAATGTGCATACAGATCTAGGAAAAGAATTATATAATCCGGCATTTCGTAACTTAAAGTCAAAACATAACATAAACCATTATTCCATCCATTGAAGAACGAAGGCAGCAATTGTTGAGCACTTTAACTGCTCATTGAAAATGAGAATGTGGCAGAAATTCTCAGCACAAGGAAGTTACAGATGGCTCAATATTTTACCTGGCATAATATCTGCATATAACAGCACAATTAATCGTAGAACTGGTATGCGCCCCATTGATGTCAAAGATGACTCGCTGCTTCATACAGTTTTCAAAAACGAAAATAAAATACACGAAGGGCAAAAGCTCGTGTTGGCGACTTTGTGCGAATATCAAGAGTTAAAGGCACCTTTACGAAAGGATATGTCTCTCGTGATAAAATGAACTGTACAGAGCGATTAAAATATATTATTACGAACCAAGGACCTACTATCTCGAAGACATGGAATCCAGACCGCTACACGGAGCATTTTACGGCGAAGAGCTTCAGGTTACAGCACATCCAAATACTTATATTGTCGAGAAAGTTTTGAAATGCAAGGAGGACATGCAGTTTGTTCGCTGGCTTGGATTCGGAAAATAGCACGATTCTTGGATTCACAAAAACGACATTACGGACAAGTAATTATTCCTGCTTCGTTTCAAAGAAGAGTGGTAGCAAGGATGCGTGAAGATCATTCTTATGTTGGCCGAAGAATATGTATTGTGNTGCTTCGTTTCAAAGAAGAGTGGTAGCAAGGATGCGTGAAGATCATTCTTATGTTGGCCGAAGAATATGTATTGTGAAACATGCATGTAAAAATGCTTTCTGTCTGTATCAATGTTTCAATCTATATTGGCCGAAGAATATGTATTGTGGAACATGTATGCGAAAATGCTTTCTGTCTGTATCAATGTTTCTGTATCTGTATCAACTCCATAAGTTTTATTTATTTTTGCTTGAATGTATGCCCTATCCTGCAGGTAGAACTGTGTATATTTTTGATGTAAATTTTTTTACATAAATGCCTGCGAACTCATATTGGTATATAGTAGATGACTTCCGTCGCAGCTTCACAGGTTCGCGGTATCGACCATCGTTCACCGCGAAGATCGCGTCGATGAGAATGAGCCACTCGAAATCCGAGAGTTGAACGAACGTGAAACCGAAATTATTCTCGCGAAATCCGACTAACCGACCATAATGTTGGCCGATCTAGATTTCCGAGAAAACTAAACAGAAATCGAACTTGTTAAATCCATCGAATCAGCAATGGTACCGGTGGAAATGGATTCCTATAGAACCGAACCCGAAACCAAATTGCACGAATTCGAAAAGCTGGCAACCCAACCGGTTGGAATAAATTTCAGCGAAAACGAATCCGAAACTGAAATCGAATGCAAGTAATCGGAAAAAATAGTAGCACTATCCCCACCACTTAGGTAAATTAGTTCACGCGAGTCAGAAATTTAATTTAAGGAATTTGGAAAAATGGCAACTGCACACTGCATAAACCTCTGGCCAAAATGGAAACCAATCTCAAAGAACCGAACGAATTGATAGAGATGGAAATGGATCCCAGCGAAATAAAAACCGAAATCAAGCTTTTCGAAAAGAGTAAAAACAATAACCAAAAAATTCATCGGGAAAAGTATCCACTAAATTTTTTCTGCTTCGCCGAAAATGACTTGTTCGACTGAGCAAAAAAATATATAAAATTCTGTGAAAAAGTACATTTTGATTTGTTGTGTTTGCATTTCCCTTACAGTGACTATGCTTCGCATACTGGATGATTCCCGAAAGTTACAGTAATCGAATCAAGCACAACATTTTTNCTTCGCATACTGGATGATTCCCGAAAGTTACAGTAATCGAATCAAGCACAACATTTTTTCAAGCAAAGGCATTTTTCACAAGATGGTCGGTCGATTGTCAATCGCTGCCATTTCGCTGCATCAATTCGTCAGATTGCCATGNCAAAAAAATATATAAAATTCTGTGAAAAAGTACATTTTGATTTGTTGTGTTTGCATTTCCCTTACAGTGACTATGCCTCGCATACTGGATGATTCCCGAAAGTTACAGTAATCGAATCAAGCACAAAATTTTTTCAAGCACAGGCATTTTTCACAAGATGGTCGGTCGATTGTCAATCGCTGCCATTTCGCTGCATCAATTCGTCAGATTGCCATGTNAGGCATTTTTCACAAGATGGTCGGTCGATTGTCAATCGCTGCCATTTCGCTGCATCAATTCGTCAGATTGCCATGTTTCGTACGACCTATCAAAGTTGAATTTCGATTGCGACGAAAACAAACGCACTCTACGAATAAAAGCTATGCCTACTATAGTAACAACTAATCAATCACCCGCCACCTCTTCCCATCCCACAGGCACCGTTTCGTTCAATGCCAAACTCGGAATAGTCTAAGGGTTAAAAAGCAGTGACTCTTTGTAAATTGAATGGACATGCATTTCAACTTACCCGCTCGTGTGGAACAATGACGAGACTCAGACTCCACATGCCTGCACAGATGGAATCGTCATGAGCGACCTGACGACATCCAGCTTCAAATTAAACAACAAGTGCAGGGCCGACATGATAATGAGGATTTTAGAATCTCAACCACACCTACCGAGATATTTCCCATCAACCCACATTAATTTCATGGCAAATTTTCACAAAATTCAAAATAAGAATTATCTCTCATAAGATGTACGCATTTACATTTATGCTATTATTATTGATAACGGGGGTGATCATAGTTGCAATTTATGTTTGCATGGAGATGCGATATGTTATACCGGAAATTTACAAGAGGAGTGAAAACGAATTTCTGATTAGATTTCGAATATTTTTTTCCACGAATCCTTCGTATCTTAGTAAACGATCGATTTTCATATGCACACAATCAAATTTCCAAATCTAAAATAGCAATTCGAAACCAAAATCTTTATATACGCGAGAGGAAACGATTCCGATGTCGGTACTAATCAATTCGCCAACCGCGATCACGGAAGTTGAGACCCGTTTAACGATGAAGGTCCAATATGCGCACACGCATCATTACCTACCTACAAAATCATNATCACGGAAATTGAGACCCGTTTAACGATGAAGGTCCAATATGCGCACACGCATCATTACCTACCTACAAAATCATATGTTTCGACGAAGATAATAAATGGTCCTACCGTTTTTACTAACACGTAGTCATTCACGAACTGGGTCATGTTTTGNGTGTTTCGACGAAGATAATAAATGGTCCTACCGTTTTTACTAACACGTAGTCATTCACGAACTGGGTCATGTTTTGGGTTTATACAGTAAGAGAAAGGATAGCGTGATGTTTGATCCAACGAACCCCGAGAAATTTACGAGCTTTGATGTGTACAACATTGTTTCAATGTATCCATTTATTAAAAATATAATATAATATATATGAGTTTATTCGTTTTGTTATAATTTTTTTGAGTGGTGGTTGTAGAAAGAGAGAGAGAGAAAAAAAAGGGGGGGGGGATACTATATGTGTGGCTAAATCTCGAGCGGAAATCAAAATGCAATAACCCGCAATAAACAGTAGCTACATCTGCAAAGACAGTCTGCACTCTTGACAATGAGAAAAAAATGAATAGGTTGTTGAACTTGAGAAATCAATATATCTTGTACAACAACCACAAAATAGTTTTTACTTTGGATAGAAAAATAATCTACGGTTCAAAGCAAAAGATATTGTTGGAATACTGGGATATGCAAACAACAGGAAATTTATCGCGGATCACATGAAAAAATTTTAGCGAACTGGCAACAAATGCAACATTTGTAGTTGTGAACGAGGAGCCACATACCATCTTCATTAACGAACCGGGTCTTTACCGACTGATAATGTATACCAAAATGCCCTTCACGGAAAATTTTCAAGATTTCATTTGTGAAGAAATCCTTCTATACATTTGCGAATGTAGTCAGAGCAGGTTTCAGAATCACATCGAGCATTTGAAAAAACCACTCCAAGAAAGAACCAACGATGTGTAAATATGAAAAGACAATCACTGGCTCTAGTTGCAAAAGAGGCTGTCGTCACCAATACCACCGAAAAAAATACGGTGGGAATAAATGACAACCTGAAACCAAATTTCTTAATATTGAAATTTAACGAAGAAAATTTCGATTTTGCTTAGCATGCAAAGAAGAAACTTTAATAGTCAACTCAAATTGCTCCGAAATAAACATCCCAACGGAAGGAATTATTTATTGCATTTCGAGTATAATCCATGGTTTCGAAACACATATAGTCGTAACAAGGATGCGCTAAACATATAACTGAAATTTTTTCAGGAATTACTCCATAATCAAAAATGCTCAATTTACAGAAAATTAAATGTTGATGCAAATCTGTAATAATGAAAAATAAAGTGTATGTTTGTATTTTTTAAATATAAAAATAAACCTAAATATTTTTTGTTATTTTTTATTTTAATTTAACTCTATTTACTTAAATTACTTTACATATATTTAGTAGCCACTTCCAACTACCTTGCCCACTCTATGTTTTTTAAACTTGTTTGCGACGGTGATCTTCTATGCAAAGGACTTGGAGACCTGCTAATGCTCTGGCTACTTCGTCTTCGTCCCCTTTGTTTTGGCATAATCAGTTTCTCTTATTTATATATATATAAAAGATATATATATAAGATATATATGCATGTGTAATGGAGAATTTTATCTAGTTAGTAAACGTTCGATAATGCNAATTTTTTTGAGTGGTGGTTGTAGAAAGAGAGAGAGAGAAAAAAAAGGGGGGGGGGGATACTATATGTGTGGCTAAATCTCGAGCGGAAATCAAAATGCAATAACCCGCAATAAACAGTACATCTGCAAAGACAGTGTGCACTCTTGACAATGAGAAAAAAATGAATAGGTTGTTGAACTTGAGAAATCAATATATCTTGTACAACAACCACAAAATAGTTTTTACTTTGGATAGAAAAATAATCTACGCTTCAAAGCAAAAGATACTGTTGGAATACTGGGATATGCAAACAACAGGAAATTTATCGCGGATCAGATGAAAAAATTTTGGCGAACTGGCAACAAATGCAACATTTGTAGTTGTGAACGAGGAGCCACATACCATCTTCATTAACGAACCGGGTCTNGCGAACTGGCAACAAATGCAACATTTGTAGTTGTGAACGAGGAGCCACATACCATCTTCATTAACGAACCGGGTCTTTACCGACTGATAATGTATACCAAAATGCCCTTCACGGAAAATTTTCAAGATTTCATTTGTGAAGAAATCCTTCTATACATTTGCGAATGTAGTCAGAGCAGGTTTCAGAATCACATCGAGCATTTGAAAAAACCACTCCAAGAAAGAACCAACGATGTGTAAATATGAAAAGACAATCACTGGCTCTAGTTGCAAAAGAGGCTGTCGTCACCAATACCACCGAAAAAAATACGGTGGGAATAAATGACAACCTGAAACCAAATTTCTTAATATTGAAATTTAACGAAGAAAATTTCGATTTTGCTTAGCATGCAAAGAAGAAACTTTAATAGTCAACTCAAATTGCTCCGAAATAAACATCCCAACGGAAGGAATTATTTATTGCATTTCGAGTATAATCCATGGTTTCGAAACACANATTGCTCCGAAATAAACATCCCAACGGAAGGAATTATTTATTGCATTTCGAGTATAATCCATGGTTTCGAAACACACATAGTCGTAACAAGGATGCGCTAAACATATAACTGAAATTTTTTCAGGAATTACTCCATCATCAAAAATGCTCAATTTACAGAAAATTAAATGTTGATGCAAATCTGTAATAATGAAAAATAAAGTGTATGTTTGTATTTTTTAAATATAAAAATAAACCTAAATATTTTTTGTTATTTTTTATTTTAATTTAACTCTATTTACTTAAATTACTTTACATATATTTAGTAGCCACTTCCAACTACCTTACCCACTCTATGTTTTTTAAACTTGTTTGCGACGGTGATCTTCTATGCAAAGGACTTGGAGACCTGCTTCTGCTCTGGCTACTTCGTCTCCTTCGTCGATGTCGAATAGGCGACGGTGATCTTCTATGCAAAGGACTTGGAGACCTGCTTCTGCTCTGGCTACTTCGTCTTCGTCCCCTTTGTTTTGGCATAATCAGTTTCTCTTATTTTTATATATATATATAAGATATATATATATATAAGNTTCGTCCCCTTTGTTTTGGCATAATCAGTTTCTCTTATTTTTATATATATATATAAGATATATATATATATAAGAGATATATATATATATATAAGATATATATGCATGTGTAATGGAGAATTTTATCTAGTTAGTAAACGTTCGATAATGCTGCCCAAGATGCAAACTGCGAGAGCATACTTGTATTTTTGATGGACATTTAATAAAGATTTACCTTGTTTTGTGTAAACGTTACACAACAAGTTTAGTTCTTGCATATAACGATCGCAACTCAGCGAATTCAAAATGATTTCTTGAATCTCTTCAAAGACTATCGTTTTGGTCAGGATATATGTTGATTTTCAAAAAGTTTTAATATTTGCCATATACACTCCATCTTCTGTTTTGAGCCTCGAGAAATAAATTATCTCGAAAATCCTAAACCCCTTTTCTCTGGATAACCGAGCTAGGTGATCCAAGTATCGGGAAATACATCGTGATTAAATGCCATGGTGTCCATCTTACCATTTGGCAAGTTTGACAAATCCTGCAGACCCCGATAAATACTCGAGCCGAGAGTATATATGGGTCCGACAGCAGAAGACGACCAATACGACATCATATCCACGAAATTATTGTTGAAAATGCGATTTTGCTCATTTTCGACACCGACTTTGGGAACATTTTGATTATTGGGTGCCACCATCACCTGCTCATCACCATCAATTCTAGGTATTGTCATATCGGGAGATGTATACATCGTCTACGCTCATTATATTTCTCTATGAGTCTTTGTTTGATTGATTTGACCGTTTGATGGTTTGGGAACGACATGGCATTTGGCGATCGACTAAAGGCAGCTCCACCCACTCATGATCTCCTTTGTCGGAACTTTCAGATGGTAAGTGCTCCTCTTATTTTCTGGTTTCGTCGTCGGCCTCGCAGCCTTCATCGTCATCACTGTGATCCGACTCTTCATCGTTTAGAGTTTGCGGAACGAACTCGAACAAGTTCATTGTCGAAACACGATGACGACGAGGACATTGCGATTGCACTTGGGCTGCGGGAGTATCGGGAAATATGATCTTGTCCCGGTGTATGTGCCAGATCGGAATCGTGCGATTGCGGGCATCCGGGCAACGATCGGGGTGGAGTTGGAGGTCTAAATGTACGTTGATGGGGTTGTGACGCAAACAGAACATTTTCTTGAATATTTGCGAAAATGCAACGTATGCAAAAAGTACTTTAATTTCGTTTTGATAGACTTTGTGTTTCTCTTTTGGATTAAACACCAATGTAACCCCTTCGTAATTTTTTCAAGTTTTAAACCAGTCGACAAACTCAGATCGATATAAAACAAGTTGGCCATCTTGCAAATCACCATTATGAATATAATGGTACTGAAAGTGGGCAAATCCATAAATATTTGTGGAGGTAATTTGTGTGGGTCTATGTAACGAATTTTCAAATTACAATTATCAGACTCGCATGAAAACTGTCCGATTTTTAAATAATTGTAATNGGGTCTATGTAACGAATTTTCAAATTACAATTATCAGACTCGCATGAAAACTGTCCGATTTTTAAATAATTGTAATCTACCAGTTTTTTCTCATGCCAACAATATGTAATGTACAACTGAGATGAGTAAACATTCTTTTTTTCCCCTGGGTTAAAACTTACAATGAAAATATTGTTTTCAGTCATTTAATTATTTCACAAGCATTNACATTCTTTTTTTCCCCTGGGTTAAAACTTACAATGAAAATATTGTTTTCAGTCATTTAATTATTTCACAAGCATTTTTTACAAGTACATATATTTGGTTATGTATACTGAAAACAGATTTATTTACACACCACTATTATTCCCTCTTTACAAAAGAGTTTTTGTTTCGAGACTCGAGCTCTCTGGTAAGACATTTCCAAATAAAGCCTGCATTTGCCAGAGCGCATCTCTGCTGACATGCATTTGGATTGTGAAAGCCGCAAGTTTCAGATTCGTTGGGAAATTTTCACGTAACTATTACGAGTTCTCGTCCGGCACTCCCAACTGGGGGTACTGAACTCCGCGCCACCTGCTGCTCGTTACTTCGACTGTCTCTATGAACTGACGCGGCCGGGGGTCCAATTTCCCCGGCTTTCTCTGTTGTTATTACGACTGACCTCTCTGTGCAGTACTGACGAACTGACCGATGGTCTACTGATCTACCAATGTACTGCTCTACTGCTGTACTGATGATAACGAACTCATCCCCATCCTCCCCGCAAAGAGGCTTACATCCTTTTTCGACCCCCCCCCCCTAAGTTCCTACACATGTCTCTCTTGTTGGGGGAGGGGGGAGTTGGCCTGCACCCTGAACTTACACTGTCAACTGATTCTTCCGCAGTGCATGTCCGCATTGTTCCGTGGTTAGCTAAGGGAGGGGAGGATTCTTGGCACCACTTTCCAAGCTTGTCAGCTGTTTCTCAGTGCGTGTTTTCAATGTCAGGTGGAATACCCCTGACTATCTCATAATTTCTTGGCGTTTTCAACTTTCATGNACACATCAACTCCCCTCTCATTTTTTCGGCGCTGACATGCTCTGTGCCAAAATTTTGGTTTCGGTTTTTTTTGGTTGCATCTCTGTAGAGCGAACCTTGTCTATGCTCCGCTGCCTCGCCTCTGGCCAGGCTATCACAATGTATTTCTCGCGTGGCTTGTCCAGTAGACACATGACAGCTGTGACTCCCCCTCCCTTCGCGGTCTTTGCTTCCCCTAATCTGCCATTACTCAAGGACCTGCGTCGTCTCCAGGTTAACAGGCGTGCCCCTGCCTGTTAAAAGGGCCTAACACTCTGNGGCCATTACTCAAGGACCTGCGTCGTCTCCAGGTTAACAGGCGTGCCCCTGCCTGTTAAAAGGGCCTAACACTCTGGATCTGTGGGTTACAAAACAAGGCTTCTATTCACAAAAAACTGACGGACTTTTACCTGGGTTCTATTTCTGCCATGGACTGCATGTTACAGCACAGTGTTAGTCCTGGCTACATATTTGAACTCGCAAACATAAAATACACAGGTTGATACACTTCTCGGACATTCTTACCTTACAATGCTTCTTACATGGTTACACACCTTTATACAGGGTTACAATTTACTGGGTTACACAATTATACAAAATTACCTACAGTGATCTATCCGGATCACTATACTTCTATCTTAGTCGCTCTTCTGTGCTTCGGCCTCCTGGTAAGGCGGAGACATTCTTGATATATGCAAACAAAACAGTTGGCTTAGGGCCAGTATCTTTGCACAGCTGGCTGCCAGTTTTTATGTTTTGGTGACAGGTATTTATTTATTTTTACGTCGGTGCGTAGGCAGTGAAAATAAAACAACCCTCTTATCTACTAGGCTGGTAAACACTGTTCAAGAGTTCACACGAATGTCTGGCAGCACTCTGCCGGTTTTTGACAAATGGTCTGACGATAACACACAAAGCACACTGACTCATGGTACGTTTTACTATTAAGACGACTCACAGATCGTGGAAGAACAAAATATAAGACCCTTATCTTTACCTTATCCTGAGCCGTTGCCAGGTCTTGCCGTTGGGGTAAATGTAAACATCAATTATCTCGGTAAAAAACTTAGAACCACATTCGATTCCGGTTGATGGCCTATATTGGTACCTTGTAAATTAAATTAAATGACACTCAGTCACACTTAAGTGTGGCATCTACACGTCTTTCGGCTGAAGGCCCAACGTCAGAGGTCACACTGTAAACAGTTTGTCGGACTTAAATTGCGGCGCACTTAGGTTGGCTGGCAGGTCGGGTTACCTGCCCTAGTTTTCACAGCGGGTGACATGGGTAAACACTTACCCACAGACTGTTTCTTTCGGCTGATGAGGTGGCTTCTTCTTGCGCCTCGCACTGTGAACCTGGGTGAGCCTGGACAGCTGTGATGAGGGTGGGAAGGATGCATTTCCTTCCTCTCGTACTGTTGACTTCTCTGGACTGTTGCGTCTCCCGAACTCTTGGTCGGTGCACCTTTCTTCATCTCTTCGCTTCTCGCCTTCTGTATATTCTTCGTCCGCTTTCTTCTCGCTTGCGCTCGTTCCGCTTTCCACTTCTGTCTTCGCTCTCACCTGTCTGTCCTCCTTCGCTCGTACTTCTCGCCCGTTCTCTTTCCCACTCATCTTCCCGTGCATGTATGCTTTTCTGGCCCGGTGTTTCTTATCGCCCGGCGGCGCTGTGGCTCGGGTATATTATCGCCGACTCTCCACACTTTGTATCGGCTGGCGAAGTGGCGACGTTATCTCTCCGCCCGGCATGTATTAAAGGAGATAATGCATAGGGCTGGGCGACCTTGCTGCCTTTATTGCTTTTGTCCCCTATCTCTCCCCTTTACCTTGGGTCACCACCCCGTGGCCTAGTGACCCACTGTGGGTCATATTTTTGTGTTTCCAGTTTCTGAGCATTTGTTCCGATAAGCAGGTTTCAATGGTGCTCGGATTATCCTGCCTGTCAGCGCATTCTCCTGTCATTGACATTGGCCCTCCTTCAGGGCACTGATGACCTAATTTTATTATCGCCCAGCGCGGTATTTCATCCCTGGCTGCCTGACATATCCCACGCCATTCCCCACTGTCTAGTGGAAATTACCTCGTGTTTTCCCTGAATTTATGCTCCTCGCTACTCTCGTCGCTAATTTCTGCCTCGTTTCGTCTTCGCCCTTCGCTCTCTCGTTTGCACTCGCTCGCTCGTCGTCCCTCGTTGTCTCTCGCAATTTTCACTATCGTCCATCCTCCAATGGGCTGTTGTGGCCTACTTCTTCGCTAACCACTCCTCGCCAAACGCCCTTCGTTCTCTCGCTCGAACGTGCTCCTAGGCTCGTCCTTGACAATTCCTAGTTTGTCGGCCTAGTATCCTTGCCTCCTCTAGTGCGAATTGGTCGTTTGGCACCGAAGGGTTTGAGACTCCATTAAGTCTTTGGTTCATCCTTACTAGCTTGGTAATTCGGTATGGTTCAGCCTGACTAGTTCGGCAATCTGGTATGGGTGAGACCCCTTTTCTTGGGTATAGTCTGGTTCTTGATTTGGTCCTTACAGACTTATATACGCCCCACGTTGGGAAGCCAATTTAACTTGACGCTACTCCCCATCTGTGGTGTACAGAATGGTTCATAGGGTCTNTACGCCCCACGTTGGGAAGCCAATTTAACTTGACGCTACTCCCCATCTGTGGTGTACAGAATGGTTCATAGGGTCTATGGTTAATGTTTATGGTACAGACTATAAGGTGCCTTGAAGGTTGAGATATCAATAAGGTAGTTTTTCGGTGTTTCACTTTACTGTATGGATATATTGTCTCGAGTTTAAACATACAGAAACACTTCCGAAGTGTGGTACTCTATTTAACTAACTCGTATTAACTGTGGGCGATGTCGTGGGGGAGGGGGGCTTCTTGGACGACGACTCTGCTGGTAGTGCTTGGTATGTTGTAGGCTGTGGATGAGATCCGGCGATGTTGGCGGCCTTGGAAAAGGCCCGCGTTTGGTGCCGTCTCCCCTGGACTGCTGCTCTGGGTTCGTTCCTTGACGCTCTTCTCTTGTTCCGACGTCCTCTCGCGATTTCCCGACACAACTGATTCTCTCGGCGCGGTGATAATGAACTGTCCCTGATTCTAGTCTGCGTTCCGTGTCTAGCGTCTCGCTTCCCGATTTCGCTGACCCCTTAATGTCGCGACGGCCACCCTTCCTGCGCATTCCATGGTGAGGGTACCGAACTCCGTGCCACCTGCTACTCGTTACTTCGACCGGGGGTCCGATCTCCCCAGCCTTCTCTGTTGTGATTACGACTGACCTCTCTGTGTGGTACTGACGAACTGACCGATGGTCTACTGATCTACCGATGAACTGCTGTACTGCTGTACTGATGATAACGAACACATCCCCACCCTCCCCGCAAAGAGGTTTATATCGTTTCTCGACTCCCTCCCTAAGTTCCTACACATGTCTCTCTTGTTGGAGGAGGGGGGAGGTGGCCTGCACCCTGAACTTACACAGTCAGCTTATTCTTCCGCGGTGCGTGTCCGCATTGTCCCATGGTTAGCAAAAGGGAGGGGGGGATTCTTGGCACCACTTTCCAAGCTTGTCAGCTGTTTCTCAGTGCATGTTTTCATCTTCAAGCGGAATACGCTTGACTATCTTGTCATTTCTCGGCTTTTACAATTTTCACAGGGCTTGCTTGGGGAACGTGGGTGGGAGGAGGCCTGTGTTGCAGCAGCACGTTTAAGGGCCTGGAAGTGCTACATCAACTCGGCTTGACCTCGACACGCGTGAACGAGCGACACGTGTCTTCCGAAGCCCTTACACTGGTTTAAGCTGGTGGGAAGGGGGGAGGGTGTTGGCAGCACCGCTCTACTTAATACTCCTAATTATGCTATGCATCAAAGTCATTGTTTGATTGAATTTTTCGAGAAATTCCGGCCATGACAAGTTCATGTTATCTTCGTTCCAGGGGCCCGTCTTGTTGTAGTCGTCAGCACTCCAAGGGCGATTGTGCTTGTTCGATATCCATTTTGATATTGTGAAATGAGTTTGTCTCTTCCTTATATTTACAAATGCGCACACTGAATCTGACATACAGGAAAAAAAAAGGTAAAAAAAAAGAAACTAGAAATATTATTTTTGGTTTTAAAAATAATTTATTCTGCGTTACCCATTTTAATGTCTCGTGTAACCAAATCCCAAATCAATCGAACTATAGGTAAGACACATTCCCAATTTGTTTCCTTTTTACTGTGAAACTTACAAATTCCCCCAATTCCGTTCTAAGATTTTGTGTGACCAATTATAATTTTCTTTCTAGACGCTCTATTTTTATTGCAAATATCTCGCCTGTAATTTATTCCCCACAAAAATTTGTTTCATCCATGTTTTGTTCAAGATTGAANTTTTTTTTGCAAATATCTCGCCTGTAATTTATTCCCCACAAAAATTTGTTTCATCCATGTTTTGTTCAAGATTGAACACACCATGTCGAGTTTGATCTCTGTCGTCGAATCGGTAATGTCCGAAGGAATTCCATGCACCTTCAAATACAAATTGCGATTTTCTTCAACATCGGTGAGCATGCTCTTTGTTAAGCGTATGCACGGAACATGTCTAGTTATGTAACAAATATTTGTGCCTCGCTGCATAGCATATCCAAACTCCAATGGATNTTTTTATTGCAAATATCTCGCCTGTAATTTATTCCCCACAAAAATTTGTTTCATCCATGTTTTGTTCAAGATTGAATACACCATGTCGAGTTTGATCTCTGTCGTCGAATCGGTAATGTCCGAAGGAATTCCATGCACCTTCAAATACAAATTGCGATTTTCTTCAACATCGGTGAGCATGCTCTTTGTTAAGTGTATGCACGGAACATGTCTAGTTATGTAACAAATATTTGTGCCTCGCTGCATAGCATATCCAAACTCCAATGGATNCGTATGCACGGAACATGTCTAGTTATGTAACAAATATTTGTGCCTCGCTGCATAGCATATCCAAACTCCAATGGATATTTATTTCCAATGTATGTACCAAATTTAAAATCGGCAACCAAAGTTCTGGACAGATAGACATTTTCCAACTCGTGGTGTTTTCGCAGTCACCTTTACCTTCTCGAAGTAACGTTTTCATTTTCTTCATCGTAGTCACTGGAAGATCTCGAACCCCGATATTCAGTCAAATACCCATCAGCATCATTCTTCTCCACCTCTCTGTGGATGACATTGTCGTTGCTGCTGCCTTGTCTTTTCCATTTTGAACTAAACTCTCGCTTTTCCTTTACATTTTTATACAAATATAATTGTCCCTCTTCGTCATCGGTGCCAAAGATTGCCACTTCCTTTTACCAAAACTCGAGTTATTGGATTGGGTCAAACAGCTGTCATTATCACTATCACCCATTGGATGCTGCTGTTGCTGCTGCTGTTGCTGTTCGGGTTCGAGTTAAAGTGATTCCAACTAACCACCCGAGGGATGCTGCAGTTGTTGTTGNGCTGCTGCTGTTGCTGTTCGGGTTCGAGTTAAAGTGATTCCAACTAACCACCCGAGGGATGCTGCAGTTGTTGTTGTTGCTGTTCAGATTCAGGTTGAAGTGATTCCAACTCACCGCAGGGGAAATGCTGCTGCTGCTGTTGTTACTGTTTGGGTTCGAGTTTAAGAGATTCAAACTCATTGCATTTAGGCGATTTTTCATGTTCAAGCATCTTGTCGAAATAATTTTTATTAGAATCGAGATGATCGAGCCCATGCAAAGTTTCTAAATCTAAAGATTTATCACGATCAAATTGACTAGATTTCTTGAGAGTCTGACAACTATTGAGTTTTTCATCATCACATGCTTCTATATCCAACGTAAAAAGTTTCAATTCATCATCACTGGAGAAAGTCCAAGTCACCATCACTTGCAAAAATGTTTTTCTTGTGTGCCTGATTACACAAAATCAAACCACTCGAGGTCGCAACAACTCCACAACTGGTACTTCTGTGATTCCCAATATATATATATATTAGTGATGCAACGAATATCGATTTTTCCACATTCGCGAATGCGAATGCGAATGCGAATATTCACCTCCAACATTCACGAATGCGAATGCGAGTGTTGGTTTTTCAAATATGGCGCCAAAAGCGTGCACCTACGAACTCGAATTTTACCGCGCGTTTAGAACTGGCCAGCCGGGCGGCCATGTTAAAACCGAGAGTAGCCCATATGCCCCGACTCTGAACGAAGTAAACAAATCGTGATTGCTGGCTTACTGAATGAAGTTAGCTGCTAATAATGTTTTCGTAAAGATTTAGTTTGAGGTAACCTTGACGCGTACCGCTCATACCTACCAGTAGTGGCGATGCTATTCTTACCCACGCTGTAAACCGATGGCCTAACGACCAGAGGAAT
>NQII01000225.1:535587-584046 GCA_002778355.1 Clitarchus hookeri | reverse complement strand
AACCGTCGACGCAGACCGGTCCACAAATATTACAGTGCTCCAGTGTCGAGCCAACACTGTGAACAAGGTTGTACGTACAGTGGACAAGATGGTGGTTATCCAGTGCTGTGGTCACATTGCATCATCCAGTACCCGCTCGTCGCTCCGTACTCTTTTATCCATTAGTGCCACAACGCATCACTGTCGTAGCGGCACGCCCTGTACAAGCCGAAATGTCACGGTATGACAAACCCGTTTCCCGGACACCGATCATTCTGCCCCGTTCGAACTCACTCACATGTTGATATGATGCCCTTTGACATCAACGAGGCATACTGGCACTTGCTTTCACTTCGTTAGACGGCTCTTAACTGACTGAGCTTGACATAACACTGACCTTTCTGGTCAAACAAGAGAAACCGCTGCTGGGCCTACGTGTACGCCATCTATCTGCAATCGTAATCACTTATTGCTACTGTTGTACACATCCTTTGAGTTTGGATTCATTCGGCCCATTCTTTCTGGGCGTTGCAATTTTCAAAAACAATGGTTTATAACAAGTTATATTNTGAGTTTGGATTCATTCGGCCCATTCTTTCTGGGCGTTGCAATTTTCAAAAACAATGGTTTATAACAAGTTATATTTTATATTAAGTTAAAGTTTCAGTCAAGAACACAATTATTTAAAGTTAATTCATGGTGTAGTATACAAGTTATTTTTTTTTTTTTTTTTTGGTTGACATGGTACTCCTAGGCTGATTTTTTAAAGGTTTATTTCAAAACATCCGAAGAAACCATGAATTGACAGTGGTTTCAATTTACGAAGTCATCGCTGTTCACTCCTATGGGCCATTTTACAATGTCAAGTCAGTGTAAACTTGTTTTGGATGGACTTTTCTTTAATGTCGCAGTAACACAAAATATTTGGTTATTCCTGTTATTTTTAGCATAATACAACTTTCGGTTGTGGCAACATTGCCTATAGGTTTTATTAACATTAACATGTCAACAAAGCTCCCGGTGGAACCGGCACTTTCCTCACCAAACCTCCCCTCCTGGTGGCCGATACCTATTAAAAGGTCATACCATGAGCGCTTCTTTCTACTGTACGTTAACTCCTGCAAACAAAAGCTAGATCGACTCTTTAGTTTCCCAGGGCGCCACCGGGAACTTTGAATTTTGAGTCCGTCATACTGGTCCGAAAAGAATTTAAAAACACAAAAGCTAAATACTTACAACACAATACATTTAAACACTACCGCGCTCGCGCTTCTCCTACACACGAAAAGTTAAGTATGACGGCATTCCCTTAGCACATTCTCGGCCCAGTGCAACCAGGCTGTGTCGGAATAAGATTTGGGAAACAGCTGGTAGACAGGATTGTTTCCCGCCTCCTCGCCCCTGGTCGCAAAGAGCGTTAATCTACACCACACTGCAGACGTTCGATTCCATTCACACATTAAATACACTCATTCCACTATCATTCTCAGGCCTTCGGCCTCGTCCATTCCTGGAAAAACTTGCGTAGTTCCTTCCGACTTCCTAAATCGCATTCTGGGTCTGTCGCTGGGGTCGTTGTATCTGGGTGTTTCCTGGAACAAGACATATTGTATCCAGGAAGTGGTCAAGATCGGTGGGTTGTCGCATCCGGTGTTTTGGCAAGGTACCGCCCGAGGAGNGGAAGGTACCGCCCGAGTATATTTGCATTATAGTAATATAAGACTTTGTAAATTGTTAACATTGCTAACTTTTTCACATTAATTTTACAGGGCCACGGTGGCCAAGCGGTTAGCCTGCTCACCTCCCACCAAGATGAACCGGGCTGTATCCCCAGTTGGGTCACTCCGGATTTTCGCAAGTGGGAATTATGCCGGATGGTGCCTCTGGTCGGTGGGTTAATGGTGGTGCTTTCATGCGTCACAGTGTTATGAAAGAATTAGGTGCAATAAGGTGAATATGTAAAGCAAAATTATTTTAGTTTAAAATTTATATAAAGTTGCAATGATTATTATTTTTCGAGAAAAATTTGTAGGTGTAAAATATTGTGTACATAATTGCTTCAACGACTTATTAAAAACTACATGAAATAATATTAGTTTTTCAGGAAACAGTAATATTGAAATACCACTATACGATTTTGACATTTAAATTTGTCTTAAAAGTGTAAGGGTTGGATATAAAATGAAAAAGTTTAATATTTACTATTTTTTAAGAGGACACGTGCATGTCAGCACAAGGAATTGAAAAAGTTATAAAATAAATCTATTACATGAACTAAGAATGTCACTTAATTCATGGTTATGCTTGGAAAATGTTTTGTCGGCATATACCAAGAATATTTTTTACAGATGCCAACAAATAAAGTCACGTTAATCCAGCCCAAAGAATATAATGAGATAAGACAAGATATTGGACATAACTAAGTAGATTGGAGAGAGATTGGGCAGCTGTTAACATCGGGGACTTGAGCACCGATGAGAGTGAAGCGATGCGAGTATAGAGCAGCTCCGAAATGCAAGGTCGGGGTCAATGGGACATCCCCAAGAAAACCCGTCGACCAGTGGCATCGTCCGTCACAATTTCTAAGTACGAAAATTCGGGAGTGACCTCGCCAGGAATCGAACCCGGTTCGCCTAGATGGGAGGTGATCGCTCTAGCCACTGCACCACCGCGGACCCAACATAACAAAGGTTTAATCATACAAGATGCAATTTATTAATGAATTTAATGCACTCAGTAGTTCTTTCAGCAGTCTAATTTTAGTTTAAATTGGCATAATGGTCATAAATATATGCCTTTGTACACTTGCGACTGCTGAACATGTTTCTTGCTTGCCAAATGTGTTGGGACTCTATAAGAGCTATGTGATATTATAATAAAACCTGCAAACTTTATTTATGATTTTTAAGTCTAATGTTTAAGATTATATTTTCCAGCATGGTGGACAAAAGTGGTTTTAAATATGTGTACATATTTAATGCAAAAAATAAGTTGCTCCAGAATTTCAAGTTGGGTTCTAATAGGTTAGTAGTTCCTTAAATGTACTGTAAAAGCTATTTTTTTCTTTCCAATTTGAACAATATTTAAAAAATTGGCCTGACCAGAGAAACTTCTATTTAATATATTTTATTTTTGGAGTAGCCACTGTCAGCGTACCAAATTTTGTTTAAATAGTGTGTAATGGGTTGATAGTTATGGCATACAAACATAAAATATTCATAAAACTGCCATTTGAAAATGTGTCTAATTTTCTCTAATTGTATACTTATATATACGATGAGTGTGTTGTCATCGCTCGTTTGCTACATCGACAGTTAAAATCTGATAAAGTTGATAGGTTGAGTGTTGAAGTTTTTCAACCCAAACCGGTATGCAAAGTTCATCCTGAGCAGTTGGTGCACCCACGAAAATGTAATCAATCACTTGTACATGGGATTCTGCAGCAAGACCGATGTATTTTACGTTTTGCTATCGTCTCTGTGCGAAGGCCTCATCGATTGAACAACCCTGTTAAAAGTGTACAAATACATCGTCTTTGGCGAGACCGATGCACATAGGGGTATTTGATACTAAAAGTTGGCCAAAACCTCAATTTTTCGAATACGCAATCTAACAATAGTAATGATTTCAGGTAAAAGTACATAGATGGCGCGTCAAACGGCAGCCATTTTGACATGCCATGCTGCGCGTTTGATTCACAACGTCAGTCGGCATCTCGCCTTTGTTTACTTTGCACGTTGCTCAGTTCTCGGCTTTTGAAAAACTTCATTTTGAACCACGTGTAAGTGAGTGATACAGTGAATTAAGAAAAAATTTCAATATGGATCATGGTAGTGGAGGTATATACTTTATTATTAACCTGTTACAATAACTAAACGACAATGTTTGGTGTTCTTTAAGCTATAAATACTTTTGAAAGAAAAATGGAATTTTTACCTTTACTTACTTTTATAAATTATTACTTTTGTTATGTTTCCGGGTTCGTCCGAGTGAAACTTTTAATAGAATCTTATTAAAGACTAACTAACAAAGTTATCAAGTAAGAAAAAAGTGGCGGAAGTTTGGCGTTTTTTTTATTATGATTTTTCAAAGATACGATGTGTCACAAATTTAGAATGAAGGATTTTTTTGATTTTATTGTTTCTTTCCCTTTGTTCTAGGTTCTTTGGAAGATGTGACAATATTCACGAAAAAAATATTATATGACATCGTGCTTCAATGTCCTATTAAACAAATAGATAAAAAACTGGAGTATTTGGAAGATTATTTGTTTGAAATAACCAAATGTGAACGTAATATTTTGAAACATAAACTGTCTTATTTTAAGTCGGATTTTAAGAAGAAGTGGATGGCTGCTTACAAGAAAAGAGACGTGTTCGAAAAGAAGAATGATAGCTGGTTACAAGGTGAAGTCACTTTACCAAAGATGGCGTCATCTTTAGTGCGAACTGGTGGTCGCGGTCGGCCAAACAAATCTTTCTCAGAATCTAGTGAGCGGACCAAAAGGAGGAAAACCGAAGATTTACGACAGCAAATAGATGCAGACCAATTAACATATGCAACACAAATGAGTCTGAGAGCCGCTGGAAACAAAGATGCTTCCGATATTATAAAAGATATAACAAAAACGCCAACAAGGGCATCTAAGTTCCGCAAGTCTATTGCAAAAGCACAGCACACACCGCAACTCTCACCAACTGAAGCTCTTTCTATGTTCGTGGAAGGCGATTTTACAAGAAGACAATACAATATTGTGAGAAAAATGGACAAACAGCGCTTTCCATGTTACTCGATTCTACAAAAGGCAAAAAAACTATGTTATCCGAAACCAGAGGCATTTCGTGTAACATCCACATGTGCTGAAGTAAAACTACAAGATGTGTTGGACCACACTTGCTCCCGCTTATGCGAGTACCTGGAGGAAGTTATTGAAGGGTGCAAAGAAGAAGACCGATGCCATCTAGAACTGATTTGCAAATGGGGATGTGATGGTTCACAGCAAAGCCAATTTAAACAGAAATTTGAAAATTCAACATATTCTGATGCTAATATTTTTCAAAGCTGTTTTGTACCTCTCAGATTAATCGTTAACAATGATGATGAAAGTAAAGCACTATGGCAGAACCCAGTGCCATCCTCCCCCAGATATTGCAGACCGATAAGAATAAGGTTTATTCATGAGACAACGGATGTGACCAAAGATGAAATCCAATATATAGAAAATCAAATAAAAAACCTACAAAAAACAAGAGTGCTGTTGGCCAGTGGATCTGAGTGTATGGTTAAACAGACGCTATTATTTACCATGGTAGATGGGAAAATATGCAATGCCGCAACAAATACAGCGTCTACAATGCGGTGTTACTTATGCGGAACGACATCAAAAGATTTTAACGACCTATCGAAGAAGAAAAATGTGAACATAGAGTCACTACAATTTGGGATTTCTGTTCTGCATGCAAAAATACGATTATTTGAGTCCATCCTTCACTTAGCGTACAAGATTCCAACTGGAAAGTGGCAAGCAAGATCTGAAGGAGACAAAAGAATAGTTACGGACACAAAAAAAAAATTCAATGTCATTTTAGAGAGGAAATGGGTCTCTTAGTAGATATTCCGAAAGCAGGATTCGGAAATACCAATGATGGTAATTCGGCTAGGAGATTTTTCCAAGACCCAAAATTGACAAGCAAAATTACCGGAGTTGACGAAACCTTAATTCACCGATTTAAGATTATATTAGAGGCCATATCAAGTGGATATGAAATTAATGTCGACAAATTCGAAAAATACGCTCTCGAAACAGCTGAATTATATATCAGTTTATACAACTGGCACCCAATGACACCAACAGTTCACAAAATTTTAGTGCATGGTGCGGAGATCATTTCGCATGCCTTATTGCCAATCGGGCAACTCTCAGAGGAGGCTGCTGAAGCCCGAAATAAGCACTTCCGCTCATATCGGCAAGGATTTGCAAGAAAATTTTCACGGGAGGCGTGTAACAACGATATTATAAATAGATTACTGTTGAGCTCGGACCCTCTATTGACGAGTATCCGCCCGTTACCAAGAAAAAAAACAAAACCTTTTTCCAATGAAACCATGCAACTTCTCCTTCCGTCAGGATATGCAGCGACATTATCACAAGAAAGCGATCATGGACGCGAAGAATCTGATAAAGATGATTTTAGTGATGAATCTGAATAATTTTTATAATGATTATTATATTAATATTTTTGTGTAAATAAAGTTCTGTTTTGTGGTCATATCTAGTTTTATTTACTATTATAACACAAAAACCAACTATACAGACAATTTTATGACCATACAATTTCAAAAACATTGTTGGCCAACTTTTAGTATCAAATACCCCTATGTGCGATGGTCAAGATGGCGGCGATAATAGGAATTCGTCCTCCGAACAACAAAAAAAAATCGTCATTGGTGACAGATTGCAAGGCGACCAATGTTTATCTTTCGAACATTCTATTGCAAGGCGATGTGGCAACTTGGTGCTGTTGTTCCGCAATGGAAAGTTTTCGATCATTCGAGAAAGCGAGTTGTCCTTCAGTCTCGAAATACCCGAGTATGAAGTGGTCATCGACCACCTGGGCTACCAATCCTTTCAAGATGGGCATGTGTTCGACACAGCTTAGCCTTCCCTGATGTGCTTGTTGGCCATCGAGCACCACTACGACATTCCCGAACCTCTGATTCGCCTGGTCCATTTCCCTCGCGCTCAAGACGTGTGTTTCAAGACTCAAACATTTCATATCGCGGTTGCAACACAACAAGATGATGCTGATGTTACTCTGCCCGATATTTTCGAATGTGGAGGCTAAGCAGAATGCCTTGATTGAGGCCGATTTTGAACCTCTCGATTACATCGATGAAACTTTCATGGTGACTTTCAATTATCTGACTTTGAACTACCAATGGCCTCTAGCACTCGTCAAAAATTAAAGGCTGATTCCCAGCACCAAATTGGCGATCGTCTTCGAGATATTTGTGTACTTGCTCTATATTTTTACTAAGAAATACTCGGTGAACCTGAAACAAGTCCCTCCATTTCTGCATTCCATTTTCGGGCAACACATGCCAAAACTGCTTGGTTTAGCCAACTTAAATTTCGACTCAAAGAACGTCCTCCAGTTTTGTGATTTGTTAAAGAATGGCATAAAAAAAGGTGGTTTTTGTGGTAGAGGAGACTCGGAAGACAAACGCAATAGTGCCACGGAAGTCGATTATGATGAAGTCGATGACAAAGATAAAAGAACGACCACCCCTTTCAACACTTCGCAGTCTATGAATTCCTTTTACATCACGATCGAGAAATTCTTGTGCGTAAAGCAAAAACAACTAATTGCCGAAGATAATGCCAAGCAAGCTGAGAAAATAACAGCCGCCGCATCATGGCAATAGAAAAATCGTGTTTTTACTCCTCCTCCTCGTTTCCATCATCAACACCCGATTGTCGCTATAGAAGTGAGTCGATCTTTCGAATATCGCTGTTCGCAAGTTCGATGTCCTCGGCGGGAGAAGTAAACGAACCGCTCAATAAAGATAAATTCTGGTTCGAGGTGCAAAACTTGAAATTCGGAGACGAGGGACAGGTCGAATCGCCCATCGAACTGACCAAATTCGAGGATAGATTCATCTGCAATGCATTAGACATATTTTCGTGACTGTTGCACATGGGGTTTCACAATCCCTAAGCAGATGAACATTTTTTCGATACTTGCGCGAAAATCATCTCGAAATATACGACGATGTGAAACGACTTGTTATCGAACACATTGGCCAACCCATNTGTACAGGTGTGGAGACATCCTCATGAATCCATGGACCCTACATGTCAACAGGGGACTGTCCAAGCTGGTGGAGCATCCTGTCTGCACCCATTCATGTCCATTGTGCATTCCGACGGGCGTGGACAATTCCAGCAGGACAATGCGACACCCCACACATCGAGAGTTGCTACCGAGTGGCTCCAGTAACACTCTTATGACTTTAGACACTTCCATTGGCCACCTAAATCACCAGACATGAACATTATTGAGCATATCTGGGATGCCTTGCAACGTGCTGTTCAGAAGAGATCTCCACCGCCTCGCACTCCTATGGATTTGTGGACTGCCCTGCAGGATTCAATTGCCTCGTCCATACCTTCAGACATTAGTCGAGTCCATGCCACGTCGTCTTGCGGCACTTCTGCGTGCTCGCGGGGGCCCTACACGATATTAGGCAGGTGTATCAGTTTTTTTGGCTCTTCAGTGTACATGAATCACGTAAACGAACTAGCCAAATTACTGCGCTCGTTTTGCGAAAATTCACGAGTTCACATTCCCTTGTACATTCGAATAGTTGCAAATAGTAATTTACGAATTATTCGCATTAGAAATTAGAATATATTATAATTAACATTCCCGTGCGAGTAATTGTAGAGCTGTGCCAGTAGATATAGAGCTGTGCTGGCCTTTTGAAAATTTTTGCATGGAAGGAAGTGCCCTGGGAAAGGAAAACCTCAGTGGAAAAGAGGCTCAACTTACACTGGTTTCCAAACAAAGTTTGTAGTTTTTATCCCAAGCTCCACCCTGCTGAGATAATCTACCAGCTTGACTTTGACGAGGGTCAGTCGGTCACCAAGGGGAGGTCGTAAATGTTTTTACAGCAGCTCGCTTTCCTTTGTCTCTTTCTCCCTCCCTTTTTTTTGTTAGGTGAACAACATCATGATTGACACACACCAGTGGAAGGATGTTTTTAATAGGAGGGTGACCGACCATAACACAAATACAGTGATACTAGTTTCGGTGGAAGAAACACTTGGTGAAAATCTTTAGACTTTTCACTTGAAGATTTTTTTATTCGAAGATGAAGGCGAAGGTACAAAAGTCTTCGGTTCGACTTCGAAAATATGAAGCTTCGCACACCCCTAAATATCAATACCAAAATCCAAAAAGTGATCACTTAAAAAAGAGGAACTGGCCCAAAAGTCAACGAGTGCAATGTTTAAAACAGGTACAATCAAGGGCAACATACACTAAGACCCATTCAACCATCGTTGCTATGCACAAACAATCCAAAAAGAATTCAATAAAAAGTATGACAAGTGAAATCCAGACAGCATGCCGTGAAGCTGCTTACTGAAATTCAATTTTGAATGGCGATCAAAAACACAATTTAAAAGTTAAGCCAACTACACAGAAGTTCCCTAAAATCACTAAACCCTAGCATGCACACATATTAAAAACATTACTAAAAAGTCAAACACTGCACCCATTACTTACCTTAAAGTTACTGACGCCTGTTAAAACATGATAATTAAGTAGTGTACATCATTAAGCAATGGTACCAAGCAGTGGAGTGCAATTGAAAAAATCTGGAGTTCAGAAGTACTGAATACGCATGCGCTTGGAAAGGCATAGAGGTTGAAGGAAATGATGAGGTGTAGGGAAAACGACTGAGCATGCCACCGACTGCCAAGAGTCGAACCCACATAGACAGCGCCAAAGTAGAGACGACTCAAAGGTAGCGCAGGTATATTTATTAGATATACCTTATAAAATATTAAAATTTTATATAATTTTAATACTGTTTAAGGTATATTTATTAGCTATCTTTACCTTTTCATATTTGTTCTGGTACCTATTCCTTTTGCTCATGAAGTAGAGCTGTTGATCCTTTAAATACTCGAACTTGACTAAAAGTCTTTTTCCAGATTTTGCACCTAAATAGGCAGATTTGGTGGTGTGGAAGAAGTAAGTGCGATTGTAGTGCAATCTAATTGGTTGTCATAAAATATGTTGTGGAGGGAAGTGGAGGGATTGGCAATGGCGGTGCACTCTGTTTGGGTTTTCTCAAAACTAATCCAGAATCAACAAGTCCTAGTTGTTTTCCACCTACCTCTACTTTAAACTTAACAACAACACAATGTAATGGAGCAAAACTAATACAAACTCAATGTTCTGCTTGCGCCGATGGTATGATGCTGAGGGTGTCGCTGGAGCATAGCACAATTGCATCTAATGCTTAAATCATTGCTAGTGGCGTGATTAGAACTTTGAATGGTTGACGAGTTAGTCGGAATAGTTTTTACTAGATTGTGCTGCGATTGCATTTATCCCATCTTGAAATCAGTTNAATGGTTGACGAGTTAGTCGGAATAGTTTTTACTAGATTGTGCTGCGATTGCATTTATCCCATCTTGAAATCAGTTCATTTGTAACTTTTTGTTAGCACCTCAACGGAGTCCCGATTCGTTACTTCCTTTCCTTTTATGGTAAAAATATTTACAATGTATGTCTGAACTGTAATTGCAAGTTAACAAAGCGAAAAAAAAAAATTAAATTGTGCCCATTTGCTTTATTTTCTTTGTATGTGACATGATACAGTACTTAGTAAAGTGTTGTNAAAAAAAAATTAAATTGTGCCCATTTGCTTTATTTTCTTTGTATGTGACATGATACAGTACTTAGTAAAGTGTTGTTAGACGTTAAATTCTTTCGAAATTGTTCCCATGAAATGCTTATTTCCCTTTCACTGATCTATGATTAAATCCATGACAGAGTCGTGCTCCCAAATTATCGAAAAAAAGACTTGCATGAAGGAATAAATGGGTAAATTAACCATTGAGAATTCAAACAACAACCTAATTAGTTTTATGCATTATGATGTCTTGATTTTTTTGCGCTCATTGTTCGAAGCCCGAAGACAGTAAAATAGCCGTAGACGATCGCCAGCTTCTGACACCGGTCGTTTCTGCCGCAGAAAACGAACGAGAACATTCGTTGATTGAAATAGTTAAATGGTAGTTTTTCGTTTACAACTTCGATAAATAGCAGTAAATAATTTCTGTTTTCATCAAACAGAGTTGTGCATAACCCTTCAACTTGGTTGGCAGTAATTGACTCTTTTGGCCGAGGTCCAAATAGTTTCATGTAAATTGCATTGCAACATCGATAGAAGAATTTCTGTATGTTTAATGTGGATGCTTCATAGTCATGCCCAAGGAGAGGTGAAATGTAATGCTCGAATGCTACATCGTGTTTGAAGACTTTTTTAGAAACGTAAACAACAAATTACAAAGAACATCGTCAGAACTCTGTGTATTTTGCGTTTCGGGACTCGCGGGTGAATCATCTTGCTTTAGCACCACTACATATGTATGATCGGCCAGTGCAAACGTGAGGCAGTAACCCATTACAGGTACAAACAGTGTGTGTAACAGCGAGCTTACTCGATCAAATTCCATAATGTAGAATCAAAAAATTAATTTGATCACGGAAACCATGTTTACTTGATTGGGTTTTTCTACAAGTGTGAATACATCTCGAGTAAATTGTTCAATGGTTTCCGGCGATTTACTTGTCAAGTAACTTGCAAAAATTTGGTTTTATTGACTGATTATCGCTGAATGTTGGCCATCCATTTTGGTAAAATAATAAACATGTTGTAAAAACAAATTTTCCTGTGATTGTTTAGATCTTGAACTATGGATAAAATAGATTCGATTTTGAGTTTTGAGTTGAGTTTTAATAGAGCTTCATAGTTGATTATGATGTCTAGTAGAAACAAGTTGATCTTGACAATTTTGATGAATGTTTTTACATTGTACATGAAAATAATATTCACATTTCAAAGTTTACATTCTTGAATATCTAAAAGTTTAATGTATTAGTCACTCAATTTATTGTATTTTTTATTTATTGCATTTAATCTAATAGTCCATCAAAGTGTAAAATTTATAACAAAATTTCAAACAAACATTAAAGGAAGGAGGAATTTTTTTCGGTTGTCTGTAACTATTTATTTGATCTTATATATAATTTTAAATTATTTTGTATTTCGTGATGAATACCCCCTTCACCCAATTAAATCTGTAATATTATTTTTGATAAGCTTCTGTTTAGTAAAAATGAGTGACTGAGCGGAGAATAGTTGTTTATTTGAATAGTATTTTTAGTTTTTAGTGAGAAAATCAAACATGAATCTTGAATGGAGACCATCTTGCCGCTGTAAACGAATTCACCCTATCTGAAATATTTTTCTCGCGAATGGCAGGTCATCTTGCATCTAACGGTAGGAAATTATTAGCCATGCAATTAATTTTTAAATCGGTGATTGTAACGTAATAAGAATTTGTAATGACTACATGACGACCGAATATTCCCCACTTGTTGCAATTTTATAATCTTTCAACCATCCAATGATATTTATCTACGATCGAAGGTGAATCATGATTTATTAGAGTAGTTGAAAAAAATTCTTACAGTAGTAACAACACGAAATTCTGTCTAAATTATAAAGTGCCAGTAAATGTTCTTTGAAAAAAAAAATCTGTTTTTGGAATTGACCACCACATCCTCCACCAACGAAGGTAAAAGCATATCATAAAAAACATTATTGAAATTTTGCAAACCGAATAAAGGTGTGCCTACGAAAAATACACATTTCGCGTATTTGTAAAATTCTGCCTCGCCATAAATTTCCAATATTATTCGCACCAGAAAACCACCCAAAGAATGGCAGGCTATGAAAATTTCCAAGGAAAATGAGTATTTCAATAAGTACCTTTCCATCAACGTTTTACGGAATATGCAGACTGCAACAAATCTTTGAGCCAATCATACACAATTCCTTTTATTTTGGCTTTCGGAACATTTAGATACAAATGAGAAATGAAACCAGAATATACAGATTTTCCACACATGGAATATAACGTTTTACCCTGTCACAAAGAATCGTCATTTGGTAATTGCCGAAAATCTTTGATTTATATTTTTCTGTGAGGAAACAGTGTGTTTGGAAAAATTTTAGATTTGAATCTTTTGTCCATAACTAGCAAAGTCCCATATAAATCCAGAAATTAAAAATATAATTTAAGTGGACATTTTTGCACACAATTACAAGTAACGTGTTAGATAAAATAATGCATAGGTACTTACTTTGAGACCAATGACTAACATAATTAATCACTTGCATGCACTGACACACACATAGTTAACAATGTGGGAAGTAAGCTGTGCTCACAGCAATAAGAGATAAAAACAACTGTGTGAGTGGGAATGCCAGAGCTCGAAGCACAGCATGGTGATGACATTCACATCACGTGGTGATGGTGGTGGAGGGGAGGGGCTGTTCCAAGTAGGCAGTGAGGGATTAAAAAACCAAGAACAGTAACGGGGAGAGGGGCTGTTCCAAATGTGCAGTGAACGATTACAAAAATACCAAGAGTAGGGATGAGGAACACTGTGATTCAGATACTTACGATCCTTCCAGTATTACACAAGACTACTAAAGACCTGCTTAGGTAATTGTTCTGTATTGCGTGCTCAAATGGGGAAACCATAGTCAAAGCATGAGTGTAGTACAGGGTATCCGATCAAATTGTTTCCTTTACGGGTCGGTGCCATATTGCGTATCCAACCAATTCCATTTAGCGTATCAAAGTTTAGCACCAATTGTTCCGCATCGTGTATCCAAGTTCAGTTTTTGAAACATTTTTTTGTCACAAAATGTGATGGTGTGCGCAGGATGCAAAATCACAATGTTGAACGCCAGGCAAGAGATCCATTCCTCTCCAATTCCAGCCATAAACACTTTCCTCGTCGAGCACGACATCGTCAGGCCGTCGATACGGTGCAAACGATGCGGAGAACGGGAAGCGAAACTCGTGGACAACAGGGACTTGTTTTACTTGGGCCGATGGCGCATGGAGGATGGAACGGAATGCAATTTTAAAGTGTCGGCGATGCAGGGCAGTTTCGTGGGGGATTCAAATTTGTCGACGAACAAGATCATTGAGTTGTGTTCACTGTGGTGCCTGCAAGTACCCGCGACAGCAGACGATCGTGAACGAAATTCCGTGCTTAGGGAAGATGGTCGTCGCCTAGTCTGGTTTCTGCTGCTAAGTGTGCATAGACTGGATGCTGACGAACAGGAAATGCATCGATGGGCTGGGCAAAATGGTCGAGATCGAAGAGTCGAAAATGGGAAAGCACAACCATCACAAATAATGCAAAGTTCATGGCCTGTGGGTTTTCGGGGGCATGCAGCAAGACGACCAGACTAAATTCTTCCTGGTGCCCGTAGAGAAGAGGAATGCGGCGACTGTGGTTAAGATCATCAGTGAATGGATCGCACCGAGCACGACCATAATCTCAGACTGTTGGCAAGGTTACAGCAACCTGGACATTCATGGCTACTGCCACATGCNGCACCGAGCACGACCATAATCTCAGACTGTTGGCAAGGTTACAGCAACCTGGACATTCATGGCTACTGCCACATGCAGGTGAATCACAGGAGGGAATTTGTGAACAGCGAAAAAAGTGGCGTGGTCAGCACTCAAAATGCACCAAAGATGAAGAGGGGCGAGGCGTTAAGGGTGCACACGNCCGGTGAATCACAGGAGGGAATTTGTGCGCAGCGAAAAAAGTGGCGTGGTCAGCACTCAAAATGCACCAAAGATGAAGAGGGGCGAGGCGTTGAGGGTGCACACGCAAAACATCGAGAGAAGATGGTGCTCTGTGAGGTACAGCATCCCATGCTTTGGCCAATGGAAAAAGTTCAGAGAGATGGGGGAGGGGGGCTGTTAACCAGCAGAATACTTCTGGAAAAAGAACCATCGGTATGGCAAACGACTGCACTCATTAATGGTCCATGCGGCAGCCATGCACCATCGGAATCGACACCGAGGGGGCGGCGGCGGTTAAGGTGGTTCTCCTTTTGACATGTAATGGTTTGCGTTTGTTTAAATTTGCATTTACGACTGCAAGTGAGGGTAAGTTGCCATTTGTGCTTGTTAAAATTTAACATAAAAGTGTAAAGGAGCGAGCGAGTTTGTTGCTGTTTGTGATTGTTTAAATTTAATTTTAAAGTGTAAATGAACGAGTGGGTTGGTCTGGTGCTGTTTTTCATTTACAGGCGCGAGTGAGTATGTTGCTGTTTGTTACAGTTTAAATTTAATTTTAAAGTGTAAACTAGCAAGTCAACTAATTTAATTTCATTTTAAAGTGTAAATGAGTGAGTGAACTGTTTTTAATTTACAGGCGCGAGTGATAGTGAGTTGCTGTTTTTCATTTAAAGGCACAAGTGAGTTTGTTATGGTTTGTTTAAATTTCATTTTAAAGTGTAAACGAGTGAGTGAACTATTTCTAACTTACAGGAGCGAGTGAGAGTGTATTGCTGTCTTTGTTTGATTAAATTTAATTTTAAAGTGTTAATGAGTGAGTAAACAGTTGTAATTTACAGGCAGATATGTGATTTTGTTAGCTGTTTGTTACAGTTTAAATTTGATTTTGAAGTGTAAATGAGTGAGTAAATCTGATGTTGTTTTGTATTTGTTTAAATTTAATTTTAAAGTGATGTACAGCAAGAAGAGGGAGCTTGCCCAGCTGGCATGGCAGCAACTAGTCTACAAACCCCCTTGATATTAACCATAGCTCTTCCAGACAACAAAAAGACCTTAGATGTCCAAGCTCGTGGGCTGCTTCAGACCAAACACAATGCCAGGATGGGCAATTAGTATATACCACCGAAAGAGACCATCTTAGTAGGGAACACTGGAACATGAGACTTGTAGAGCCAGCCATTTCCCAAGGACTGTTCACCTACTAAGATGCCAGGGCCTCGAAATCCCTGGATAGAACCAGAGGTACTGAATAATTAGCAGTGCTGATCCTAGAGTACAAACCAAACGTCTGTAGTCCACGCCAAAAGGGAAACTATTTGATGCCCCTGAAAGCTACATTTGGGTAGGCATCAACTAGTGATGGCCCGGAACACCGGATATCGGTATTATCGGTACACTTACCATTATCGGAGATCGGCACTAAAATATTGGCACATCGGTAATGGCCATTCTAACCTCAAGTATTTTCTCTCCTCTGCTGCACACTTAATTTTCCCAACTCTTAACATCAGGCTGCAGCAATACGACTAAAAAGAACAAAATAATTTGAAATATCAATATGTAATAATTAAAAAAAAAAAAAAAAAATTAAATTAAAAAATTAAAAAAAAAAATTTTTTTTACGATAAAAACAAATTAGAATGTACATGCCCATAGTTATTTTCCGCTTCATGGATTACATTTTTATTTTTGGTAAAGCAGTCTTATGTTTGACGTACGTTTCTCAAATTAAACAAAATGATTGTGGCTTGTTAGCTAATTTTTCATTCCTGTCCTTTTACATATTTTTTTGTAGACTAGCGACTTTTTTGCAACTTTAACTTAGTTTTGTAATATGTTGTAGCGAGATATAATTTTGTATAATGTTAAACTATATTTTTTGATGCTTTGATGTACCGGGCATAAAGTAAATCTCACTTAGCAGTAAGTCAATTTAGCTTATTGCAAACAAAACTTTTCCAAGCAGCAGTTTTCTCTCAAACACTTTAGTGACAAATGTCTGCTTACAGTATGATAAATGAAAATATCGGTTTACAGGTATCGGATCGGTAAAATCCTAAATATCGGAACCTTCATCAGTATCGGGTTTTTTCAGTATCGGGCCATCACTAGCATCAACCTAAATAAACAATCAACTCATGTTTGTTACAAATGCCTAAAGCATTCCAGTATACAAATTTGTTTATGTGAGTGTACCGGTCATGTAAGTTTGGTGCTGTATTTGGCGTCATTTTTGTTGAATAAATGTGTCACTGTTAGCGTGTAACCCATAGTAGCATCCGCTTTCGTGTAGAAATATGTGTTAGGGTCTGCCCAGATCATAAGCTGGAGCAGGTATTCAAACAGGGCCTTGAACATGGGATTTTGTTTTAGTGCATCGCTACTATTTAAAATAGAAGTGATTTCGCTGAGTGAAGCTGCCTTCACATCAATAGCATTACGCAGTGCACCCTCAACTTCCATGGAACAGTTTTGTTTCATGGTTGGTTTCGGTGCTGCACTCTGATCGGCATGCCCAGCCATGGCCGGCCTATCAGAGGTGGACTGCTTGGCGAGGTCGGACTGTGCCACCTGGGGCGCTGTTACGGGTGTATTGCCATGCTTTTGTGGCATGTTTTCAGTGTGCTTGCCTTTAGAATATACTGTAATGCTTTTCTTCTGGGCATTGAATCTCTGGGCCACGGATTACAGTGGATACTCTATCCACGTTTTTCAGAGGACTGACAAAAAATTTCAATACTTGTGAACTTTCAATGAATGTGGTCTTGAAATGCAGATAAATAAAAATTGGGACCACGGAATATATTTTATGGATGCAGACTTTTAATCCATCTGGGTTCGATATATAGAGGTTCCACTGTATTTGCAAGCACTGGAAATTTTGTCTTGTAGGCACAGACTGCTGTAATAGTTAGCAGCCAGTACAGGCCTGAATTTGTTCCGCATTGTTTTCCCATTTTCCCCCACTTGCCGCCCGGCGCTGGTGAACAGGGGAGAGGTGGGGGCATATTGAGGGGTCACATTTTGTCCTTGTAGCGGCCTCTGTGCGCTGGTTTGGGAAGCCTGCATTTGCAATGAAGCAGCAAACTGCTGCTTCTTTTTGAGTTTGTCCACTGCAAGCGGCACCATTTCTCATTTTTGTACACAGAACCGCCACTGTTGTTTGCTGTGTGCTTACCCTGGCATAAAACACACAACTCATTTTCTTTATCCTGCTCCTGGCAGGTTGGGGTCAGGTGTTCACCACCACTCAAGTGGCACCTTAGATCACATGCACAGTAAGCTCTGTTGTGGTTCAAGCGCTGGCAGCATGTGCACTGGAGTGGGCCTATGGGCCTGCGGTAGTGATTAACACGCATCACAAGCCATACAGTCTCAANTGGCAGCATGTGCACTGGAGTGGGCCTATGGGCCTGCGGTAGTGATTAACACGCATCACAAGCCATACAGTCTCAAGACATTGGAAATGGCAGCATTCTCCGGAATGGGGAACAGGTCAACTCGTGCCATGCCTAGGCGCTTGTGTGTTCACATAAACATGNAATGGCAGCATTCTCCGGAATGGGGAACAGGTCAACTCGTGCCATGCCTAGGCGCTTGTGTGTTCACATAAACATGGACAGCAAAGATGCTGGTTGCAGCCCAAGTGCCACTAAATATTCATGGACCATTTACAGGTATGTCGCAGGGAACTGGCTTAATCACAGCATTTATAGTGATCTCATTCCTAAGGAGCAGGATGCTGTATCGCAGGCCTGACTTAACGGATTACCTGCAGTGTTGCATTGTTATCTTCTATACTGGATGTCGGATAGGTAGGGCTTCACTTTTACGGTAAATAAAATGGGCTGAAGTTGTCATTAAAATATCACGATTTTGTTAAAAACATTTTCATTTTGTTTAATAAATTTTATAGCAAAAAATGCATGCATTATTATTAGAGCATAAATCTGTTGTTTTTATAACAATTTTACTCAAACTAAATGCAATTTGTTATTTCATTCTTTTAAACAGTACATATTAAAGTGGAAAACATCCAAAAATATTTAATGATAAGGATGAAAGGACAACCTTACAAGAGCACACTTGTCATGTAACAGATTGTAAAATCACAGTAATTTTTGTGCTATAAATCTTGCACTTTATCGAGACATTTAAAACTGCCCAAGAACATTCACAAGCGTGAGTTTTACAAGAGCTTTACATCACCCACATACAACTTTTGTTAATTTGTAGTACACAATATTTTAATTAAATCCCATTCAGTTCAATATTACTCAAGCACAAATCCTCAACCTAACAACAAAATACTAGTAAATATTTTATTATTGGTAAAATTAAAAATACTCCTTACATAGTAAAAATGTTTCTACAAAGAAGTGGCAGAAACCCATTTGTGTTTGTTTTCGAGGCAATATGAAAATTTCCAAAATTTGCTTCCAATGCACTTGTCTTTTTATTTTTTACATCCTCCACTATCAATAAATCACTGTGCATATGGCACAGCAGTGTTTAAGCTTGTTTCTTTTCCCGCCTACTCGATATTTACATTACAGTTTTGCACATTGGTGAGTTTATAAAACAAAAAAACCATTCACTTTCAAAATCCCGGGCACAATCTAAAACAGTAACTATTTTTGGCATTCTTAACTAGTTTTGCGACGTAAGCAGCTGACTACAATCACTACCTTCACTCAATAGTTGCAAATGCCATATTTGCTAGTTGTCGCAAACCTAACCACAGAGCTCAGAAGATGAGTACAGGCAGCAGTGTTTACAAATGCTGCACAAATGTTTAGTGTGTGATTATTACATTGCACAAAAAAAATATTCATCTGTGTTATCTAGATGTGCTATTTACTCTCATCACATCACCAGCATTTTTGGTTACAGATGTTCGTTTATAAATAAAATATAGGTAGGTGTGATTATACACGTTAACGAGTCTCATAGCTTTTTCGACTCGGTGTATATTGAATTGTACATGCAACAATAATCTTTCGACCTTGCTACCCATTGATTAATGAATCTTTCCCGTAACGTAAAATTTGTTTACGCTTTATAGTAACTAACATGATCACCATGCCAATAGTTTTATTATCCACACGTATGTGAAGTAAATGAGAGATAATGCGGTATAACCAATGGAAAATTGTAAAACCTAATGTTTGTAAGAGTATTCATGGTAAAAGAACCTCGCACTGTGGTTTTAGATGCACTTAAACAAACAATTTTGTTGATATTTCGCGAATACGAGAATTATAACACAATTTCACAAATAAACGTAGTTTCTTAATATTTCACATGATTTCATGTTATTTCACAGTTCACAAAAATTTATGGGCCCTATTGATAGGCAATGCCTTCAGGCATCACGCATTTACACTTTTTGTCCTGTATAACAGTGCACAGTGTGGCTGCTAGGACGTGGTAGGGGGTCTCCTTGNCATCACGCATTTACACTTTTTGTCCTGTATAACAGTGCACAGTGTGGCTGCTAGGACGTGGTAGGGGGTCTCCTTGCTCTTTTTTCCTTGCTCCTCAGGGGTATGGGGAGGGGGTGCATGGCTTGCATCATGGTGCTCGCCATGGCTACTCTATGAGGGATGTGAGGGCGCATAAACTTCTGCTAAATAATCTAAAACCCTGAAGATGGTTTCCTTGCCAAAGTAGAACTCACTGACCCGTTCCTGGATCGGAAGAGGGGCTACGCAAGTCGGCTGCCTAAAAACTTACTAGCTAGTNAGTAGAACTCACTGACCCGTTCCTGGATCGGAAGAGGGGCTACGCAAGTCGGCTGCCTAAAAACTTACTAGCTAGTACATCAGAATAGTTAACAGTTTCCCCAGGGCCTAAAAAGGTCCTGTGTACTCCCTGAATGAGCTGCGCTGAAGCACAAAGTGTGCTCGCTGGCTCTCTTCTAAGTTCATGCTTTGAGGTCTTCTGTAGCCTCTGCTATTCTGTGCTAGACACGGAGCGGCACTGCGCACGACGTCTCACTTCGGCTGTTGAACCGCGAATCATGGCCAATCTACAAGGACAGTGGGTGACAATTGTTGCTNCGCACGACGTCTCACTTCGGCTGTTGAACCGCGAATCATGGCCAATCTACAAGGACAGTGGGTGACAATTGTTGCTTGTTCTGTGCAGCTGGCTGTCTGTACACGTACGGAAGCTGCTGGCCGCAGCACGAATGTAAGCACATAAGGCAGCCGCTTCTTATGGTCACTTTGTTACACAGCAAGAAAATAATTACACCAGAGTTTATAAATTATCTGAATTTATGTACACTTTAAGGAAATTTTACTTTTCATTACACATTATTCATATTTTGAATTAACCAAACTCCAGCAANAATTTATGTACACTTTAAGGAAATTTTACTTTTCATTACACATTATTCATATTTTGAATTAACCAAACTCCAGCAAAGCAAGCAAAATTTGATTCTTATGTTCGAGGGCTAACAACAAATTTGATTTACATATAATTTTTAATTAAACCAAGGTTTTACTGTATTATCATTGAGAAATCAAAATCAGGAAGAAGAAAGTTCTCCCATTACCAATAATTTTGTAGCAAATTTTGTAAAGTAAAAAAAACTTTGGGGCATTAGATATGCAGTACAATAAAATTTTCATTGTTTTTTTTCCTACACTTAAAACGCATCAACTGCATCTAAACTGTAAGCAATCTGTGTACAATGGTACATTTACAGCACACAAACTGTTTAAAATGTTCTGTACAGATTAAAATAATGCCATGATCACTCCAAATATCTTAGGGGAAAAGTGCTTGCATTTTGTATTGCAAATACAGTAAAACCTTACTAAAACGATTCCTCACAGTTCCCAGAAATAAGGTCATTGGGAAGATCGGTATGGATATATTGGACAGTTTCAGACTGATTTTTACCCAACTCCAACACTTGTACATCAAAATATCCAATTTTTTGCATGATGTCCATGTTCAATTGTCTCTTGCGTGAAAATTACTTTTTTTTTAAATTTAAAAATAAATTAATTTTAACAAGTGATTTTCTTCTGAAAAAATGTTGCCTGATACGCACATACTTGGCCACCCCTGGTCTACCAAAATGTTAAAAACAAAGCAGCTCAGTTTATACCAAGTATAATTCCATGTTCAATCATCTCTGGCATAAAATCAACATAATTTTCGCACAGAATATTAATTTAATTCAATGGCCAGATGTCTTCTGAATAAAATGATAACCCAGACATGTATATTTGACCTATCCTTATCATATCATAAATGTTTAAATATTGCGTGGAGACTGAGCACAAAGTACTTTTCAGTGGCTTGTTACACGATAATCAAAGGATTTTATTCAGTATATTTATTAATTTCAATAAGATACTAAGTGCAAGTGCCAAGTTTGAGTTATTAGTTATTTAAGGTTGTAAATAAAGTAAAGAAACCAATTTTAATAATGTATTTATTAGACTCTGTCTCAAAAGTTAAAAGTTTTTTAAATTAAATATTGTTATCCACTTCAAAATGTGACGTAGCTAGTTGATTCACACATACTGGACGAATCAGGGAGAAAGAGGCAGCTACCGCCACCTAACAGCGCACAATCGATAACCTTGTTGATGCCTACAGGCCACATCCATACACTGATTATCCCCCCCCCCCCTTCACAGCTNNNTTCACAGCTGACTTCGCGCACTATCAATACTGCTTTCCAGGTGCGTACAACCACAATCATAAAAGATTGCTTGCATGTTCAGTACAATTAATTATTTGTACGTACACAAATGCATACACCACTGCAGTGGACATTTTGATACAGGTATCTGCAGATATTGTTACCATCTTAATAGTGTGCAAAAATGTGATTATTGCATTACTCTAATGAGATCAAATACGTACGTCACTTCAAAACACAAAATGTAAAATATTATTTTTCCTTATTTTTCTAGTATTGTATGCGGTTATGTTAAAACAAAGTGTTCTATTATTTAAGTTGTTAGCCATAATTAGATATATTATGTGGTAATATTTATTTATAGAGTAAACACAGCATACTAGTGTATTTGATGAAAACATTAAATTAAATTGGATGACAATGCTTAAATTAACATGACAAAGAAGGATACACAAAAGGAAGAAATTACAAACTACAACAGGCTTTCAAAAGTGCTTACTTTATGTCTTTACAGTAAACTCTCTGCATATACACGATAGGGCTGAATTCGACCAACAAACTTCGTGAGGTGATTCATTATGCAAAATTAAGTACTTCGTACCTAAACAAAATATTAAGGGTAAAATACGTCCCCGAAAATCAAGATTTTGAAATCTATTTTTGCGAAATATCGGAAACCAGACGAGATAAAAATACAGTTCACACAACATTATTTTATATTTCAGGATCTTCAACCTAAGTGCAAATTCATATTAATAACACACCCTATTATGAAAATAACAGGGGTGGCCACCCTCTTATTGATGACAACATCGTTACCGTTGGGAATTATAAACGTTTGATGCTGGTTCATAGAGCAGTATGACCTAGGAAATAAAAACTGTCCCCTTATTGCAACTACCTAGGACTCACCATTTTCAGTTGAAATGCACACAAAGATTCTGCTATTTTCAGCTGCAGCGATACAGTGCCTCGTACATAGGCAATACGTCATACACACATGTATGGTAAGCTGCTGTTACCACTGCACACATAATGGTGGAGGACATTTATTACATCCTGTAAACCAAAATTACTATGAATTAAAAAGCTTATGATACTGCATCCGACAGTGTGTTCCTGGCAACAGTCGGTGTGAGATTCCCTACATGAAGTATTGGTATTGCGTACGTGCCTGGAACCACATTGCTGTCGCTACTGTGTACTGTAAAGACTATTGTTTATGCGCCTGGACATGTATCACTGCAGCCGAAGCTTTATGTATGTGCGTGTTGTACAAAAGCGGTGGTCCTAGGCAGTTGCCTAGAGGCCCTGTGTGTTACCTATGTCATACTGTTAAATACAAACATTAATGAGTCCTGACAGTTCGTATAAATATATCCCATCATTAATACATCAGGGACCGAGTGAAGTGAGGCAACAGTAACATATTGGACTCGCATTTGGGGGATGTGGGTTGAAATCCTGGTCATGCCATCCAAAATTCAGTTTACCATGGTTTCCTGAAGTCACTCCAGGCAAACGCTGGGATGGTTCCTTCTTACTAAAGGCCATGGCCGAATCCTTCCTATGTTCCTTTCAAATGCCTAGTTGTATGTTCATGCGTCTAATGACCTCGCTTTTGACGAGGCATTAAACGCACAAACTAAAAACATACAGGTAGCCATACTGTAATATTATATAATTAGCGGATAAATAATTGTTACTTTTGACAAACAACATGTTGACAGTGGAAAGTAATGTTCCCATTATGCAACACACTCAGGCCATTCGTTTGCAAGCAAACATCTAACTAAGTGTCAGATACAGCATGTAGTATACAACATGTGTGTACAGGCTGTGCGAGCAGTTCTCACGTCTGGCACTAATACCACACTAGGCAGCTCTGTACGGTTTTACGTGTTCAATTCCAAGCCTAGCATAATGGTTATAATGGCACTAAAGGCGCTATAGCAAATGTGGCCCATTAAACCTCGAGACAAATTGTATAAAATATCTGAGCACTACATAATGTATCACTTACATGTCTGTTGGTCAAGGTGCATGTTGTATTTACACAATGGAATGCTTAACCTGGCCGGCACTGACAGATATGCTACTCGTCTACTGTGCAGAAGAGGGGAATGGACTAAAAGTGCAAAGAATGTACAGGGATCGATTTCCGCAAAGACAGTAGCCACATCACATCACACTTGCTTCTGTGGAGCGACGTTTGAGAGACAGTGGATGTTTAGAGGTGACACAACCAAATTAATGGCGTAGACAGACAGCGAGGACAGCCAGTTTTGAAGATGTAGGCATTTTGAGAATAACCCATGTGTGAATACGTGTACTATTGCAAGAGTACTCAACAGAAGCCGCCGCACCACCGGGCAAGAGCTTCATGAGCAATTTTTGCATCAGTTTCATATACAACATGTGCATACCGTAGTAGGTCCTGCAGATTATCCTCAACGCGTGGAGTTTGCAGCTTGGTTTCTGGGACAACGCAGAGCACATCCTGACTTTGACAGATTCATTCTCTTCACTGACAAGGCTTCCTTTCAACATGATAGTATACAAAATTGTTGATATATCCACGAGTGGGCAGATGTCAATCCTCACACCCAATTCGTCCACGGGGATGAACAGTAATTCAGTGTAAACGTCTGGGCGGGCGTAATACATCACAAGTTGGTTGGCCCCGGCAATGTGTTCGCTGCATTTATGCAGAAACTCTGTCAACATTACTCAAAGAGTTCCCGTTACAAACATGAGCGGCCATGTGGTTCCAGCTAGACGGCGCCCCAGCCCACAGTTAGCGTCACCTGAATCACATATTCCCTGGACGATGGATAGGCCGTTGGGGTCCTGTTCCCTGGTCCCCACGATCCCCTGATATGAATCCATTGGACTATTTCTTATGGGGTTACATGCATAGCCTGGTGTATGAAACCACGGTGAAAGCCGAAGTGGACCTCGTCGCCCACATGGTTGCAGCTGCCAGGATTATTGGGGACCATGAGGATGTTTTCACACGTGTCTGACAATCATTGGTGCAGCGATGTGAACTGTGCGTCGAACATGGGGACCGTACCATTGAGCCTTTCCTATAAAAGTGTTGTGATACATGTTTCTACAATAGAACCTTCGGAATGCCACAGCTTTTGTTGTGAAATGAAATGTGTTACCTGATACCACTTACATGTGATGCGTTGTAAAGGCATTGCTCTATGCTGCTGCACCAAATATTTCAATGTTTAAAAGCCCGCACAGTACACAGCAGCTGCGATACAGTTCCAGGTGCATAGGCAATACCAATATCTTTACGTCATACATGGAATCACACACAGACTGTTGGCACAAACGAACAAATGTGTATGCTTATTGATGTAAGGTATGCGTTGTTTACAGTACGTGTTAACATTGTCCACCACCATCAGCTGTGCAGTGGCCATACACGCATATAGGTAGTATTGCCTGCAAACTAGGCACTGTATCGCTGCAGCGGAATCTAGCGGAATCTTTGTGTGCGTTTCAAACGAAAACGATGGGTCCTAGGCAGTTGCAACAAGGGGACCATTTTTGTTTCGTAGGTCATACTGCTCCATAAACCAGCATCAAAAGTTTATAATTCCCGACGGTAACAAAGTTGCCATCAATAAAAGGGTGGCCACCCCTGTAATTTTCATAACGAGATGTGTTATTATTATGAGAGTGTTCTTAGGTTGAAGATCCCAATAACATAAAACAATGTTCCGTAAAGTGTACTTTCATCTCACCTGGTTTCCGATATTTCACAAAATTACATTCCCAAATCTCAATTTTCGGGGACTTATTTCATCCTTAATATTTAGTTTAGATTTAAAGTGTCCTATATATTTGCCACTTGATTTTGCATAAAGAATCACCTCACAAAGTTTGCCGGTCGAATTCAGCCCTACCTGTAGTGCAACCAGCTGGCTCTTCCCTCATTTTAACGAAATTGCAAGGTGCTGGTTGTCAAATTTGTTAAAAAAATCCAGTTAAAACTGTTACGAAATTGGAGTCCACAAAAAAAAAAACTTAAGTACATTAAGTTGTTAACAACCAGCAATCACAAACCAAGATAAATCCAAGTTGTACTAACAGAAGCAAAGTGAGAAGGCAAGTGAGCGAGAGCATAACAGCAGGACAACACGTGATAGTAGTCACATAGTGCGCAGAAACATTCTGCCCCTCGAGGAGAGAGGGTGTAAGTATTGGCTACCGATGGGGTTGGTATTAATTTTTATATATATACTACGTCCAGTAAAGTGCTCACCAAGAAAACATTGCATCCAGTAACCAAAAAAATTCAACAAACTAATTCTTTGGCCAATTTCTCTCAAATGTTTATTGTTTACCACCCAATTTTTTTGTGGTTCCTCAAAAATGAGCATTCATAGCAAGACAGGTGCTATAATTGAAGTTGATATAGAGAGGTCCTACTATGTATCATTCTTTGGTAGTGTTACACTTTTTTTATTGTTTACTTTCTACTCTCATCTGTCTCAATATTAATAAAAAATGTATACTTAAGTAAAGAAATATATAAAAAATAAAGTACAAAAACTAATAATTAAACAATAAATCCTTTAATTTGTTAGAAAAACTTATACACTTTCTTTGATAATAATATTGACACATGAATTCATTAAACTGGTGTCACTACATCCTTGCAGACTTTGTACCCATGATAATAAAGTTGGTGAAATTTGCACAGTGTGAAACTTCTACAATCACAAAACATAAAATAAGAGTGCTACAAAATTCATCAACTGAAATATTTGCTTACAAAGCAGAGTTTGCTGAAATACTGCCACTGTCAAAACATCTCCACACAGCATGAACCCCACTAGCATCACAGATCTGTTGAGGTAAGTGTGGGTAATGACCAAGTGCCCTGCACAGACGCAAAGCTGCATTTCATCCAAACACATGTGAGGGTGCACTCCTCACTCGGCCATTACCTCTTCCTCGTGCTCCATCTTGATTGGCTGCTGCAGCTGTTGTGACTGGGTCACAAACACTGGCTTCATACCCAAGTTGCCACCCTGGAAACAACGACATACCACATCTTCACTACAGTACACAAACAATGATTCATGCTGTTTGTAACTGCCAACTAAATTTCTCAATATCATTATTCTAACATCAAACTTATTCCCACTGACCAATATTGGAGATCAAAGATCACAACGATCTTTAACGATGGTGAGAAAATTCTTGCACCCTACTCCTGCTAGCATTCAAAATGACCAGTATAAGATGCAACATGTCAGACAAACTAATTGTATGCAGGCTGGGACAAAAGTATAGTTTCATCCTATTGAAGCATAATGCACAAGGGCTAATATAAATTTTCGACTCTGCATCATTATGTGGGACGTCAAAACGTCTAATCTACAGAGCAGTAATGCACTCTTCTCTTATGAGAACACACAAAATATGAAGAGAAGTCAGTTTACTGAGAGGCGTGGACCACGAGTACCCAGCTGTATTTGTCAAAACCATGGATGTGCAAAACACGATACTGCACTCCTATAAACCTGGCAGGACTTCCGGGACACATCAGAAACAAAGGAAGAGAGAAGTAATAACCCTAATTAGGCTGAGCTCAGACGTAGTTTATAACTACTTAAGAAGGGAATACCATAATTAGGTAGACCAAGCACAGACGTAGTTTACAACTTCTTAAGAAGGGAATATAAACATTGCAGTAACATAAAGTTGCCCCTAGGCGAGTGGCAGATATTCACCCACGAAACATGCAAACTACCCCCAGCCTTTCACAATCCACCGGCGCGGTACAGCCGGCTTGTGCAGACGAGGAAGAGAGGAGATGACTGACCGAAGCCTCCACAGCAGACAGCATAAGTGACCAGGTGAATATAAGGCAGCACACCCAGAAAAACAACAGTTCGTTCCGGGCAGCTCGCCCCAGCACCTCCCTTTGCTGGGGCGAGCTGCCAGCTCTTCTTTCCTGAAGAGCTACCGCAGAAGGACAACCAGCCACCACCGAAGGAAGACCAGCCAACCACTAGCAGAGGTAACCCCAGCCAACTCCGCCTCCCTGAGGAGTCACCACAGAAGCGACCATCGCCAACTAGCAGAGGTACCCACAGCCAACTCCTCCTTCCTGAGGCTCTCTGCCTACTCCTTCTCCTAAGGAGCCTATACTGGAGAAGTGACCCGTCACCTTTCAACGATCAGCGACCAGCTGCAGAACCCCACATTTCTGCAAACCAACTCCAGTACAGAGGAGTCACCAAGCACTCTCTACCTTCAACATCAGCGAGCACCACACTTAACCTTGACACAGCTAAGTGGTATCCCGAGTCCCTTCAGGACATACAGTATAACCTGAGGCAAAACTTACCTAAAAAATCAAGCTAAATTGCCCTTTTTTACCCCAACAGGCACCATCACCTATCTAACTTCCATAAGGACAGTTGGTTATCAAGTGACCGTCAAACTTAGGAGAGAGTATGGGTAACCATGTTTATTCTCTCGGGAATAAATATGTAGCAATTTAATTTCTGTGTGTAATTTCCTGAGTGAACTCTGCCTTCCCTCTCCACTCTCCAACTTCCTTGCAAGCGTCACCCTTCAAGGGAGCGGCAGGAGACAGCGATATTGTTAAATCTATTTCTGATCGTAGAGCAGGACGACCACTGGCCGTCCCATAACCAAGGACAGCCCGCATGTCAAAACACACACACCTTTGTAGGCTACCCAAACTAAGGTACCAGGTGCATAGTACGGTAGAGTCCCTACTAGGAACACTACACAACGAAGTGGTTTGGCCAGGCAAGTCAGTTAACCCACTCCATCCACAGTGTATAAATCTGTGTCAGTTAACCCACTCCATCCACTGCGTATAAATAGGCTGGACAGAGTGACAGGCCTGACGAAGTGTGACCTAACCACCTCTGGCCACGTTTAGCTAGGGAACTATCTCCTGCCACGCCTTTGGAGATGCGAACCATAGCACCTACCTGCACATGCTATTCACCCACAGGAGTACACAGTGAGGAGAATGTAAGACTGCAGCTGTCCTTGCTGTTCGCCAGTCGTTTGGTAAACGGCCCGAACCTAATCAACCATATAAACGTAAGGTACAGGCACAAGCCACCAGAGAATCAGCAAGGCTTCACCTCCTGGTATACCCCGCAGGGCTCTTTGGACCCTGCATCCGTACCCCTGGGAAGGAATATCCTGTGGTTACCCAGCTCCAACTGGGAATACCTGTGACCCCAGGAATCAGCCGGAGAGAACCCGCGACCAGACGCCATACCACCTCCAGTTGCCAAGACCAGCGTGGCGCCTCCACTCCAATCCGAGACCAGCCTACAACCCACAGCTGATGCTCCCTACCAGCCAAAGTTCCAGCCAGACCATTAGCCTTGGACAGAAGGGCCTATTCAATAAACACCCAACTGGTAAGGCAGAGTGAAGGTAAGACCATTAATACCACAGCCCCGATCATCAAGAGGCCTCACCTCACAAATTCAGACTATGTCCCTTGCTGGCAGCCCACAAGACCAACCCTTCCGAGGGCACCGATCAGAGTGAATCATCAGATACTACAGTCACCTCCTAAATAAAGAGCTTCACTCATCAGATACTGACTATCACCCACAGAAACCTTGCTCACATACGACTTTACTTCGTCGTAAAATAGCAGTCGAGCATCACTGTTTTGTGTGCAGATGAGTATTCTCCTCAACTCCCCTCCTCATTACTTTTATTGCTGCAGACTGAAAAGCTGACACTAGAATTAGGTTGGCATTTCAACCTGTTTTATTTTTGTACTGGTCACAAGTAAATATGATGGAGCTCTGTTTATAATTTTTTCTGGTGTATATAANGGGGGGTGAGAATGGGACTTTAGTTTATCGTCTTTCATGAGACGACTTTTTGTGGTTCTTCTTACAAGAGTGCATTTTGATTTTGCTTATAGTTTTGATAGAGCTGTGAAAAATTTTGATAGTAAAGAAATAACATTCATATTATTATAACTTTGAAAGTTTTAATGAAAGAACTAAATATGATACATACGTCGCTGTTCATACAGATGCGGCATAAGGCACACCTACTTTTACCAAAGTTAGCCTTACACTCGGATTTACAGTAGAGGCCTATTTATTTACATTACAAAAGAGTTGAAAGTGCGGTTTTTTTAGACCATGTGCATTTCAAACATTATAGTATCTGTTTGGAAATACATCATTAACAAAACACACTAACTTACTGTTTGTAATACACAACTTTTTGAACACATCTTTTTTTTTTTGGAATTACTTGCACTATCACTTCACTAAAATCATGTTTGTCTGTCACTGAAATGAAATAGAACAACTGTTAAGGCAAAAAATAAAATAGTGATAGTAAGTTCTAAAATACGTTCGGTCTCTGAGTTACATTTATGTATTCCTAATGCAGAGTTTCTGAGAAGTACTGAGCTTGTGTGGCTTCATTTTAAAATTGGTCGTTTTTCATGGGTATATCCATTTTGGGTCTTTGAAATTTCCAACTGTTTTGGGGCTCGAATTTTTAGGAAATGTGCAGGACCTTGGTCCATTTTGTTGAAATTTTTTTGTAATTTTGTTTTGCTCCAAATATTAAAGTCTAACTGTGTGCTGATAGTATGATGGAAGCCGTAGGTCNATTTTTTTGTAATTTTGTTTTGCTCCAAATATTAAAGTCTAACTGTGTGCTGATAGTATGATGGAAGCCGTAGGTCAGGCATAGATTAATACTGGGCTCCCTGCTAATGCTCAGCAGCATTGGGAATTTTTACGTAAAGAACCTCACAATGTGATTACGCCGAGAATAGGAAAAAGTGACACACTTCCTTAGAATTTCCTGCTGATTGATGATGCGCCTATCAAAAACCAGCATTTCAAGTGTACGCCACCTAAATTAAAGTAATGCGAGAATAACAAAAGTTGTTGGTGCTGGGGTAATATTGCCATCTACTTCAAAATAAATATTGCTCGTTCACGTGTGTGTGTCATATATATAACAATATGGTGACAAGTATTGATNCCATCTACTTCAAAATAAATATTGCTCGTTCACGTGTGTGTGTCATATATATAACAATATGGTGACAAGTATTGATCAGTGGTGGTTGATAAGAAAATCCGTGTCAAGCTTTTTCTGCTATCCACTGTTAATTGTGCACTTCAGCATTTAGGTAAATCTAGGATTTATTCCACCCTCTATTTAAATAACAGCTGTCATCAATGCATTGATGTAGGCCCCACTGTTGGGAGCCACTTTACCTTGATGCTATACCACCACTGTGGAAGACAGTGTGGCTTATAGTGTCGTGGTTAATGTCCCCAGGCACAGACTATAATGTGCTTGGAGGTTGAGGGTATTGTAATAATAAAGCCTTTGACTGTTTCATTTTGAAGGACGAATATATTGTCTCGGATATATTCACAAATAAACAACATCAACACTTGCGAGGTGTGGTACTGTGATAATTTGGTTACTCGGATTGACTGCTAACGACTTCGTGATGGAGAGGGGCTTCTCTTGACGGCATACTGAATACTTAACTCTTGCTGGAATGATGTCAGCTGTGGTGGGTGAGCTCCGGCGATGGGCGGCCTTTGGCAAAGGCCCGCTGTTGCTGCCGTCTCACTGTGGTGATGTTCTACTGACGTGGCCAGGGGTCCGAACCCCTGACCTAACTCTCTGCTCGGTGATCTTCGACTGACTGCTCTCTCGACTAACGTCTCTGGCGGTAATAATTGACTGACTGACCTCTCTGTGCGGTACTAATGAACTGACACCCCACTACTCTCGAAAAGGGGTTTTTATGCTTGCCAGCCTCCAGTCTTAATTGTCGGCACGTGTCGCCTTGTGGAGGGGAGGAGGTGAGGGGGGTGGAAACGCAGAACAATGCCTTTCAAAACACGTGTCCTGGTTTCTGAAGGTTTGGAGGGGCGGGGGAGGGTAGTACCTAGCCCCTAGTTTANACCACCTGCCTCGTGCCACGTGTCGCCTGGAAGGCGCCCGCAAAGTGGGACAGCGATGCTCCTATTCCCAAAAGATGTCACTTGTCAGCATATTGGATGCTTTGTGTAGGAAGTATATGGCATTTAGTACTCCGTGGAATCAGCAAAAATTCACCCGCATACCTATGGAAGCAAACTTCAGGAGTCAGGTGTTTTCATAAGTGTAGATCATGTGCTTTTGGATTTGAAGTTCATATTTGTATTCAACTACATTGATGAAATTATTCTATACAGCAAGGAAGTAGGTCACATACGCAACATCTGTGTCAAATGTTTGAACGAATGTGGGAAGTCGGGTTGACTGTGAACCCCCAGAAACTTACCTTGTGTTCAAAGGAAATTAAATTATTGGGTTTTGTTATATGTGAAGCTTGTTTGTTAATTGATCCTGATAGAGTTGCCATGATAGTAAATTTTCNAAATTATTGGGTTTTGTTATATGTGAAGCTTGTTTGTTAATTGATCCTGATAGAGTTGCCATGATAGTAAATTTTCCTCTTCCGCACACTGTAAAGGAGGTGCACAAGTTTTTTAGTTTAATGGATTACTATTACAAATGCATTGATAATTTTTCAGAGTTGGTGGTACCCTTAAATATGTTAATGAAAAAGAGATAGGAATTTGTCTGGGGTTCATATCAGGAATCGGACTTTCGGACCTTAAAAAGGGAAATCATCTCTGGCTGTTTTGAGATTGCCTGATTTTTGAGATGTTTTGTGGTTCAGATGAATGCCTCATCGGTGGTGTTAGGAGCGGTTTTAGGACAATGGAAGGATGGGATAATCGCCCCCATGGCCTTTGGTAGCAGGACATTGTCGAAAACAGAATGCAACTTAGACGNCAATGGAAGGATGGGATAATCGCCCCCATGGCCTTTGGTAGCAGGACATTGTCGAAAACAGAATGCAACTTAGACGTTTATGAAAAGGAAACAATGGCTTGTTTATTTGGATTGGAAAAGTTAGCCTCGTATATTGAGCACAATGAAGGTGACTTGTTTATAGATAACCAGATATGAGTTGGGTCCTTAATCACCTTCNCAATGGAAGGATGGGATAATCGCCCCCATGGCCTTTGGTAGCAGGACATTGTCGAAAACAGAATGCAACTTAGACGCTTATGAAAAGGAAACAATGGCTTGTTTATTTGGATTGGAAAAGTTTGCCTCGTATATTGAGCACAATGAAGGTGACTTGTTTATAGATAACCAGATATGAGTTGGGTCCTTAATCACCTTCATCAACTGGGTAAGCTGGGATGGTGGGTATTGCGTTTATCACATTTTTGCTTTAAAGTTCATAATTTTCGTGGTGCCGACAAACAGGTAGCTGATGTTTTGTCCTGTATGTATGACCCCATGGATTTCAAAGTGGAAAGGGACTTGGGTGAGGCGACAATGGGGATAATACAGGGTTTTCCCAAACTTTTCGTTCAGCTACAGAGGCGCAGGCTAGTGACGCTTGATCTTCGCAGTTAAAGTTTAATATTGCCGCTGAGATTGTGGGTCCTTAATGCAGAGAGAGATGGATTGTCGTACTATACTGGCAAAAAAGTTGGTGATGCCAGAGTCGCTGCATCCCAAGATTTTGAAATACTTTCATGATTCAGTCTCTGGGGGCATCTCGGAATAAATAAAACTTTCCGTAAAATTTTTGTTAATTTTGCTTGGCCAGCATTAACGCCGGATGTATCTGATTACGTGTGCACGTGTGCTGACTGTCAGAAGTGTAAGCAAGAAATACAAATAAACTTTAGTCAGTCAGTTGTTTAAATACTGGAACATCCTTGGCAGTTTGTTCAACTTGACATTTTTGGTACATTGGTATGCTCAAGGAAGGGAATTATTTGTGTGTTAATTTTATTGGACACTTCCATGAAGTTCCTGATTCTACTGGTCTTGCATAATATTAAGTCTTCAAGTCTTGTGAAGGTTCCTTCTTCAGAACAAGTTTGGAAGGTATCTGGAGCGCCTATAGAATTGGTCACTGACAATGCTTGGTATTTTCAGTCATNCCTTCAGAACAAGTTTGGAAGGTATCTGGAGCGCCTATAGAATTGGTCACTGACAATGCTTGGTATTTTCAGTCATATTTGTTTAAAGATACGTGTTTTTGCTGGGAAATAAAATAATATACTTCCATCTTCATTTTCCTAGGGTAATTTTGTGAATAGATTTGAAAAAAAAATTTGAAGGCTAATCAACATTAGGTGGCTTAGGACACGGATCTGGATTTCATTAATCTGGGTTTTGACAGTGCATTTCATGACTCTACAGGGTTCCTCTTCTCCCCTTCCTAGGTCGTCACATGAGTCATCTTTTGCTTAACATCTGGAATATCTCTTCCCTACTTGATTTCTCAAGTGATGCTGACTGTGACCGTCTGCTGGCGGGGTATGCAGTCGTCTTGCTGCCGCAAAACAGGAAGTTGCCACCCACCTTGACCATATTAGGCCAAACAAAGCCAGCCTGCCCCTAAGTGAGCATCAGATACCACCCCCACTCGTGGAACGACCCCACTTCCATCCCTTGCCAAGAGAGAGCAGCAATGGCCGCGCCGCCCACGAAGGGAGGAGCCAACCGGCTGAAGATACCCGACGTCTCTTTGAGATCTGTTACCTGCAAAGTTAGCTTAAACACTCCACTTTGGAGTGCTTACCCCCGTCCTTTCAGGACACCACTAGACAACAGTAGGGTTAGAATAAATACGTTCACGTCTATTCACTGGGTTCTGAAAGGTGATTTGTACCTCTCTCTACTACCTTGTAAAAGTCATCCCCCAAGGGAGAGGCAGGTGACCGCGTCTTGCCAACCAGTTTCCGACCTTAGGGATGGACTGTGGACTCCCTTGACCGGGCAGCACATACGTCATCATAACACCACACATTTGCCGGTCACCCATACTGTGGGCCCAGTGCGCAGAGGCACTTGGCGCACACATACAGTAGAGCCCCTTACAAGGCATACTCCACGAGGAAGTGACTGGACCACCCGAGTCAGCTAAGCCACTCCAGTCACAGCGTGAAATTCGCAGGGTGGAGCGCCAGAACTGACATAGCATGATACCATTGCATCTGAGTACTTCTAGCTAGGGAATTCTATCACCTGCCCCTTGCATGGCTTGCTGTGACAGCCCTTACAAGCTACACCATGCCCTTCATTTGAGGAGGGACCAAGTGGGCAGACAAGAAGGAAGCTACAGCTCCTACTGCCAACCAGTTATCAGGTAACCCTTGCCAGTCAGCTTTCACCTATTCCTCAGCTCGGAAACAGGCCGCCCGCCAACTACAGGGGTCTCACCCCTCAGTCAACCCTAAATACTTGTTCGAGCCATTTCAGAAGACCAGCAGAACTCCACACCCACTCATAGTCACCCCTGATTTGGACTGCCCATGGGTCTGGGCATCACCAATGCTGTTCGCTGACTGAAGCCACCCGCTGTCGCCACCGGCAGCACGGCAGCCCCAGCCCCAGGTCCTGCCAGTTCCAGCTGGACACCAGCCGCCCCCAGAAGAGGCCCCGAACATCACCCACAGAAGCCCGTCATCAGTCATAACTGGCCTGCAGATGGTAAGACAGCAACAGTCACTGTTCTAGCTGCCTACGACACCTACATAGCTTGCCGACACTTGACCTTAATCTATATACAGGACTCCTCAAAGGCAGAGGCGAACATGCACAGAACAAGCCATTAAGTCCAGCCAGGGTTCTCTGCCCAAATCTACTATAAATCCCCTTACACTAGGTGACGTGCTAAGCACTCCGACCATCACGCGTCAACATCACCTAGATATTTTTGTCTTCTGTTATTTCTAAACTGTTACCTAATTTTAGGTTCTTCATACTTCAAGATGCTGAATTTCAAGACTTTTTTCTATCTATTTGTACAATGTGATTTTTCATTCTTTCTGTGGTCATGGAGACTGTATGAAGAACTGTGGAGTTTATTTTTGTTTGATTTAGAACTTTCGACACTGGGCATGCTTAAGGGGTGGAGGATGCACCATCTTGCGCTGTGAACGTACAAACTCTACTACAGCAGTGTCTATGCTGTCTCGGCTCTTGGTGGTCATCGCTGCGCTCAGCCATTTCCCCTACTTTTTGCCTTTGCTATTACCTTGATGCCTTGTTCTCCCTCTCCTCGTGCATGCGTGTTTGACGCTCTTGTGTTTAGGATTTTTTAATTACTTGAGCTTGGGTCACTTCTCCTTCAACCTTTATCAACATATGTTTAATTATTTTTTATATTTTAACGGGTGTCGTCATACTCAGGTGTGTCATGGGTGCAGTGTGTCAGCATTTTAAAGTGAGTTTTGTGTGTTTTATATCTGCATAGCATGACTTTTATTGCAATAAATGTCAGTTAGCTGTTATAGCGTTTGTTAAACTTCCAAATTTTACTTTTGGGCACCATTCTAAATTTTGTTTCATAAGCAGCGTTATGGCATGCTGCCCTGGATTTTTAGTGTTGTTTTCAGAATGTTAAGTGTAGTTTGAGAGTTTTTATATGGTTTGCATTGCTGTTTTTGTAGAGTTTGAGAGGCGGTATAGGGCTTTGCATGAACCAAGCCTATATCGTATTGAGAGACAAAGTTTTGGAAACAGTGCGTGCACTCACTGACTTTGGCACCCTTCTTTCAAATCAACTTTGTAAACCTGTGTAATAGAGATTATTTGGATATGGAATTAAATATTGTACATTGTACGTTGTTGTGGAAGTAGCCCTTAAGGCTATTTATNATAGAGATTATTTGGATATGGAATTAAATATTGTACATTGTACGTTGTTGTGGAAGTAGCCCTTAAGGCTATTTATGAGTTTGTGGAGTTTGTTGTTTTTAATTGTGTGTCTTTTAAATTATGTTTTTTGAAAGTTAAGGTAAGCGGGGATTTGCCAGATTGGACCAGTGCTCCCCCTTTTCAAGGCCTTATCAACTGTTTAAGTGCCACGCTTTATTGTTGTTTGTAATTTTAGTGTGAAATTTTAAATGGATCTTGTGTGCGAAATTTGTTTGGGCCTGAAGTTTTGAATGTGTAATGCTGCCTCTCAGTGTGATGATGTATAATTTTGGGGTTGAGAGAACATAGTTTTAGTGTAACATACTGGATTGATTTTTANGCCTCTCAGTGTGATGATGTATAATTTTGGGGTTGAGAGAACATAGTTTTAGTGTAACATACTGGATTGATTTTTATGACTTCTCATATGTAGCTTAACCTTGTGTTCTGATAATTACTGGTGTGCCACTTACATTTGTATCAACTTACATTTGATGTTATTTTTAATAATTTTGGTATTGAAATAATGTGTTTTGAATGTCAAACCAGAACGTTGATTATATATATATATTTATGTAAAAGCACAGTCATACAAAACAAAAACATAGGTAGTGACAAATGTCAGTAAATGTAGAAAGACACTTACTAGTTTTGTAGTTCATGTAATGTTTCTGGGTTTATTACAGACTAAAAACTTTTTAACAGCAAAAATTCTTTGAAACCTGCATCTTTGTTATTTAAAAAAAAAAAAAGACAAAGAAATGTAAAATTAAATATAAAATGCCAAGTATTTTTATTTGAATGTACCATACACTAATTAATACAGGATGCCAGAAAACGTATTATACATGACAATAAGTAAATGTTGTAAAAAAAAAAAGTTATAACAATAAGTAAGAAAATCTTTTATGTATTAAACTGTAGTGCAATTAACAAAAATGCTCAATTGGTAACTCAAAGCTATGTACAACTACTTTAATAAATACAGTGGGAAACTCTATCCATCAAATTTCAGGGGACCGACATAAAAATTCTATAGATGCGGACATTTTGTAGATGTGGACTTAAACATATTACTCAACCAAAAAAAAACCCAACCTACTTGTAACCTTAACCAACCTCATTAAACTTTATGTTGAACACATTGATAGGCCTATGTAAGGTGTTTGTCAAGTTTAGCTAAGATAAAACAATGCAAATGGGAATACCAAAGAAAACATTCATAATACAGTAGAACCATGTTATAAAGTTTTCAAGGGAACAAAGAAGTGTTGACCTTATATGTACAAAAAAACACAAACAATCCACTTTAATTTTTTCCGGTATTCACACTCAAACTTAATAAAAACTGTATTTAAACACCTGTTTTGAAACCGTGTGCACAGAAATAACTGCCGACGTAGCGGAAGTATTATCCATAGAGAAACTAACAGCAGTCACAGATACTAGCTAAGAAATAAAAATGTCTTGAATATTGTGATTGATAAAGTGCAGTGAATAGGGTTTCCTTAATTTTGCGTTACCTTTTTCTAACTTTCCGGGCATATTTATTACAGTTACATTTATACATAATGAAAAAATATTCAAGTGAAAAAATTACGAATGTTGTTGGCAACGTCGCATCGCGAATCAATATCTTGAAAATATGGCACCGCTGTTTCTTGTCGTTGCTGGTATTTACCAACATGGCTGCGCCGTAAACATTACAATTGTTTGCTGAATGTCTAATAAAATTCTACAGTATATATTTCACTGTATTTCCACAATTTTTCAGTTTTTTTTGTATTCCGTGCTTTCTAAATACATGATGTGTAGTCTGAGACGTCTATTGTTATTATTTATTATTTTTTGTTACAAAGTATGAGTTAAGAGAGACATTGTGACGAAATCAACAACAGGTTATTTCGGAAGTGGTAAATTACATAAATAGGACTAAAAGCAAGGCAGTGAGACGTGAATGAAAACCATGTGTGTTGAAAATTTATTTAATTTGCATTATCTATTAGTATTACTTGTGCATGCGCACATAATGTAGTGTATAGAGACTTCGGATGTCTTGGTGAGTACAGTTGATACTTGTACTGTTTTGTAAATTCTTCGTTGTTTAATGATTGGAGCATGTAATTTTTGACGATGCTACAGACATTTTTGTTCAATCGATGCAGTAAAAATTAAATTTCAAGTTTGGCAATTTTGTAGGGACCACAGAAAATGTTCTGTCGACACGGACTTTCGGTCCAACCATGTTCGATGGTTTGAGTTTGAGTTTCCAATGTAACATTTTTTTATATAGGCCAAATAAATAACCGGTACTGTTCCGTGACATGTGAGAAGGTAAAAGTAATGGCTGATCACCAAAGTTTGTTGCGTACACAGACAAAAAGTTTTATTTATTATTTCCTGTAATATTGTCATTTAGTTCATTTGGACAACATAGAATACGTAACTGATTTTGCAGGTCCCATTCTTGACTTTATTATTTAAAGGTAAACTACCACAACATTCATTTTACAATATTCTACACACTTTTTATTTCATTTTACTGTTAAATATGATTTTTAAAAAAGTATTTACTGCCATTTTCTTTGGGCAGGTTGTTATTATTGTATATATATTTCAGATGGAATGTTTATTTTGTTTGCTATGTATCCACAGCACACTTCATGTAATAAGTGTGATTTTCTCCATGTTTTAATAGTATGCTAGTTTATGGTATGTTATAATTAATGATTATTTTTCTGTCTGAAATTTTTTTCATATCACCTTGTTCCCGAACATGAATCACTTGATTTNGTTATAATTAATGATTATTTTTCTGTCTGAAATTTTTTTCATATCACCTTGTTCCCGAACATGAATCACTTGATTTCGCACCTAAAGAAGCCCAGCATAATTTTAGTCGGGTTTCAACAGTCAACTAAAATTTACAAGGCTGCTCATCATAANTGCACCTAAAGAAGCCCAGCATAATTTTAGTCGGGTTTCAACAGTCAACTAAAATTTACAAGGCTGCTCATCATAATGTAGTCATTAAGATGCCAAGAGAGTAGAGTATTCATTCTCTTAAAGTGATTATGCAAGTAGAGACCACCAAATATTACTTTTTTTTAGTATTATTGAGTGGTATCCCTCTTCACTGACAGATACAAGATAGCACCATGAATAGTAATGCTACCATCAGTCCTGACATTAACAGTGAAACTAAATTTTAAGTCTTGTAAACTCTATTCACCTTCTAATTTTCGTTAATTTGACTAATAATGCTTTGAACATATTTTAAAGGACTGCAGAACCATTGTAAGTGCAACAAAGTAACGTATTTACCAGTGTACCACCTACCCCCATTTTCAATATCCTTGAAAAAAAAATTTATACATACAGCATTTTGGTTCTAAAAAATTTTGTTTCAGTGGACAGCTGTGTTGCACAAGCTTATACATACATCGCATCTTGGAAATAGGGTGGATGTCATAATTGTGATTACGGCCATTTTGCAACCCAGCAACAAGGGGTGATGGATAACAGGAGTGGAAACTGTCATTCGATAAGTACAGTCTGAGCATGGCACAAATATACTAGAGGTTTATAAACACAAAAGGATACTTATCTCATGGTACATAACACAAGCATAAATACGGTAGACATGGCATTATTAATTTTAATGTAATTATTATTTAAGTTACTTATCAATGGAAAACATGAACAACTCTACCAAATATCAATCCTAAACTGTAATTTATTATACAGTAAAACCCTTATCTAATGAGCACGGATCTAACGAGTACAACGATGTTACAACATTCTCAAGNTAATTTATTATACAGTAAAACCCTTATCTAATGAGCACGGATCTAACGAGTACAACGATGTTACAACATTCTCAAGGTCAGAAAAAAAAAGCCAAATGTAAATAGTTGCAATTAAGAGTTATTTAAAATATGTTTGTTAGCATGCAGCAATAACATACTAGAGGTTGTGCTGCTTCCTTCAATTGGTAGGCCACAGCTGTAAAAATAGGCGAAAAAACTTAAAAAAAAATTAGNGTAATTTATTATACAGTAAAACCCTTATCTAATGAGCACGGATCTAACGAGTACAACGATGTTACAACATTCTCAAGAACAGTCAGAAAAAAAAAGCCAAATGTAAATAGTTGCAATTAAGAGTTATTTAAAATATGTTTGTTAGCATGCAGCAATAACATACTAGAGGTTGTGCTGCTTCCTTCAATTGGTAGGCCACAGCTGTAAAAATAGGGGAAAAAACTTTAAAAAAAATTATCTGGAACATGCCTGGAGCACACGCCTGACGAATTAGACTGCACGCGCGACGCTTACATGTGAAAGGAAGTGGTGACACGCTGTCCTCTCCTCCCAGCGCACCGCATGCCATTATCAGAGCATAACTTGCTAAATATTGTGCACTTAGCAACAGTGATAGGCAATAAAGTAAAACCTTGATAATTCAAAGTGTTCGGAGCCAAAATTTGTTTTCTATTCAAATTTTTAAAAAAATTGGTTGACATGTTTTTGCTTAGGGCAGGTCTTTTTTTCCCCCTATGGTTTTATCATCACAGAAGTTTGGGAAAAATATAATCTGTGGTATTTACCCACGTAGCACTTGCATTTTTTCCTGGAAATAAGGTAGCCTAAACTGTGTTGCTGGTATGAGAGTCAGACAGAACTTGAGTTGTTTATGCACGCTGATGTACTGGGGTGGTTGCCGGCGGCAAGATAAGTGCTGGCGCGCACACTCATCACATCTTGTTTGTGTTACGAAAAATATAAATAAAATGGTGTGCACAAAACATTGTTGGTGCCTCTATGGTTAAGGGTGCTTCAAAAAAGGACGTATTTTACAAGCCCAAAACCAAGATGCATGGGTGCGATAAGGGTGGTAGTAGCATGCATATCTCACATTACACCCACTGACTCTACACTTAACTGGTGTACTGTCTTTCTGTTGGCAACTTACTTCTATGAGACTTTAGCTTTAGCAGTAACACTGTCATATGGTATAATAGTTTCCAAAAATTTATACAGAAAAGTAAATAGAAAACTAAAACTAATCTTTGGACGTGAAAACTTTAATAAATACAGTTTGTAAGCAGGGAAAAAAAGAGGAGCAGTTTTAAAATAAAACTTCCTCGCTGTGGTGATATCTTTGCTCGATGAGGCAAGCCACAGACAAGCCCAGTGTGAAGGCATCTCACTCCTCCACAAAAAAGAAGAGGACAATGTGGCAACAATCTGTAAGGATTAACCACTGTACAACATCACTGTTAGCCACTCTTTCTCTAAAGCATCCTCAGACACACTCCGACACATCAATTTCCCAAACAATTTAAACATTTGCTGAAAGAGTTGCACATTGTACTTTACATTCCTTGCACTAACTCTATCTTTAATGTAAAAGACACTGAACACGAATTAACGCAAGCTAAAAATTACAGTACGCTGCGCTTGTGAAAATGATTACTTTTGTCTGTAGACACGTAGTCAGTGTTGCCAATTCCAATTTTGAAAATCTGCTGAATATTCACATAAAATCCATTAAATTCTAGCCAAATGGAGTATAGTATTGTTAAATTTAAAGCAATAAAGTAGTTTCATCATAATAATACTGCATTTTTTATTTTCTTACTCTATTTTGGTAACGAAATTTAACACAGTTTTTGAGCTTTGACATGTAAAAATCCAATTTCTGAAATTGTACTACACTCCGTTAAAAACTCCGCTGCCCGCTAAAATGAATATTTCTCCGCTAAATGTTTTTAATTCTGCCAAATTTAGCGGAAAGTCTGCTAAGTTGACAACACTGCACGTCGTGTACTGTAGGGAGAGAGATAAAGAATTTTAACGACTTTTACTTCCCTGGCATACACAAAAGAAAGGAAGGAGTCAATGAAGTGGCATCCCTTTCTTCCCCTTCAATACGGTACCACATATTCACTTCCCCTTTTTAACTTGGTTCACTGTTGTAGTGTTGCCAGGTGAAGCTGTATTCTCAAGCACAATAAGGGTGGAGAAAAGTATTGATCGCAAGAGCAGTTGAAAGAGGGAAGGTACGGAACCAAAACGGAGGGTGCCAAAGCAAAAGTGAGATAGAGATAACCACAGAATGCGATAATGCAACAGAAAGTGGCCGTGCTCGCTACAAGTTACATCGTGAACTGTTTAAAACGAGAGGTGGTTATTTATGGTTCTGGGGCATCATTTCATTCTTAAGATATCCACATTTTTAATTAAATGGATATATTATTTAATATTATTTCATTTTTATGACAGAGGTGATTAAATATGGACATAATGCGCTCAGTAAAATTGTGTGCTGCTCAAAGTTTTTTACATTTTTGGTGACAAGACTAGGGTAAATATACACTTATCGGGTATCATTTTATTCTGAAGATGTCTATCTATTAAATAAAATAAATATTTCATTTTGAAAACGGGTTTGTTTAACACTGTTGACAATTAGACACAAACTTAAAGCAAAAAACGCTCTTTAAATATAATTTTTAAATTTTTTAGCATTAAAAATTGGTTATTTTTTTATACTGCGACAACAGCGATCTTACAATAGTATTCTCGGGAACTGCGGACACTCATACAATTGGAGCACTCCTGTACATTTATTTTGTGGTGTTTTTTTAATTGCAAAGTGTATCAGTGTGTAATAGTTTTTCTTGTAGTGGTAAATTCAGACATTGTGCATAAACAGTAAAATTATTCAGTGAGTGTATATTATGTCTGTGCTTGTACTTTGTCTTGTCTTGGTTATTGTAGTGATTTTTTTGCACACTCATACCTGCCCATTAGGAAATCACATCAATTAGCACTCCATGTAAAATTCCCGCAAGCAATCCAAATCCAAAATAAAGCATAAATCATAAAGCCCTGTTTCTCCTCAAACTCATTTATCTTTCTATCTATGAACTTATTTTTACATTATTTGTAAACAGACAAAAAAATTGTAGCTCTATTTATGAATAATAATTCACATCATAAGCATACGTAGTGACTTACCTGATTAGGAGTAGGTGGTTGTGAAGTCACTATGACGTACTTGGAAGGGTTGCTGGAAGTAACAACAGCGCGACTGGTCGAAGTACCCCCCATCAGGATGGTACGACTCTGATGGCCAGCGCCATTTGAAATGAAGGACACATCTGAAATCAAAGTAGTCTGCTCGTTACAAGTCAACCTTTACTTTTTCAGAAGATTTACATTATGCACAGAGAAAAATAAAGCCCCTCTATGTAGCTACTATTCAATGCTCGATCAACATGAAGCAAATGTGGCAGTTTTACATCTGACGAATGGACTTGTCATTCCTGGCTAGGAATGAGCTGACTGACAGTGTAGAAGTGGTTGAAAAAAGATTCTGGAAAGGAATAGGAGCACCTCGAGGGATAAGAATACGCACACTTAACATACATACTGCACTACCATACACAAAAAATATGTGCTGCACATTGTGTATGCTGGGGAGGAGGCCACAGATAATTACACAAAGATAACAAGGAGTTCTGAATGAACATGCAGAACACTTTCCTCCGTAACATTAGTGGTGCATTCCCTACAATGTCTACATAAAATGAAAATTACTACCACACATCCAGATGTATTCTACTGAAAAATCTTGTTGATTTTCCTAATTGTTGTTGTTGTTAGACTAAATGATAGTACAATATTTTGTGATACTTTATTTTTACTTTATAAGCTAACTTCCTTGCTTTTAGGCTTACATGGATTAAGATAAATACTGATATTACAAGAGTTGTGGACTTGTTATATTTGCACAGGCTATTATCACTCACACCAGTATGGAACACAAAGTGTCTACCATAGAACTATAATGTTAGTGCACTGTGTAATGACAAACTATCATTACACATGTACATGCCCTTTTCAGTTTCCTCTGGATCCAGCAGAGTTGAGAATTATGAAGCACACATTTCTGGATTGTTCCCCCTACATCATACCTTGTTAGCCGGATATACCATCTCAGATTTGAAGGACAGTTTTTGACAGCTATGATGATAGCCAAAACCACCAACTTTGTAAGTGTCTCAACAAATAACTCTATCTGTAGTGCCTGCTATCAGCTGATACAAAACATGCTTGTGTATGTATTCATGTTAGCAACACTTGCACAAAATAGTGCACTCAAATATATAAATTTAAGATTGCAGACAAAAATATAAAACAAGATTGTATTTTCAATAACATAATAAGTTTTTAAAAGATTGTAGAGTTTCTTCAATTTGAAATGTTATGAATTTTTTAAGTAAATACATTGCTCTGGCCTGCCTCACCCTGTTGTTATCGAGACCCTGGTGAATGAGTGATGCCATCTTGGTTACTTCATTTTCACAAAAAATTTGTATGTTGCATTTTATTTCTGTAAACTTTGTTTTCATAGAGAAGTAGAGTAACCTTATGCAGTAGATCCCTGATTATGCACCTGTTCACAATCGACGTGCCGCACCATGAGTGCTGTCATTTGACTATTTAGACTCCACCCCTGGTGCTCTACCATGGCTCACTGTGACACAGCGCTGCCACATTTCACGCTAGCTGTTGCATAGAAGGACGAGGCCTGAGCCATTGTGTTAGCTTGCTGCCTGGTAGCTGGAAACCTGTTTACCTTGATAGTCGTACCTGAAAAAGGGTAGAGCCACCCCCTCAGCAGAGATCCTGCAGACCAGGCAGGTACCGAAGGCACATCATAGCCACGCACGAGGGTGGTTATTCTCTCCATTCAGCCATCCCAACCCTCCGCTTACTCACCATACACTCAGGGCTCTGTAAATGCTGTTGAACATGCAGAAATGAAGCAGTTCACTGGAACCCATTTCTCAGCCTAAGTTCACGCTTCCAGTCCAGTTGCATCAAGCTCATGCAATTATAGTCATATCAGTTCACTGGGAATTGGCCTACAGCCTGAAATCTGCTACACACAGCTCTAAAGATTCTCCATTGTTCATTGGCAGGCTAGCTGTCAGTTATTTTATTAAACTTTTACTGTGTCACCTTTGCTCAAATAGGTCAGTTCTCTTGAAATGAAGGAATTTCTTGGTTGGGATTTTGAGATCATAATCCTCTTCGGCAATAAACAGTTCATAAAGAGATAAGTGTATGATGGGCATAGTCCACAGGTGCAAGGTATGTTTATACAGATGACATCACTCTTTTCTTTCCGACATTGTGTACATCTGCACCATGCTGGGTGCAGTATTTGGTGGCACACCTGAAGGGACTTAGGGGGGGCGACGGCGTGTACAGTGTTGACGGCAATGTCAAGAGAGGAAGGGGAATGTTGACTCTTTGGGGGTGCAGCGCGTGCTGAAGACGTTGGGTGTTGGTCACTGTAGATCACTAGGTGTACCTCACATGGCGGAAGAGAGAGTAGAGAGCCTTAGCACAACTTGTGCAAGCTGCTGAGTTAGACTGTAGTTCCTCGGCGGTGTAGGGCCTTTTATACACCTGGCTAGGGGTGTGCCTCGGGTTCCTTCAGCAGTCGTGTGCCTCCAGTGGTGGCTCCTCCCTTTGTGTGTGGCGATCGTAGGTTGCAATCTCTCGTAGAATGCTGGAAACAGAGTAGTTTCCCTGTGTGCAGGCAGTATCCACTGCTTGTTTAGGGGCAGGCTTGACTCGTGTTGCCAGTTGGTATTCCTTCTCATGAAAATTTGATAGACGCCAGTGATGTGTGCGACTATTCCTCTTGAAGTGCATTTTGCACTCCTGGCGTCTAATGTGTCTAAGGAGGTGGAATGCTGGCCTTAGTGGTGGCCAATCGTGGTTCATATCTTCTCTGGGAAATGTGGCATGCACGTGATGATACAAAGTTGGATAAAAAGAAATAGTGGAAATACATGGCACGCGTCACCTTGGAGTCAGCAAATATAAATACAGTATACTCCCGATCTATCGTTTTTCAGGAGACTGTCAAAAAATTTCCATACATCCAGAATTTCAGTAGATGAGGGTTTGAAATGTACATTAATAATATACAACTTCTAACCTTATTAAACTTCATGTTGAGTATAATGAGAGCTGTACTTCATATGTGAATAAAGTTTAACTAATAAACACAATGAAATGATAAATTTTAATTAGGAATTGCCATATTAGTATTACTGTAAATAATACATCAAAAAAACATTTCACCTTAACTTATTAAAACAAAGAATATAACATCACAAAATACTGTAAATTATAATTTATTGTAATCTGACACTGAATGCAAGCAGTTTCCAAAAATTCAAACTTTCTGAATAAGAAAATAATATGAGACTGAATTTTGAATGCGCTTAACACACTCAATCAGCTGAGAGCAGGCGGAGATTATCAAACCAGCCAGAGTGTTCACGGCAGGCGAGACTGAGAAGGGGAAGCCACAGCAGTGAGAGGAGCGAAACAATTTACTCCTCACCTTCCAAACTGGTCAGCACACAGAGGGAGAGCGCAAAGACGCTATGCTGGTTGCTAAGCAACTGGCTCCCTCCCTGTAAGCCATGCAAGGGAAGGAAACGAGCTCTGCCGAATATCACCAGGACAGCCGAAGCTTATGTAATCCAAGCGACATACCTACACTTACATTGGTGACACTGTGCTTGCGTAGCAAATGTGTAGCTGAATTACTTAATATTTCACTTAAAAAAAGTGTGATTTTGAGACAGAAAAGAATAAATAAGGTGATTAAAATCTCTTTCTTTGCGGTCTTCAATAATTAATAGTTGAGAACCACGTCCTCTGATTTTTCCGTACAGTTACACCTGTTACGAGTTACGCTGAGCTCGGGCTCGGTGCTTACACATTATTTGACAACCAAGGGTGGCAAATAGGCCCCTCCAGGATATCAGTTTATTCAGAAGATGTGTGTGTATTGAAATAAATTTAATTAAATCCTCCGATCTCCCTGCGATAAGCTACAGAAAATGATTTTAATGCCTGTCCAATATTCAAACAATTTTTAGTGACAAGGGGAGGTCAACTATATTCTACTGGGTATATAATTTTATTCAGGAGATGCTGCATATAAAGCTAAATAAATATTTTGTTTAAAAACCATGTTGACTTTACGCAAGTATTAAATACCAACTTTACGGCAAAAAAAGACCTTCAAACACAAAAGGAAAACATACGTGCAAAAATTATTCCTCGTTAAAATATATTGCCTAATATTTTCAGATAAAACCATTTGCGTTGAAATGCTAGTGAGCAACGGATAATCTTGATAAAATTTTACGATCGGATTACCATTGCATACTTGTGACTGCCATGGCAAGGTCAGTCGGCGGAGCACTTGACCACTGTGTGGTGTGGTGCATTTGACAGGATGACAGTGTGTCATTAACTGAGATCACATGTTAAGTTTTATTTAATGCTTCATATACTCAACCAATTGCCCTCTCACAAGGCGTGTAAGGGGTGGAAGCAAACTCATGCAGCAGAGAGAGATGATGCAGCTATTTTTGCCATATAACAGCTTCCCTTATAGTTGGCATGTAAGGGGAGGAAAAAAAGTGTACAGCTGAGAGAGAGAGAGAGAGAGAGAGAGAGAGAGAGAGACAGAAAGA
>NQII01000225.1:512780-531531 GCA_002778355.1 Clitarchus hookeri | reverse complement strand
CCCGATAAGTGATAGGGTGGAACCAGTCCAAACCTTAAGTGATCTGAGGCCTGGAGCACGCGTCCCTCAGAATCAACAACCACCATATTGCTGTTCTGGACACTGCTGCAACTGGAAATTTCATTCAAAACCAGCTGCTAACACCCAAACAGAAAACTAAGGTAAAAGAAAGCTCCGGAATAATCCAAATGGCCCAGTATGAGTCACAACTGGCCATAGAAGAAATTGTCACGTTGCCAGTGTCCACGAGCATAGAGACAGTAGAAACTGAATTCTTTTGCACCCCGTATTTAGGTGAAGAGGCTATACTCCGACACCCGTGGCTAACAAACCAAAGCTGTATAATCAACTGCAGACAACAGCGATAAAATTTAGGCAAGCAGGATAGAATGCCCATAAACTGGGAAGCTCCAGCAAACCTGCAAATACAACAAGAAATCGGCAGTGAGGATATGAACCACCAATTAGGAGCAGACCAGCTGAGAACCCTATTACAGATACTCAAAACCCATGTGGCCATATTCTAGCATATTAGCAGATTAAAGCAGACCACCGCCATTCAGCATAAGATATGGTTAAAAGATCATCATCCCATACACTGCCGACCAGGCAACCCGTCAACCTAACGCGGACAGATAACATTAGACCAGGTAGCCGAAATGAAAGCACAAGGAATAGTGGACCCGACCAACTCACCGCATAAGAGTAGAGCTGGTGCCAAAGAAGAATAGGGAACTGTTAACTACCACGCCTTAAATGATGTCACGTACCCGATAGCCCCCCTCAACAACAAACCTGGCTAATATGCTCTGCGACCTAGGAGATGCTCACATATTCTCTACTTTAGACATAACGAGTGGGTACTGGCAAATCCCAGTACACCCAGGGTCCAGGAAATACACTGCGTTTGCTACCCCAGAAGGTGAAACACTGCAGTTTCGTGTAATGCCCTTCGGGTTGAAAATGCACATACAACCTTCCAGCGATTGATATCAGCACTGGTTTTGACAGGCTATAGCAGCAAGTTTTGCCTGACTTACTTGGATGATGTGATTGTATATTCTCGAACATGAGAGGAACACCAGGTACACTTGCAAAAAGTCCTGGAACAATTTGAACTGCATAGACTTACCTGCTGACAAGAGAAGTGCCACTTCGGGAAAAACCTCATAGAATACTTAGGACAAATAATTACCCCGGACGGGAATTATCCGAAGCCAAAGAAGGTGCAGGAGATTAAGGAGACTGGAGTACCAACCAACCAAAGACAATTGAAGCAATTCCTGGGGCTCTGTAATTGGTTTCAAGATTTCGTAGAAGATGTCGCCATCCTTACAGCCCCCCGCAACAAACTCCTACCCAAAACCACTAGCTGGAAGTGGACCAACCGACACAAGGAAGCGTTCCGCAAATTGAAGGTGAGTTATTGCGCGACCTATCCACGGTCTACCGGCCTCTGCCAGAATTACCACTGATCCTGCAGGCGGACGCAAGCAGAACTGGAATGGGAGTGGTCCTGTACCAGGAACATTCACAGGACTAACGGCGGATTATAGCATATGCCAGCACCATGCTACACAAGACTGAATGCCGCTACCATAGTAACGAGCAGAAGTGACTGGCGGTTATTTAGACTTCCCCAAATACTGCTATTACCTAGAGGACCAACCATTCATCCTCAGGACCAACAATAAAGCCCTTACATGGCTAAAAACCATAAGTAGCGAAAACGTAAAATTGGGTAGGTGGGCCTTTATTTCTAATGGAATTTTCATTCATGATCGAGTATTGCCTGGGCTCGATCAACGAGTTGCTAGATGCATCATTCCGTTGACCACAGATTCCCAGCAAGGTGAGAGGAGCTGACGACTGGGAGCGAATAGTGCCCACTTCATCCCCATAACCACCATGGCCAGATAACAAGGAGCTCCAAACAAGGACCTATTACAAGACCAACAGCAAACTGACCCCGAGTTATGAGAGTTACTGCGAAAACACCGTAACCGGTACGAGAAAAGACAGCATAATTTGGGTGAGAATGCATACGCAAACAGATCAGTGGAAAATCTGGGTCCCGTACGAGCTACAACCCAGTATCTGTGAGCACCACCATGATCACCTCCACGTGGGACATCCTGGATTTCACGAGACCTTAAGAGCCCTGACCAACAAGTACATGTAGAAAGAAATCAGCCAAAATGATAGAGAATACGTTGCCCAATGCCGGACTTGTTATGAAAACAAAGCATACACAAAGCCGAAGATGCGATAAATGCCCCGTTGTCAGAAAATGCCATTGACCTACATAGCCACAGATATCATGGGCACGCACCCACAGAGAAAAGAGATGCCTTCTGGTAGTGACAGACCAGTTTTCTCGATAGACGAAAGCTTTCCCGTTATGTAATCAGGAAGCAACCACAATTATCCAACAGATGAAACGGGAGTTCTTCCCATGATGGAGATATCCAAAATGTGTGTTAACAAACAATGGAGCTGAGTTTACGGGCGTAAGGGTGGACGAAAGCATGCGAGACTTGGGGGGCTGAAAGTTGGACTCCAGCCTACCACCCACAGGCCAAATGTACCGAACACCGGAACCTAGAGAATGGGCAACAATCATACGCAATGGGACGCACAACTACCGGAAAACATGTATACATTGCAACGAGAGCATAATGACACCATTGTACTTCCCCCAGCCAGCTGATACTACGACATAACCTCAGACAACCCGGGGAGTGGCAATGGGAAACTGAACATACAGAACTCCCCGCTCCCGAAGAAATAAGAAAAGCGGTGATCTGGAGAACAGGAGCAACTCGGAGAATCCCAACAACAGTATATCCAGCATAAGTACCCAGAACAAGAAACAGTAGAGCGCCACTTACCTGACGGTAGTCACGTATTACTACACAACCATCCTTTGAGCCAAGCCAGTGACAAATTCTGTGCGGGATTTGTGCCTAAGCGAGAAGGGACCAGATGCGACCTATACCCAAACCCACATCCACAGCCCCAAAGAAAAGAAAAGGGCCGTCAGAAACAGTCCCCTATATGACCGAGGGTTCGATACCAAAGATGAATACCCATAATCCTAACCAGAGGAGAACAGTCTGACGAACCCACCCCATTACACCACCCGCTGAAGGAGGAGAAGTAAGGATTCTGCCCCCACGATGGGGGATCAAGACAGCTGCAACCCGACAACTTAGGGGAGCCCTGATGTTCGTCAGATACAGTTATTGAAACTCCGGCATATTCCAGTAGCACCTCTGGGATCCCAGCACTGTCACAGAGGGATGAACCAGAAGAAACCGACAGTATGCCACTAGAGCACCGGATGGTAGACAATAACGACGAGATAGAAGGCAAAAGGGATAAAACCACACAGCCACCACTACCCTTATCCCAACGGAGCCCTACTTCAGTTCGAGTCCTGAGGACACCCGAGCAACCACGCCAGCTGGTAACGGTACCAGGGACCACAGTAAGACCATCTTACAGACAACCCGAAAATGCCAGTGAGCAAGAAGAGGAGGGTGAGAGAGAAGGTGCAAGTGAGCAAGAAGGGGAAAGCGAGAGATGAGGAGGAAGTGAACAAGAAGGGAAGAGCGAGATAGGAGGTGGAAGCAAACAAGAAGGGCAGCGAGCAAGAAGGGAGAGCAAACAAGAAGAAGAGAGCGAGAAAATAAGCGGAAGCAAGTAAGAAAGGGAGAGTGAAAAAGCAAGTGGAAGCGAACGAGCAGTGGAAACGAACGAGGACGGCGCAAGAGAAAAATATGGAAGCAAGCGAGAAGGGGAGAGTGAGGAGACGAATGTAGACACAGAACGAACGAGGAGGAGAAAGTGGGAGAAAGTGGAAGCCTGTGGGAGGGGGAGAGTGAAAGAGGAAGTGGAAGCGTGCAAGAGGGGGAGAACGAGAGAGGAAGTGGAAGCGAATGAGAAAGGGAGAGCAAGGAAGAGAGTGGAAACCATAAGCGATGGAGCATGGGAGACAGAGTGTGGGAGGAAACAAGCAACGATTATGAGGCAACACCAAGATGTCCCTTACAAATGAATACCATCAGAGAACCAAACTGAACAAGTATGGAGGAAGTGAAAAAGTACAGGACAGCAGCCAACCCAATGATGAAAGCGCACAGCAGTCTGCAGATGGCCGCAGGACACCAGGACGAGAGGATGGGAAGGGGCCACTTCCCCCGCATGCTGTCCAGGTCCCAGTGTGGGGCGAGGTGCTCCCTAAGTAGACGATGGAGCTGAACGAGGCCAAGTGAATCCAGCCTTGGCATAGCTGCCGAGATCGAGACCAAGATCGGCCTGGCTTATACAAAGAATGTCCCTGTCGCAGACCACGCCAGTTCCAGTAGCCGAGCCGGCCGACCCAGTGACAGACTGTGTGTGGCACGAAGTAAGTCTGTTTTGCCTCATGTCACCCGCTAAGAGAACCGTGACGAGGAGCCCGGCCTGATTCAGACAGTAAGTGAAACGAGCAACCAGTTACTACTATACACGGATCAGACGTCCCAGTGCCTCGACGACTTCATGCCGGTATACGTGTAATGAAGAGCAAGAGTGTGCAACTCCGACCAGGAAAGAGACCTCTCCCAGCTTTTCAACATGCCCCCGCCTATTTTACCTGTTAATTATAGGAAACTCTAGGCCATCAGCCGTATTATAAATATTTTTTGCCAGTATAACAATGTTTTTTCTTTCAGCTCACTGTAAGATCACTTGTGTAAGCGGCAAAGATTGCATGAAACTAGTTTTGAACTTAGGAACAGAGTTTCCGGTCCAGTAAGAAAAGAGAGTTTTCCCTTTAAACTGCCTGCATGCTGCCCATAACTGTAAAAAGAAACCCATATCACTACACGTAACTGCTCCCAGGCAGCTTGCCAATTACCGGCTGTCCGTCACACATACCTGTTTTTCTTTTTTTTTCAAGAAAACCTCCGCTTTACCAGGACAGCAGAAGCAGAGAAGACATGGCATTGATGACAAGTTTATAATTACTGTAATCTAGATAGATTACTTGGGGCAAGTATTGGCACAAGGGTTTAAGTATGTAATTACATAAATGTGCCAGACACGACTTTTTTACCAAGTCTAGTACGTTTAAATGATGTGTAGATTAGTGTAGCATACCAACGTACAGGTCTCAAATGAGGTTAAACTTGTCCAGTAACGTGCTACCCACTGCAGAATTAGGCTCTATGACAGTCCGTCTAGCTTTTGTCCCTTTTGTTCCATTGTGGACTAAGAGAATGAAGTTTTTAACCGTCCAGTAGACTTTAAAGTTTTGACTTCTATCCCCAAGTGTTTGTACGGCCTGCGATATTGTATTAGTGACAAATGTGCACTGTAATAACCACGTCTTCAGCATAATGTTTGTCCCTGCAGAGCTGAGGGGTAACAGTCCCATTAGTAGCCAAGCTGGCATGCCTGAATAAACCGGTTTGAGATACGTGACCTTGAGCGGCGAGTGATAGCGGTTAGCCCGAACAGGAAGAGGAGATTAGCATTAGCTGGTCGTGCAGCACACACAGAAGGAGCATAGTGCTAGAAGAAAGTGAACAGTACGCGCAGAGAAGCTGCAGTGGAGGAGCAAGACATAAGCGCAACCTAAAGTAGACGCAACGGTGGGTGTGTGAGCGTCACACCAACCTCTTGGACAAGGGTGGAGGGGGAGGAATTGACGCATGCCGCGTATTGCTTTTATTCTAAAGTGCTGCTGTCATAACTTCGCCATCACAAATCCAGCACTCCCAACGAGAGAATAGCACACGAGTCTGTGTGTTCCGCACCTGCGCGGGCATAGATGCAACCCGCCCCACAATGCATGTAGCTACGACGCCGGCCGGCCCGGCAGCAAGCATATATGGCCACGCAGCGGCAGAGTAGGGATGGGGTTGCACGCAGCGTTCGTGGTGGCATGTGAAGCTCACCGTAAAGATAAATGCATCAACGCGCCATCCAAATGCCAGTTGATGTCGGCAACCTCAAGACAGGTCGCCTACTAGAGTCCACGCTCCAGCCTCGCCATAAGCCCCGCAAAGTCAGAGAGCAGAAGGAAGCTGTCAGCTGAAACCTTCACGCAGCTAAAGAGATTCATTCAGCCACGAAGGAAAACACCAACTGAAAATACCACGCCGTTGAAGGGTTCCAGCACCAGAGAAGGCCACCAGCTACGACTGCCATGCCGACGAGACCCAACTGAGAGCCCGTAAAGGGCCACCCAACAGCCCTAACCTCAACCTACTGCCTGAGCAACCTACTGCCTGAGCAACCCCAGCAGGAGCCAAGATCACCTAAGTGCCAATGTTCGTTGCTCAAGGGACTTTTGAGCATTTGTGTCAGCCGTCTAACGTCCTTAATTATCAAGATCGTCAGTGGGTTTACATCCATAGAAACGTTGGTACTTTATCCCGCCCTTTAGGCGCCTAACCTGCTGGATACAGACAAGGGCAGTTTGTCTGTTTTACGACTAATAAAACTATATTGCGTAACAAATAATCCAACTTCCATTTAGCCAATCTTTTGGTAATTGCTGCTCTCCCCCCTCCCCTACCCTCTTTCAGGGGGTACGGAAGGAAGGAAGGAAGGAGGGACCACAGCCTCGAGACACCACCTACATTGCAGTTGCCAACAGTCACAGCAGACCCACCTCTCCCCTGGTAAGAACAGTGACACCTCCTTCCTTCCCCTCCCCCTCCTCAGAGAAAGACAACCACCCTGGTAATACAGAGTAAAATAATCCTCCAAATTACCCCCGACGACGCATAGCCCATAAAACCGCAGAGAGATAAAGCAAAGAAAAGGTGAAGAAGCATTACCCCGAGGTTTAAACTCGACACCCAAGGCGCCCATAGTCTGCACCAGAGAGGTAAATTGAACGCTACGAATCATCCTGTCTGTCACAGGGAGCGAGTAGTGTCAACCCCATTATGAGGTTTCAAACAGAAACCTTGATTAACTTATTGCAACAAATGGCATTTGAAAGTTTCAATAAACTTCAAGGCAAGTTATTCCCGTAATAATAAATTTATCAACAAAAGTGGAGGATGAAATATATGCGCAACACTTAACAGTCCAGGTCTTTCGACACTAATGGAGATGAAATTATACAATGCTAGAGCAGCAATTGGATGGAATGGAGAATGAAGTGGGAGTACTCAAAGAAAATCCACTAGCCATCAACATATGCCACATTTCAATGTGCAAAAAGCCCAGGTGACCTCACCAGGAATTGAGCCTGGTTCATTGTGGTGGGAGCAGAGTACTCTAATCAATTACTCTCATGGCCTTATAACAATAAAAAAATTTAGCATCTTGACACCCCCTGCCCAATCTAAAGTTTCCAACTGTGATGCACTGTAAAGGTTTTCTTATATCCTGGAGCTGAAAGTATTATCCCTTTTGGACATAGGACAGGACATTATATAACTTGTATATCAGATTTTTTCACTGACGCGTGACATCGGGTGACTGACGACGACGTCATGGTCGGGCAAGGTTTTGGTGTGTCTGTCAGAGACATGGGTGATTTAACTAGCATGACCTTATTGACTGCTGACCGGGCCCCAACCGGTATATAAGATAGGGCACGTAGCTTCACGGCACGGCACAAAGTCAGTCATGGGCTTAGCTGTCCTGGTTGGCACACTGCCACGGGTTTACCTGTACTGGATATGGCCCGGGGAAGCTCCTTGCTCTGCTGCTGATGCCGGCCGGAGCTGGTGCATAGTTCTTGGGCGGAAGTGCCGCTGGAGCTGGTGCATAGTCCTTGGGCGGAGGTGCCGCTGCGGCTGGCGGTGCTGAACGGTGTCCGCTGAGGGCTGCTGGTCCGGCTTCTCTGGAAACAGGGATTCGCTACCCCTAGCTGCACATGGCGTCCTTGACGGAAGTCACTGACGACAGGGTGCGGTCGGCTGTTGGTCTTGATTGACGACTGAAGTAAGGAGGGAGAGGGAGCTGGGAGGTGAGGCCTCTCCAACTGGCGGGCGGCTTGAGCTCGTTCCCAGGGGGTTAAGCTGCAAAGTGCAGTTGGAGCTGGGCTATAGCTCCGTTGAATTCGGAGACAGTAGCTGCCTTCCTAGCTTGCCACTTTGCACCACTCCTTTGGGTGTAAGGCATACAGGTAGGTACTAAAGTCAGCCTCACGAAAGGAGAGCAGGCGACCATGATCCTTGGCTAGGTGTATAACCAACAGAGGTCGAGCCAACCAGAGTCGTACCCGATTACTCCAACCGGCAACAGTTCAGCACTGTGGTTAGAGTGGTGCGTTTACCCTGGATGTCCGACAATGACGTTGGGTGTAGGTCGAAAGGTGAGCAGACCTCCAGAACCAGTCTATCACTACTTCTAGCGACAGTTCAGTGCGGTGGATAGAGAGATTCGGCTGGACAGATTGACTAGCCGCCTTGTGGATTATGTCACTAGTGGTTGTGACTATATCGTACTGCACACCAGGGGCACAGTATGGGTGGCCGTCTAATGGGTGCGTTTGCGAAGTACGTGCGCCCAGTTAGGGGAGCCCCGCAGTCATTTTCTATGTTCCGTAATGGGTTGTAAAAGACGCGGTATCCTGCTTTCCCCTGGTGGGCACACATCTACAGGAGGTATAAACACAGTCATCCTAGAATCAGTACTCAGAGGTTTGTTAGAAAACATATTTATTCTGTGAGGAATAACACGGTGGCCTGTACTATCTCCTAATTAACCAGAAACTGAACGGTAGTAAACTACGTTAACCAGGTGATGGGAACCTGGGTTTAAACTGAACAAGAGCAGATGCAGCTAGGTGGCCATGATACTAATTGTCCCTAACTATCTCAATGCTGTTGTCCAGAAGGGACTTCAGGTGGCACTACCAGAAAGGTGTGCAGGTTGAGGGGGGTTGAAGACTTCTTCAGATGTTGCTGGTGCAGATCTTGAAGAGCTTCTGGTAAGTCGTGAAGACGGAGTCAGCAGAGAGCCCCAGCACACAAGGTGGTGGAGCGAGCTGCTGGAGATAACTGCTTTTTCTCGGCGGTGCACAGACATATACTCACCTACCCGCGGACTCGTCTGAGGCGCGGGGGTGAGCTTCTCCTACCGTGGGCGGAACTGCACTCACTAGCACGATCCCTCGGTCTGTGGTGGAACTAGGCTTCTCTGTAATGCTGGGTTGCCTCTGCTGTGTGAGCTTAGGCGCTTAACTGGGCTGCTTGACTAGCTTCTCTCACACGTAAGGGGGTTGGCGTGACATCTGACATAAGGGCAAAATGATCTTGGCTGATGTGTCCGTGGGTGCCCCCGCATTTAGGGGCGTAATGGCAGGCTCTCATAACAAGTCGTTTCGGGGTTAAAACCCCACCTAGGGTAACGTGATGATACGTAAAGATCATGCGAAGTTGTGTTTATATCTATGTCAAATAAACGTTATGCATCATCACATATAAACTAAATACTAATGAACACAGTGTCAATACTTTAATACTTCTGTGATTACAGGTACGTTTGCTATGATGCTCAAACACAATGACCACAGACAGTTGGTTACAATTGAAGTTGACACGTAGCATTCATCAAAAGTGCCTTTCTTGAAGTAGCGCTTGCCAAAATGTGTACAGTACCTTTTCTTCCAGTGTGAGTTGGTGTTGTTTGTTTTAAAGCCAATTAAATTACATTAAACTAAAACTGAATTATGAGTTATTACTATATATGCAAATAACATTTTGCTGTATATGTTCAGAGAAAATTATGACTAATGTATAATACTGACTTCTGCACATTACAGATAGTATTTAAAACTGTTCTTTTTCATAACCATTTTCGTTAACCATTTCAATGGGATCAGATGTCGAGTGTGAAGTTGTAGGATCTGTCCCTTATGGCAAATTTGAAAAAGTTGGTAATTCTATCCCAATCCATGCCTGACCTGGATTGTTCTGCATGGACATGTCCACATGGAGTGCTAGATGACTCTACTATAAACTCCCTCCAGCAGAAAACACTGTGCATAATGATAGGAAGTTGTGAAGTGCACATATAAACTTGAATCATAAATACACTTCAAAGTCTGCCACTCAGCAAACAAAAGAGGCCTTAATGAATGCCTGAAAGTATGGATAAAAATTAGATGGAGGAGGAAAAATGTATGAAAAAGATAGAACTTAAAAACGGCAGGGTGGTGGCGAACGACACAGGAATGACCACACTCACTCCTCACTAACTACGTTATTCCTCTTTGGTGTGGAATGGAAGGAGTCTGGGCTGTGAAAAAAAAAAATCAGCCCCAGGCACAGCTCTAAGAGACATTTCACATAATTCTTCTGCTGATAACCTTCCCTCCTACTTATAAGGAATTTAAACCCAATATCTTGTGACGTGATGGCCTAGGACATCATGTCGAGAGTAGGTTTTATTTCTGCGCCAGGTCAATTGAGCAGGTTGGAGGCGGACTCTACTGCATTTGTAATATGACCCATCAACCTCACACTGATACCTTATATAATGTACGATGCATCAGGTGCCTGTCCTCCGGGCGGTCCTCCTGCTCCCTCGTCGGTGAGCGAACGTCATGGAGAGGAAAGGTGGCACTTTGTCGCCAGGCAACGCGCCCTGTACCGTATACCAGCCGGGGCCCCGTCAGCCAGTGATATCAACCAGTGACTCTGACCAACACGTCAAAACTTGCCCGACTGTGATGTCGCCATCAACCAACTGACGTCATACGTCAAAATACACCAAAAAATTTTCAACTAATTTGTTTGCAGTATACCACCAGTATTCTGTGCACGAACTACATGATGTTGCATTAGGCCAGTGATTCCAAGTTATGGGTATAAGCCTGTCAAGGACCCAGTGAGGATAGTACCTATAGTTACTGTATGCACTACATAGAATAACTGGCCCTTTAGGAGGTTGAGCAATGGTTGCGATGCTGGTAACCCCCAATTACTAAGGCCAAGACTGGCTACAAGACATTGTGTTGAGGCTCAATTGAGTTGTCCAATAGCTCACCAACCAAGGAATGGGAATATATGGCAGCACAGAGATTGCACAATCTTACGTGTGAAGGTGGTGAGCACATCCTGTAATTCTTACATTGTAATATTTCACAACAAGGTATGCAATGATTTTGTGCAGGTCTAACATCAAGAACGCAAAACAGAAGTTGAAAACTTAATGACGATGTTCTGAAACACTACCTACAAAATAAAACTTAAGTTTGCAATAAATCAATGGATTAGTTCTATAAATGATGTACTACTATAAAATTGTACAGGCCATGATTATAAAAAATGGTACTAAAAACACACGAAAAAAACTATTAATTCCGAACAATGCCAGAATATCAAGGTTAACTTCTATTAAACCGTGTTTAATTACCAACACAACTTGAACCTAGTTCATGCTTGCAACACCCAATTACGACAGCCAAGTGTACCAGCAGGTCACTGTCAAATGCCAGCAGCACGTTTCAATGTAAGTTACTAGTGGTCAGAACACGACCTCCTCCACCAACAAATATTAACATGATGCTGTTCTTCAGGGACCAGTCAATTATTCAATACACTATCTCCTGGACTTTCTTCTGGCGAAATTTTTCACCAACTAAGAATTTTAGTTACTTTCGGAACAACCATTTGGTTGCCAATAAAAACTACAGTAAGAGCTGAACCATTTGAAGCAATAAGATAGTATGAGTAAGAGAGACTATTGAATTGTAAAGAATTCACTTTTCCATTTTTATGCAAGTGGCAAAATACAAATTGAACCTTCATATAAAATGAAGTGTAAGTCTCCAAGCCAACATAATTGTTACCTGGATAATTATTTTATTAACTTACCAGTATTTATTACATAAAAGTCATAAGTTGGCCTATTTGTGTAATATTAATTATTTTGTATGTAATGAATAACTTTTTGCATGTCATGCATTTTGTCCCAAATGTTCTTATGTTATGGTTTTGGTGTTTTATTAAACACGTATCTTATACATTTTCTAAGTGACTTCTAACCTTCCCACCTTGGTAAACCATGTCCAATTTCCAGTGGGGTCACTCCCTGACTTTCGCATGTGGAAATCATGACAGACAATACTACTGGTTGGCTGGTTTTCTCAAGAATCTCCCATTTTCCCCACCCTTGCATTCCAGCACTGCTCCATAGCAACCTTGTTTCACCATCGTTGGCTCTCAAGACTTCATTGTTATGAGCCACTTAAACCTCTCCACTCCACGACTTCTAATTTTCTCAACATACTTTAGCAAACAGAAATACAAGTTTCCAGTTGTCACAGTGATATACACCAACATTTTCACAAAGGAAAAAAAATCTATATTTAATTAGTTTTCTGGTAGCTATTTTTTATTGCATGTAAATGTACATTTGTACAGTTACAAAAATTCTCCGNACATACTTTAGCAAACAGAAATACAAGTTTCCAGTTGTCACAGTGATATACACCAACATTTTCACAAAGGAAAAAAATCTATATTTAATTAGTTTTCTGGTAGCTATTTTTTATTGCATGTAAATGTACATTTGTACAGTTACAAAAATTCTCCGGATATGCTGCCAAAAAAAAAAATTGAACTCAAGTAGAAATGATTACGATGAGCTATAAATCCTCTGTATTTAAAAATAGTAACATTTTTTCTAACTTTTCAGGAGACCAAACCGTAGGGAGCGAAGTGTTGGAACTATCAGACGGACAACTACGAATTTAAAATGAGGGTACAACACTGAATCAATGAATGAATTAATGAATTAATGAATGACGACGGGTTGTGCCAAAATGCTGCATGTAGGATATGCTCTAATGAGGATGAAGTGAAGTGAGATGAGGTTAAGAGAGAACAGAGAAAGAATGAAACACTGGTGTGAATGGAAGTGCACAATGAAAATTCACCAATCAAAGACAACATCTACCATGTTTACCACTAGCAAAAATCTGGAATGGTCCCAATGATATCTGAACCTGGTTCACTGAGATGGGAGGCGATCCGATGCACAGCTCACCAGTGTACAACACTACTAGGTACCTGGTGCTTGGTGATCGACCTCCAACGGGTGACAGACAGACAAGGGTTTCAGTATACTGCTGTTTCCAGTTTGCTGCAGTATACTAGAGTGAGTGATGTTCTGGTGGCCCACAACACGTGCTCCACACAAGGTAGGTGTGACAGCAGCCGATGTAGGTGCTGATTGAGAGCGCATCTTCACTACGGCTGTATGCAGGTGGGCCCCCAGGAAGCCATAGTCTGTCACATAATCTTCTACATAGTCTGGCAGTTGCCTCACGGCTTTCAGCAGTGGTGACAACACTTTCTGAACAGAAATTAATCAGTTAATCCTCCACAATTGACTAAAAATACTGCAATAAAGTGTAATGTGATGATTAAACCTTATCAGCAATTAAAAATCACTCTTGGATGCAAATGCACAGAAGCAGCTTGAGGATGCATTTCAAAAGGAAGGTACGAAGATAGGCAAGTTTATAATAAAAAGTGAATTTAATAAAAATAGTTGATATCGTTAGTCTGCAGCATATCTTCTAGTACCATACCATTTTGTTTTCATAAACAACAACTCTGATGGGACAAATTTTGCTTTAACAATATTTCTTCAATTTTAATAAAATGAACAAAATTATTTATGCAACAATTTTTAGAATAAACATAAAAAAGAAATTCTTTGTAAATATATTTTAAGTTTAATGGCCTGCTTGATTTAATTACAAATTAAATTAATTAAAATACAGTACGATATTGAATTAAATATCATTTACAGAAATTATGGCCTATAATGTTGTAAATGCTGTTCTTTCTATTTTTGAAGTAATACAAAATAGTCTAAATTAGTTAACATCACAATAAAAGCAGCAGTGTGTGTAGAGGTTACAAATTTAATAAGAGGTATAATTTTAAAACAAATCATGCACTATTTTCATGATTATTCACAAACTCTTAAGATGTGAACACAGTACTGCGATAGTGCATACCATATTATGACACTTGAATAACAGGATGCTGTGGTGCTTCACTTAAATGGCAGTGTTTAAAACAGCATTCACCTGATGTCTAACAAGTTGGCATGGTACTACCTGAAAATGGGTATGGGCAAGATGTGCCCCAAATACCACCAGACTTCACCATCTCCAAGCCTACTCATCTGTTTATGACAAATGCTACCAATGCATATGCATCAAGCAAGTAGGTGCAGAAGATAAGTCCTGTCCATTTACGTCAAGTTATTTCAAACTAGGGGAGAGTAACAACACACAACAAGGAATGGTTGCCTTGAAGGTTAGAACCCTGTCCAAATGAGGATGTCTATTAGTGTTTGAATGAATCCACATTTTTTATACTCCAATCAATTCCGAGAACATGGGCTATAAACCCAGTTGACATATTTCTAATTAAACAAGCAAATATCAAAAAAATTAATTTTGATTAAAGGTAAATTAATTAAATTCTGCTGGCTTTTTTTCGTAATATTATGGAAGCAGAATACCACATTCCAGTTTGGCACACTAATTTTGATAACATCCCAGTTTTTCCCATTCCATATGAACAAAATTTTTTTCAATACCTTTATGCAAAGAAAAAACAGAGAAACTTTAGCACAATCACTCAACTTAACATACTTTCTTTCTTGAATTATCTGATAGCTTTACGAGTGGACAGTACATAAAACCCTTATAGCCATAACAAACAATGTAATTTTTAAACCATAATTTGCTGGACTAACAAAGTTGTAAATTTTATGATAATTATATCATTTTGAAGTATTTTATGCCAAATATTAGATTATAAAGGCAAAATATCAATTTGACTGTTATAAAATTGTTTTAATGAAGAAATAATTTTAATGGATAAAGATTTCTGTGAGAAGGCATTAGGAATAATGCTTGGCCACTTTGTGTATTAAATGCAACACAGATTAAAGTCATAATTTCTTAGAGAATACAGTCAAAGTAATTTTTTCTTATAGCTCCCGAACTGGAACCATGAAGTGAGTTCCCAGACTTATCTATATTATTATAACTAACAATATTATTACAACTAACAATGATTAAAGTCATTAGGAGATAATATGTTTTTTACACAAATACAGGCATATTACCTCCAAATCTTATCTGCATTTTCATTGCTGGTGATCACAACCAATATGCCAGGAGGTAGTGATGGGACGACATTTGTAACAGAAGTTTCCTTATTTGACATTATCTAAAATACAGTTTGAAGATCATAGCCGTAATTTGAGATCATATGTTTGTCCAATACGTGACACAGATTTCATGAGCACCAAATCAGTACCAAACTGTGTGGAGCCCATTAGCTTTCATCATTCTGTTTATAACTGTTTGATGTAAAAACCCACTTTATATTTGTTTATAAGTCCATTCTACATAAATTTCAAGATGTCCTAGCAAAATGGCTTCTGGCATAGCCATAACCTGCATTTGTATCTTGTTACTTCCTCAGACTCAAAGGAATGTGGAGTGAGAAAGTTCAGGTCCAAAGCCAATGACTTCCTTACTGCAAGTTAATTATGGTAACACACACTAACATTTGTAAAAAATGCAACACCAAGGATACATGTGATTGAAATGAACGTTATACCACATATTAGGTACATGACAATACAAAATTGATTAGGATTACAGAACTGTACATGAGCTCTGTCCTTGAGAATTCAGTATAGCGTGAAGCCTCCACGTGCTGCCATCAGAGCCCCTAAACATTGTGGCATGGAATCATAGAGGACCTGGATATGTTCCTGGGGAATCTCCCTCCACGCGGTTTGTATGCGAGTCTACAAAGCATCAACAGTGGTTGCTGGAGGACAGTGACGAACAAGTCGCCGACCAACCACATCCCAGACATATTCGATGGGCGACATATCAGGTGAATGGGCAGGCCAGGGAAGCAGTGGTGCTCGTCCATTGAAGAAGGCTTGCACATTCCTTGCAACATGAGGCTGGGCATTGTCCTGCTGAAATATGAAGGAGGGGCAGTACTTTTGGCTCTAAAAACTCCTGATGTAGCAGTTGCTATTCAGATTGCCCTCAATAAGTAAGAGTCGAGATCACATGCTGTTTCCAATGGCACCCCATACCATCACACTTGGCATTTGTCCACTATGCCGCTCCACAATGCAGACTAGCAGATTGTGGTCACCACGACAGAGTCTAACACATACGCGGCCATTACTGTAGGTCAGGTTGAAGCGGGACTCATCCGAAAACACTATATTTTGCCACTCAGCATGCCAGTGACGGCGTTCACGTGCCCATTGAAGTCTGAGGGATTTGTGGTTTCTGGACAATGAACACTGGCACAATAGCACCCAGACTGCATCGAACCATCGACGCAGACAGGTCCACACCTATTGCAGTGCTCTAGTGTCAAGCCAACACTGTGGACAAGGCTGTACGGTCTGTTAGGGATTGCGGTTATCCCGTGCTGTGGTCATATTGTGTGGTCTAGTACCTGCTTGTCGGTGGGTACGACCCGCTTCTATTCGCTAGTTCCACACACACATCACTGTCATAGCAGCATGCCCTGTACGACTAAAAATGTCAAGGTATGACAAACCTGTTTCTCGTAGACCAATCATTCTGCCCCGTTCTAACTCACTCGCATGCTAATATGGCACCCTTTGACGTCGATGAGGAATAATGGCACTTGCTTTTAGTTTGTTTGATGGCTCTTCTCTGACTGAGCTTGGCGTAACACTGGCCTTTTCGTCACAAAAGAGAGGTCACTGCTGGGCCTACGTGTACGCCATCTCTCTGCAATCGTAATCACTTATTACTGGTATACTGATCTACACAACCTCTGGATTAGGATTCATTTGGGCCATTCTTTCTGTGTTGCAATTTTCACAAACAATTTTGTCATCCTACTAACTGGAAAAGCAACAAAATGTAATGCAGGAATCACAACAGCATGACAAATACGAGTGCGACACAAATAAAATAATATTCCCGCCAATCAGCATAAAGACTTCTGTGGGATCAACACAACAACAATTGCATGCCCAACAAGTTATACAAATAGAAAATGTTTCTAATTTAATTGAGTTGCGCACACCATTGTACTGAAAAATTATAATAATTTTGTGTTAAATGTTGTTAAGACTGGAGGATTAGTAGCAACTGCTGTCAAAGTTCCTTCCTTTATGAGTATCATCTGTATTAATAATTATAAATGCCTTTCTACGCCTATGTGTAATTATGAACATACGTTCATGTATAGAGTATCAGAGGGCACGGAAAGGAAAATTTAATAAAAAATAATCTACAGATCTAGAAAATAAGCACTTTATAATTTAAATTTTAAATTTCACTTTCCTAAGTTAATGATAACTTTTAGTTCCCACTTCTCTGAAACTGCATAGATAAATAAATAATGTTTTATGTTATGTTTTTTTCAAAATTTTCTTGGAACCCTAAAGAACTAATGGTGTTTACATATCACATTATCGACTACTGCTTATGCGTAAGAAGGTGTAACAATAAGTAATATAGTGATATAGGACTACACTATTTACTTTTGAAGAGTCAAAACATTTTCAACCCATTAAAAACTTGTTATCTCCACTGCAGTTGGTAAAGTCATGTTTCAAATATATGTAAATAATATGATAGGCTTTGATACAAGATAAGACACAACAAATCATATCACGCCTATATATAAAAAACTGGAAGACTTATCGTTTGTGTTTTTATGTCCAGTTATATAGGTACAGTATTTATTTTTCAACTTTAACACCTTTTTGTTGTTCTGGTTTTTATTGAATACGATAAAATATCTAACAGCCCTTAATTACTTTATTCCACAATATTTATTAAACAGAAGTGTTGCGCCATATGTGTTGGCTCTTGTTTCAAGTTAATTTTGAAATGTTCTTAATTCCATTCAATTTTGATAAATTGCTGTCTTGCCAACTTGTCTATGGCAAAGTGCTCTAGATCTGCTAACTATTTTTGTTTACTCACCATAGAGAAGTTTTTGATACCAGCTTTGTTATCTGGAATTAATGTTATGTCTGAACTTTTATCTCGTTATTTTCTCATGTTCCTTGTTTTAAGAATATTTTTATTTATGTAAATTAAAAGTTTAATTAAATATTGTATGAAATCTTAATTTAAATTGTTGAAATGGAAATGTTTTATTAAGAATATCACTTGTGATGTATTATACATCTTTCTGGATCACTTCAATATTTGTATAGAATGGTTGCACAAAACAATGAAGTACGGAACATGCCACAGTGTGTGTGTGTGTCTATAGACACACACACGCGTACACACACACACTTCCGCTCATGCCACTTCCTTCTTCATTTTCTCGCCATACAGCATGTAGTTGCCTTGTTTTATCTTTTCTTTGCATCGACATTCATCTTAGGATGAAAAAGTTTTCATCCGCCATTTTGGGTGAGATTTTTTACTGTGAATATTTTATTTTGTGCCGTGGTAATGTTATTTCTATGATAGCTTTGTTGTCATAAATTTTTGTTTCCCATTTTGTTGTAGCGGTTTACAGAATGGGCCAATGGGCTAGTTATGGCCAGCTCATTCCATCTCTTGCCGATGTAAGACGTACACCCGTTTGTAGGTTGGCCTTGTTGAACATGGTACATCAAATGTCTTTTTTCTGACGCATCGCAGTAACTACATAAGAGGAAAGAATCAAAATTTTTTTTCTGCTTTTGCTTGCTGCATGACCTCATGGGCATGCGCCAAAGAGAT
>NQII01000225.1:502431-512641 GCA_002778355.1 Clitarchus hookeri | reverse complement strand
AAAAAAAAAAAAAAAAAAAAAAAAAAAAAAACCAATTGTGGTTTTATTTAAATTTTTTTCTCTTTTTTATTAAAATACATATATGTGAAATTATTTTTTCCTAAAACTGTAGTGTTGCATGTGAAAAGTAAAATTCATAATTCTGATGTAATAATCAAACATGAGCACGTTGCTTCTTGTAGTCTGCTCTTTTCTACAACCTAGGAATGTAGATCCCACCTTCCTTTAGTGTGCCATCTCGTATCAATGCGAAGGTAACTATTCTGCCCACGATTCTGTTGCGAAGATGGTACATCAAATGAGGTAGCAGTAGCTGGTGGTTCCTGGTTGTAGATTGGAGTTGCTTTTTTGTTTTCTGTATGCTTGTTGCATGTTTTGTCACACTTTGACTTGGGCATGAGCATATTGTATCGGTGAGAACTCTGTGCTTTTGTAAGTAAGTTAGGTAAAATTTTGTACTTTTGTGTAAATTTGTGTTTGTTCTGGCACCATGGCTTTTTGCATAGTGCCAGAGCTCTTGTTGAAAGATGAATGTGCAAGTATGAGTGTACCATCCGAGTTGTACAGGCATCTGAGAGTACAGTAGCATTTAAAAGCACGTTGCGTGTTGCTTAAATTCTAATGTTGCTATTTCTCTGGACAAACTGTCAGATATTGATGTTGATGCAGATTATCGTACCTGCACCGCTAAAATAATTTCTTTACAAGAGTGTTTTGATAATTTAAGTGAAGATGACACGTCTTATTCATATCCCTGGTTGAAGAACCAATTAGCTTATCTTAAGAGGGTGTGCTTAGAATCTTTTAACTAAGTTTGGCGAGCAGTTGTCTGACGCTCAGTTTAATTCAGTTGAGAGCATTGTAGGGCAGACCCAATCTCTTTTTGATGCTATTTCTAGTTTATAATCAGTTCCCATCAGTACTGATAATACTAGCAACGAGAATGTTCCTATTATATCCATTACCTGAGTCACCCAACAGTTTCCTAGCATTAGTGTCAGTGCACCAAGCAACGAGAATGTTCCTATTATATCCATTACCTGAGTCACCCAACAGTTTCCTAGCATTAGTGTCAGTGCACCAAGCAACGAGAATGTTCCTATTATATCCATTACCTGAGTCACCCAACAGTTTCCTAGCATTAGTGTCAGTGCACCAAGCAACGAGAATGTTCCTATTATATCCATTACCTGAGTCACCCAACAGTTTCCTAGCATTAGTGTCAGTGCACCAAGCAACGAGAATGTTCCTATTATATCCATTACCTGAGTCACCCAACAGTTTCCTAGCATTAGTGTCAGTGCACCAAACTTTGAAAAAAAAAAAAAACTGCTCTTATTTTACATCAGTGTGTGTGAGATTGCAGAAAGACTAATCATGAACTGATTGTGAGTCAGAAAGAACTTTCCCCCTGTACGTACTGTCACCCCTACCCTACCTCTGCTGGGAACAAGTTGTGGTCGTCTGCAATGAGAACAGCACATAAGGTCTGGAGGTACGATGTCTCTGTTTGTTTCGAAAAACACTATCTCCAGAAGCGACTCTAATTGCTAACATTTGTTAAAATGTTGTAATAATTACAGGGACACGTATCATGATTCAAATTTGCGAGATATCACAAATAGTTTCTTTGAATATATTTTTGACGACAACAGGAAATAGTCACTAATACATTTACCACAAGGGGCAGTTGAGCACAATTTCTTATGCCATGTCACAAAAATTGTCAGTCATGAAAATTATACACATTTTTTATAAATCTGGTAACATTTAAATTGAGATGTAAATTATGAAGTACTTTTCTTTGCATCAAAGGCTACAAGATAGTGTAACTCTCATTAAATTTGCCTATTTATGAATCCTAGAAATTTGCAGTTAACAATTACATTGTTTCTTGTGGCTCATGTTTTATGTATTTCCTAGTCTTAACTTGCTTGATTGCTAAACATAAGTAGAATCTTCCCAAAATTTATCATTCAAAGTAAGATATTTTGAGTTTTACAATTTTCAGTTGTTTGTTTTGCTAAAACATAAACTACCCAAAAAAAAGTATGTAACTAAGGGCACTATATATTTTGTATTGTTTACATTCTTTTTTGGCCTAGGTGCCCTGTAAATTCAATCAACAAACCTCAGTGTATCCTTGATTGGTTTTTGTTAAATTTTGGGTCAATGACCAACATAAATCTTTTGCAAAAAGAAAAGAGCCTTAAACAAACAATTAAAGGGCTCATGGAGATTTTCCAGTTAAAATATGAAATGGCTCCATCACATTTCCTTTTATTACATTGTTGTTCAACTAGATGACAAAACTGTAATAGCTTTTTACCTATTGTTAATGTAAAGTGTACCAGCCCCTTTCGTACCTGTAGCAGCTTCTATTATGTATGTAGGAGTTTCCAAGATTACCAGAGAGTAACTTACCATACTATGGTTACATTACCTCTAGCCAGTCAAGATTAGAAGTTCCAGCAGTCAGTAGTATTTAATATGCTAGAGAACCTTAAATTATCCCACCCAATGTATTTATCGGTCAAACATGGTTTTTATTTTATAGCTTGGCTTACAGGCTGTGAATTGAACTTTACTATTATCCCACTTTAACTCTATTTATCCTATTGGATTTATGTAAGCACCCAGGACCTTCATTGCACCACAGCACCATTCCCGAGGGTAGGGAAAAGATTCTTCCGATTTAATTTCACACCTTGCATGGCCAATGCTTTTCCCTGCTTCCCCTGGCCGATCAAATGGCTCTAAGCGTGAAGGAAGAGGAGGGTCTTCCAGAGAAAAAGAGTGCAATGATTAAGCTGTCTTTAGACTGGGAAGCCACTAGCAGACTGCAACAAGGTCCGTTGCACCTGTGGCTCCGGTTAACGGCTTGACATGCCACGGGTGGCAACATTGCACTTCACAACCTCCGCCACAATTGCACCCCCAAGGAAAAACCACTATACCACTACTCACCATGTATTTTACGAGTACGTTATAAAGGTAGCCCAGTCTGCGCCCTTATGTGATGCCGCCTGTAAGCAGACCACCCGCCATGAACTGGCATCTGCGAGTATGGCAAGCATTTGCTTTTCACTCTTCTAATTGCTCAACCACCACACAGGACCCAACACACATCCCTTGTCCTGTCATCCACCTCTCCCCATTTACTCACCCCTTCTTGCTCTAGCTTACTCACATTCTACCTTTCACTTAATATCCACAACAATACTTCTGGGTACAGGAAATTCATTTGTCCCTCCACCTTCCCTGTATATTGGCAGTCCAGCACTCCATATCCATACCAACAGTACTGCCACTTTGTCAGTGGAATTGGGTGTGGAAACCTCCTCTGCAACTCCTGACAGCAGAGCACTTGATTGTTAGTAATAAAGCCGCTACTCTTGGGTGTTCTTCGAAAGGAAAGTGGAGGTGGCCTTACTAGGGATGCTGACCCACAAACCCTCCCAAGGAAATCGGTGTGCCAGTGATACTGCAGCTCTACCTGAATACCTGAGGAGACATGAGCATACCAGGGCATTGGCACTGCTAGAGAAGCTCTGGCTCTCCAGAAGGCCTGCCCAGGTCAATCTTCATTAGTCCTCCATTGTTGCATTCTGGTCATGCCTGATCCCACCAGACACCCACTAGATCCTGACTCTCAAACCATCCTGTGCCACATCATCAGGCTGGGCAGCTGAAGGCAGCCAAAATTTCCATGGTCCAAGCCGGACGCGCTGCTGGGAGAATACCTGGGACAGCCAAAGTTTATACGAAGCTACGGGAAGAAACCGCCAGACAATGCAACATCACGGTTGTAAAGGCACCCGACAGAGGATAGCACAACAGGACAGACATCTCAGAGGGCTCTCTGCCGGGGTGCTTCAATGTCACCTCCCAAGCCATCGCCCCTCTACCTCCAACTCCTCCCAAAGTATAGCCTGCTGCACCTCGCCAGCAATTCAGGCCCACACAATCTGCTGGCTGCAGTTCTGACCCACCATCCCAAACGTTGTCTTGTTCACTCCAGCCTGAGCCAGCATTAGACCCAATTTGAGACTGGTACCTCTGGCAGGTAATCAGTTTTGAAAGCAAGGTGAGCACCCATTGGAGTCCCAATGGGAGTCCCCTCTTGACCATCCCATTCAAACGAGGGAATATTCCAGTGGTAAAAGTTTTCTTCACACCTAAATACTCATTACCTCTTAGCATCAAAATTTTGTCCTTTGTCAGAGTGAAGCTTGAGTGGCACTCAAAACCTGGAGAAGTGCATCAGCTGCCATGCTAGCCTCTTGGTTTGGAACTGGTGTGACTTCAGGCCACTTTGGGCAGTAGTTTTGCACTACCAGAAGGTACCAATTCCCTCTTTCAGTGACTGGTAATGGTCTGAGAATGTCCACTGCCATCCTTTCAAATGGGGCTACAACATTTTATTTCTGAAGGGGACCTTGTGACTTAATCCTGTGACACTTCCTTGCAGTAGATGAATTACATGGACTGCACAACTCAAGATTCTCCTGACAGTAGCCAGTAAAATCTCAGTCAAACTCACTAGAGTGTCTTATTTATGCCAAAGTGTCAGTCTGCTGCACTATTGTGCAGCTATTTTTGCACTTCTGGGATTCTTCATTCTGCTAAGACTGTGTTTCTCATTATTACTTTCAAGAGTTCCTGTTAAGCACACCATTCTTCAGTACAAGGGAATTCCACTGTTTCCAATATGCCTCGACTGTCGGGGCCTTGATTGGATATCTCCTCCCATCTTGGTCGACATCCAACTTCTTTCCACTTTTCCACTCCACTATTAGATGCAAGGTGGTGTCAGTTAGCTTACCAGTTATCCCTGTTGCCAGAGTTTGTGTTTGTGATTCCCAATTTTAAGAAATGAGAGAAGGGGAGGGGGAAGGAAAACAATGTCCAACCACGTAGAAACCAGTTACNCCTCCCATCTTGGTCGACATCCAACTTCTTTCCACTTTTCCACTCCACTATTAGATGCAAGGTGGTGTCAGTTAGCTCATCATTTCTCATGTCCCTACCAGTTATCCCTGTTGCCAGAGTTTGTGTTTGTGATTCCCAATTTTAAGAAATGAGAGAAGGGGAGGGGGAAGGAAAACAATGTCCAACCACGTAGAAACCAGTTACATTCTGTACCATATAAGAAGGCCACTTTTTGACAGCTCGGCGAAAGTAGCGCCACTGTTTACATCTGACTACGTATCCTTCCGCCATCAGCTGGTCCGCCAAGTTGGGGCTGTATTTTTTATCAACACGCTGTCAGCTAATCCACTTTTCATTGTACTGTAATGCTAAATAAATTTTAAGATATTTTAAGACTGATATCTGTCTAAAAAAATAAGTACGTTATAAAAGTAAAAATATAAAATGTTGCAAATAATTCAATATTTGCTAACTCTTTTTTAATTTGTCTGAGATAGTGAATTTGGTTAACATTTGCGAGACGGTCTGTTGTATCTATTATCACACTTTTGATTTTATAGCTAATATATTCGAGTTGGAAATATGTGACGTGGAATAACGTTAGAATTGCTTAAAAACTATTCACGCGTGTCTACGGAATCAAGGAGATGGGTTTCGAGAGAACAATATGGCAAATAATTTACGTAGACGAACGATTACCGGCCGAATATAAATGACTTGTACTCCAAATCGTTGTACATGAAATATATGTTACTATAAAAATTATGCAGAGCTCGTGGAAAAATATAACTATTGGCATATGTTTGTAAATTCGTTATATATCGTGCAGGAAAGAGGTTCCTTTCTGGCTGGTAATAGCTTGCATAATATCCGATAGATAGCGCGCAGCACGTCACTGCAAAGTTTGAGTAACTCTTTTTATGGTCAACAGATAGTGAATTTTTAAAGTTGATAATTCTTATGTTACGGGCTGGAAATATATTTCAAATTCGTGTCGTTTCGTCAAATTATTAGAAAAAACAATTCAACAATATTATGCAATATTTCTGTATGCTTTTGGAATTAATATCATGGACGTGTTGAAAGCAAGGTTGGAGATGGACGATACAACGTGAAAAAGCTTTCTGAAGTAAGCACAACTTCAGAAAACTTTTCCACATCGTATTGTTCTATTGTACATTTCATTTTGATCACCTATACATAACTACATTATCACGAAGTTTAGTTTTTAACACTAACAACCATTGTTTGTGACCTTGTAAAATAAAATGTATTAATAAATGCAAGAACTCTTTCTTATCCGCTTATTTTCTGCTTTTCTGATGTGCATCGGCAGTGCACTCAGAATAGCCAACGTAATTTTAACTTTTGTTCGTTCGTGCATCAGCTGATACAGGATTTTGTAAATGGCGCTTTGTTTGTTTCGTATACGTCAATTTGCCACTCACTGACTGTCAGAAAGTGAGTGGCCTTCTTATACGGTATGGACCATAGCTGAGGCATCAAATTCTTGAATTTTTGCCAAATATTTTCAATTTTTTACTGAATTTCTTGAATTTTTTTTACATTTCTTGAGAATAACCTTTTAAAATACAAACAGTCAACTCTAGACACTATGACTCCAAGAATAACGACCTTCTATAAATAACAACAATTTCCATTTTTTGGCAACAATGAAAAATTTTGTGAAATAATTGAAAAATTTTAATGAAATAGGCCAAAAAATAAGTTGATAACATTTATTTTGGTTACCTACCATTGCTATTCTCTTTGCCACTACTGTACGACTTGGAAGCGGGAAAGATATATGAGCAAGTAGATTAAATGCAAGTTAATATCACGGTACATTTTTCTTTTGTATATGAATGTTAATGCAATAGGCAAGGTGGAAACTTTAACATACTAATTTGTTTTTTTAAGCTATTTTTGGCAATATGATAATAGGAAAATAATATTCATAGTTTGGATAGCCACAAAGATGCCACTAAATCTCTTTTATAAACATGAAAAATCGAAAACTAAAAAACTGCATGATACAGAAAAACGGAAAAGGTAAATTACGATTATATTCCCGCCCTCTATGTCTTGGCATTCATCCGGCCAGCCAATGCATAAATGACATTGGTGGGGACAAAGTGTAAATGTAATATAGTATAGTCCAGTTCCATCATACTGAGGGGCGCTGCATTTCTCAAGATCCGTGTATACTGAGCTCCTGTCTACTGAGCCTCCGTCTTTCTCAAGATCCGTGTATACTGAGCTCCTGTCTACTGAGCCTCCGTCTTTCTCTTCTACCAAAGTTTTGTTCCAATCAGGTGTAGTAGGTGAAATGGGCACCATGGAGTTTTGTCTGTGACTTCCCAAAGTCAAGTAACCTATCTTTGCCAGCTTTGGAGTAGCACGACTCTCTGTCTCATGGTTGGTGTACTTAAATTTCACGTCTCTTGTGTACACAAGTACAGCTGGGCTCCACATTGGCCTCCAAAATAATGTAACACCTGCACAGTTATGAGTAGGGCAGATGCGTAGAGTTTATTCTCTTTCAAAGCTGACTACTGATGCCTTGCCAGGATTCGATTATGGGTCTTGTACGTTGTCGAACACACATTACGTTGTTAAGGGTCATGTTGATGAGTGATGTATATTTTGATTACTTATTTTTTGCTGCAACTACGTATCAGCACATGTACGCTACATACCCTAAAAGTGATACAACCCTGAACGGCAGCTACCCATGCCAGTGTTACGTATTCTATAACAGGTGGATGCCTGGGGACCATAATGCACCCAAAGGAAGAATATAATAAATCGCCCATCCTAAATAAACCCCCTGAAATGGGAATATACCAGTAAACAATGCCAGTGAAGCTGCGCCTAATTTCGCACAGCCAACTAAACCTGCACAACAGGAAGGCATGCTTCCAGCAGCCCCCAAAGATGGCAGCAGAGTGCAGCTTCGCATACATGGGAGGAGCCACCCTTGCTGAAGCTACCAGAAGCCCAGACACACCCAAGACAACCCCAGCGCAGGAGAATATACACTGGCAAGCCAAAAAACTGGTATAGGCATGCGTATGCAAATAACAGAGGTACGGAACCAATTAGAGTAATGCGATGCGGTCGGCAGCGCCTATATAAGACAACAAGCGTCTGGCAAAGTTGCTAACTTGGTTACTGCTGCTACAATGGCAGGTTATCAAGCTTTAAGTGAATTTGAACATGGTGTTATAGTCGGCGCACGAGAGATGGGACATAGTATCTCTGAGGTAGCAATAAAATTTGGATTTTCGCATACGACCATTTCACGAGTGTACCGTGAATATCTGGAATCCGGTAAAACATCAAATCTTCGACATCGCTGCGGCCGGAAAAAGATTGTGAACAAACGGGACAAACTACGACTGACAAGAATCATTAAACGTGACAGACGTTCAACCCTTTCTCAAATTGAAACAGATTTCAATGCTGGGCCATCAACAAGTGCCTGCGTGCTAACTATTCAACGGACTATCATTGATATGGGCTTTCGGAGCCGAAGGCCCACTCATGTACTATTTTTGACAGCACGACACAAAGCTTTACGCCTCGCCTGGGCCCGCCAACACCGCCATTGGACTGTTGATGACTGGAAATACGTTACCTGGTCTGACGAGTTTCGTTTCCGATTGTATCGGGCGGATGGACGTGTACGGGTATCAAGACATCCTCATGAATCCATGGACCCTACATGTCAACAGGGGACTGTTCAAGCTGGTGAAGGCTCTGTCATGGTATGGGGTGTGTGCAGTTGGCCTGAAATAGGACCCCTGATACGTCTAGATACGACTCCGACAGGTGACAGATACGTAAGCATCCTGTCCGATCACCTGAACCCATTCATGTCCATTGTGCATTCCGACGGACGTGGACAATTCCAGCAGGGTAATGCGACACCTCATACTTCGAGAGTTGCTACTGGGTGGCTACAGGAACACTCTTCTGACTTTAGACACTTCCATTGGCCACCTAAATCAGCAGACATGAACATTATTGAGCATATCTGAGATGCCTTGCAGCATGCTGTTCAGAAGAGATCTCCACCGCCTCGCACTCCTAGGGATTTGTGGACTGCCCTGCAGGATTCATGGTGTGAATTGCCTCCTGCATACCTTCAGACATTAGTCGAGTCCATGCCATGTCGTCTTACTGCATTTTTGCGTGCTCGCGGGTGCCCTACATGATATTAGGCAGATGTACCAGTTTTTTGGCTCTTCAGCGTATGTACCTGCACCACTGCAGAATGACGATTGGAATTCAGCAGCTCGCTCCACCACATCATATGCTTTGGTTCTCTGCTCAGTCTACTCTCTCCCGCTCTCCTCACGAGAGACCAACAGTTGATCTTCAACTAACAACACCAGACTTCTTCAGCACGCGCTGCAACCCCAGAAGAGTCATTCCCCCCTTACACTTGACACTTGCCATCATACCCACACCTCATACTCCCCCTTAAGTCCCTTGAGGACACCCCCAGCTTCAGTTAGGGTTTAGTTGTTATCATAGCTACCTAGTTGTTGATCCTGTGTTCTGTAAGCTTGTCCTTCAGGCCAGGCTCTCCAAGCCGACAGGCACCTTCACCTGGCTTTGCTTACCTTCCGAGAGTTAAACAGTGCCTTGGTTACAGTACAAGAGTACAGGTCACCGTGTCTTATTCTGGATAGAATAAAACACGTATCCAGTTTAACTGCAGTCTGCTCTTTCTTGTGTGAATTGTGATTAGTCATCCCCTGTAAGCGTTGCCCCATAACGGAGAGGCAGGGAACCGCGGATTTAATACTGGTTAGCCGATCTTAGTGTAGTACTGAAGCCTATCCCTTAAAAAGTACTCGACATACGTCATAAAGAGACAACCCATTAGACAGGCCACCCATTCTGTGTACCAGGCACGTAAAGATACCTGGTGCACACGTACGGTAGAGCCACAACCACTAGTAAGACACATGACGAAAAGGCTAGATTCCCCTTGTCAGCTCTAACCCACTACCTCCCCAGAGTATAAACTCACCGCAGGGAGTGCCAGGTCTGGCAAGGAAGGATCTACCCCTTCCGAAATACATTCTATCTAGGGTTTTCGTTGCCTGCCACCCCGTTGAGGAAGTGAACCGTAGCACCTACTTCCCTGGTAAATGCCGTTCACCCACAGAAGGGGTAGTATGTGGAGCGACAAGAAGGCAGCAGCTATCCTAGCTGGCAAGCAAGCACTGCTTCAACGACCTGTCCCAGCCTTCAGCTATCAACC
>NQII01000225.1:464225-502398 GCA_002778355.1 Clitarchus hookeri | reverse complement strand
CCCTAACTCGGGAACGAGCTCACGCCGCACGCCAACTGTTGAGGCCTCACCACATAGTTTCCCCCAGTCATCTGTTTGCTCCCCTGGTAAAACTCCCGGAGGCTGGGGCTGTACACCCAGTTGTCGAGATCCTTCGCCTAGATCTACCACTTGAATTAGGTGTCGAGACAATTGACAACGCAGATCCTGGTACCATGCTTGACCATCATGTCAAGAGGACTCTGGTGCAACTAAGATAATGAGAACAGCCACAGTACAGGATGTTAAGCTGCGACAGTAACCTCCCTGCTGCAGGAACTATCATGTTCTTGTCTGAGTGCATGTCCAATCCCTTCTTTCCTCGTTGACAAGACCATGCGTATGTAATGGTTCTGGGTATGGGCTGAATTCTGGGTTTTAGGCATGATGGTGGAAGGTTCTTCGTGCAGGCTGCTAGAGAGATCCAATCTCTAATGAGAAGTTGAATTTCGGGAATAACGAGTTTGAGGTTTATTGCACAATAAAAGCTCTTTGGGGGAAAGCTATGCCTCTCAAAGTCCAACTTAACTAAGTTCAATACTGTTGCCTGCAGGTCTGACCCATGCAAAGAGTTACGTCAATCATGTTACAATTATCTCTGTCCTTTTCTGGCAATTTGCAAAGTTGTTTTAACCTAGACACTTGATTCACAAATATAGTTGCTCAAAGGCGGGTGTCGTAATGAGTATGGCTTCCGAACCAATTCCCAAGTGTCTACCGGCTCTCAAATGTCTAAGTCCTGTTTGTCCTTGATGGTTGGTTGGTAGCTATTACGAGTGTCATGTATAGAGACTATTATTTTTGCCAAATATGAATCATCACGTACACGACACGTATACCAGCGAAAACGTGAACCATGACCGGCTGCTTCCAAGACAAGCAGACAGCCTGCTTGGAAACAAAAGACACCAGGAGAACTGTCTGAAGCATTAAACCTTTAGTCACGCAAGTTGCCCTCGCCCAGTAATCCCAGTGAGAAGGGATACCAGCCAGCAAAAAAAGTGAGTTTCCCCTAAATGGGTGGCGGATGCCTCCCACACACAAGGAAAACTACTCCAGCCTTTAGACATCCGCGAGAGAGCCTAGCTGAGCCATGCTGCCCACAAATAGAAGAGAGTATCAACCACAGCCACCCAATGCACGATGAGAGCCAAGACGCATGCCGACCACAAGTATATAAGGCTGCGCAACCCAACAAACGACAGTCGATCTCAGTAACTCGCCTCAGCATAGGTTGTGCTGAAACTTTCTAGTAGCCTTCCTCTCTAGAAACCCCTAATGTGAATCACCAGCGATCACCTGTGATCATCCTCGACGTCTTCAAGCACCAGCTGCAGCCCTGAAGAGTCGCTGCCCCCTCGGCATTGCCGTCAAACCCCACCACTACCACACCTACACAACAGTGTTACCCTCAGTCCCTCCGGGACTAACAGTGCCTCAGTTAGGGTTTAGTTGTTTTCATAGCTACCTAGTTGCTGCTCTCATTCTGACAGGCTCCTTCACCTGTCCCCTTAACTTAATTTTCATAGGCTACCTAGTGAATTAAAATAATGTAGGAGATAGTGTCCTGGTAACCGTGATTATTCTAGACGGAATAAACCAGTTTTAGACTAACCACAGACTATCCTTTCTAGAATGAACTGAACCTAACTCAATCCTGGTGTCATCCCGCAAGGGAGCAACAGAGAACAGTTGCATTGAAACTGTTTTCCAACACTAGAGTAGGACTGCAGGCAATTATTAACGAGGACAGCATGTAGGTCAAAAAACACCAGACATTAACAGGCCACCCATATTGTGGACACTGTACACATGGTGCATATTACGGTAGAGTACCCGCTTAGCAAGACTACACAACAAAGTGATTAAGCCACCTGAGTCAGTTAACCAACTCCATCCACTACATATAGACCAGCAAGAAGGAGTGCCAGACATTACAAAAAATGACTTATCCCCCTCTGGGTATACTGTATATAGGCAAAAGTAGAGCCTGCCGCTTCATTGCAGACATGAACAGTTGAACCTTCCTGCCCATGCTGTTCACCCACCGAAGGGGTATAAAGTGGAGCGACAGAAGGACAGCTGCAGTCCTTGTCGATAGCCAGTGTCTGGGTAACCCACCCACACCAGTCTTCAGCTGTCTGTCCCCATGGGAAGGAGCACAAGCCACCCTGCCAACCGCAGAGGCTTCCCCTAACAACCCTCCCTGCCCTCTTTAGTCCCTTTATTAAAACCCCCAGAGCTGAAGATCCAGTCCTTGCCTACATCATCTGGCTGGACCTGCCCCATGCATTGGGCATTGAGCCAGCCCCAAAAACCAGCATATCGCTTCCAGATGCCACAACCCAGATGACCACCTGCACCTGCCAGGCATCCAGACCCCACGTCCCCTGAGGAAAGCAGCGTGGACAACCCAGCAGACTGCAACCCCCACAAGTGGGCAAGCTTCAGCACTGTAGTCCCCAAGTCCACATCATCCCCGGGCGAGGATTGTGAAAGTTAAGCCAACAGCAACCATTATCCCAGCCACCCAGAGGCCTCACCTCATACTGACAGAATACGTGCTTTGCAGATGGACTACTCGTCCTATCCTGTATACAGAAATTGTGAAGGCCAAGAGCTAGATTATTCTGACTCCGTCTAACTAGAGTCTGTCCCGAGCCTGTGTTCCTGACCTGAGACACATTAAAACCTTGGTGACGTAGACGCAATCCCCAGCCTCTAGCATCATGCATCAACTTCAGTTATTAGTGGTACCCGTGGGGCCACAGTTATATTAACAGAGTTAATTAGACAGAACGATGTCAGCACGACAATGAGATTGAGAGAGAGAGAAGGCCGGTAGAAACCCAGTAAATATTACCGGATTTCTGGGAGTCAGGAAACACCCCATGGCCCCCAAACCAAGACACCTTTGAAAATGCCCGAAGTGGGAGATACCTTGGCCGACCATGGCGAAACCTTCATGACAGCCATGGAACCCGAGGGCCCAAGACAAGAGCTGTCGCATTGCCTCATGTAATGGGGAGGGACAGTACCAGATACTATGCACACACTGCCAAAGTCGTTTCCACTACCTATATTTGGGGTCGAATAACGAACCCTGTTACATAGACAGCTTAGAGTTTTGGTGCAAACGGGGCCACATACAACAAGCCAGCCACTGCAAATGGATCACCTGCCCAGGCCGTGGGATGAACACAGTTAGGAGTATAACTTGTGCCCAGACATTTCACCGTAGCTGTATAGGGTGGCCGGACGAGATAATCACCCACCCCGGGCTGGTGTACTGATGTGGAGGGCTGAAGAATACCGACCTGGTAACCCAAGCACCCACAATGTTGTGTCTGTACGAAATACAGACGGACCTTAGTTACTCTAATTCGCTGAAAGACTGCAAGAAGACATCATCACAATTAGCCAGGAGTGCGAATACGAACTCAGAGAGAATGGGGTACCACCCAAAGAATGGGTTAATCGACCCTGAAAGCAAATAACCGGGAAGGTGCAATAATGGTGGACCCGATACGGGGAATTCATAACAGAGTGGTCCCAGTTATGTAGTAGGCTAGAAACACAGTTCTCCAGGAAGGAGGTGTTAGCCCACCTAACAACTGAATTTTATAGCCGCTGCCAGACGGCCAATAACGAGGCGGAAAAAATCATCTGCACGAAAGTACAAGTGTACAAGCGGATTATCCCAGAACGTAGCAAAAAGAAAATTACACAACTTGCTGCACAGGAGACTCAACGCAATAACAAGGCATAGACGGCCTTGGACTGACCCAAGGTGGTGAAAATTAAAAAGGAGCCAGTCGAACGATAAATCGAAACAACCACCACCCCCTCCCAAACGCTACCCCCTGCTGGTTCAATAGAGACTTCCACACAAAAAACCAGGGCGTTGGGCAGCAAGGGAAGGGGTATCCACACACAACCCTCACGACGAAAGTGAACCTACACCCAGCCCTACTGGGAATAAAGAACGCCAGATGCAAATGGGAAACAAAATAACCAGGGTGCAAAGCGGGCCACCACTACCTGTCACAACCGGCCTGACAAAACTATCCTAAAGTTAACCGAAGTGTCCTACCCTCCAGACGCATCCCATATCGAAGTGGAGGTAAATGAGCAAATAGCCTCCATGCTACTGGACTCGGCCGTCACTGGTAACTTCATAAGAAATAACCTCATTACAGCCAGCCGACACGCCCACCTGAAACTTGGGAACAAGAAGGTGCGTATGGCGCAACACAATCCCCTACTCCAGGTGGAAGAATCAATAAAATAGTGGATGTCCAAAATTATAATAAAACCACCCAGGCAGAGTTCCTGGTAGCCCCACAATAGGGGAAGAAGTAATTTTAGGTTATAACCCTGGCTGCAACAACAGCAATGTATGTTAGATTACGGACAACGCCGCATCTATATTGGGGACCAAGAGTGCATGACTATCAACTTAGACCATAGCCAGGTGGATGCTGCCCCTCTGCCAATCATGCATGAGGCAATTAATCATCAGTTAGGCAAGCAAGAGTTCCACCAGCTACAATATATCCTCACCTGTTATTACCAGGCATTCTGTCATGTGGGAACATTGCGCCAGACCCAAAGTATTCCGCATGAAATTGGGCTGACCCATGAACGTCCCATATACTGCCATCCGTACCGTGCGTCGGCAGGAAGACGGGCGATAATCATGAACCAGGAGCAGGCAGTGAAGGAGCAGGGATAGTGGAACCCTCAGATTTGCCCTATAACTCAAGGGTAGTTTTTGCAAAAAAGAAAGACAGACAACTGCGCTTTTGCATTAATTACCAGGAACTGAATGATATCACCCACTCTATTGCTCCCATCAACCTGACCCACAAGTTGAGGAACATAGCGGCCACCAAGATTTTCACTACCCTCGACATGCAGTCTAGGTATTGGCAGATCTCGGCACACCCAGACTGACAGAAATACACCGTATTTACAACACCCGAAAGAGAAACACTACAATTCAAGGTCATGCCTTTTGGTCTAAAGAATGCACCTGCCACCTTTCAACTACTGCCGTTGGTGAAAGTTCTTGTTGTGTATCTAGGACAATTTTGTTGCATACCTTGACTACATCATTATCTATTTCAACTCGTAGGAGTAACACTGCACCCACCTCCAACGGGTGTTGAAGAGACTTGAGATCCACAGGCTAACATGCAAACTTTCCAAAAGCCACTTTGGAAAGTCCAATATTAACTACCTAGGTCAAGTCATAACCCCTGAAGGAAATTGTTTGCAAATGGTGTCAATCCCAACCATTATAGAAGCAGAGGAACCCAGTACCAAGAAACAATTATGCAGGTTCTTGTAACTGTGTAATTGGTTGCGGGATTTCATACCCAATATGGCACAACTGATGGCTCCATTGAACCCCTTATAAGACAAGGAAGCCTGGTGGAAGAGGGCGGCTGAACAGCAAAGGGCATTTCAGAACCTCAAGGAGAGCTTCCAAGATATCCCTGTATTACATAGGCTACAGGAAAGGAAGCCCCTCGTCCTATTGACTGACACCTGCCAAGATGGACTAGGGGCAGTCCTACACCAGGAGGACCCGGAAGGTAGACCGCAAGTGATCGCTTACGCAAGTACCCGACTGAACTCCATACAGCAGATACCACATAAACGAGCCGGAGTGCCTCGCCATTATATGGGCCATACAGAAGTACCAGTACCACTTGCAAGACCAGCCGTTGATACTGAAAACGGATGGTAAGGCATTAACATGGTTAAATGATTCCAAGAACACCAAAGCCAAGCTCAGTTGGTGGACAATGTTTTAGACCGAGTTTGACTTTGAGGTCCCACACTGCCTGGGAAGATTAAATGGCCTGCAGAATGCCCTCTCCCGCCAGCCAGATAGCCAGGTGGGAACAAAGGATGAGGAGAACTGGGAGCGAATGACCCCTTCCCTGGCTCCATCATGCAGGTACTGACTAAATTACTACCAGTAACAGGACACCGAAATCAAAAGCTTGCTTAAGAACCAACCACAGAGGTATGAACTCCAGGATGAAATTGTGTGGTCCCAAAATAGAAACAGGAGCCCCCTGGAAAATATAGATTCCGGGCGAGTTAAGGCCTCGAATTTGCCAGCACCACCACGATCACTGTCAAGTTGACCACCAGGGGATCAAGGAGAGCCTCCTCAACATAGGTGAGAAGTACATATAGGATGGCATGAGCAAGGTAATACATCATGTCATGGATTGCGAGACCTACTGCAGCAACAAGGCCTACGCAGAACACAAACCAACCGGAAGGCCCCGCCGGCACCGCACACACCTTGTCGCCGATCTAATATGCCCTACACCCACAGCACAAAGGGAAACAGAGACCTGCTGGTAGTCGTAGACCTGTTCTTGCAGTGGGTCGAGGCATTTCTTTTACTAAGCCAGGAAATGCGCAGAATAATTAGGAAATTTGTGTGAGTGAAGAGATTTGGGCAGCTCGTAACAGGGAGGTCTTCAGAGCCGATGAGGGTGATTGAGGTGAGTATGGCACAGCGCTGGAATGAAAGGACAGGGAAAACCCGAGATCCCAGAGAAAACCCGCCGACCAGCGGCATTGTCTGGTACGATTCAAACATGCAGAAATCCAGGAGTGACCCAGCCGGCGATTGAACCCAGTTCGCCTTAGTGGGAGGCAAACAGGCTAACTGCTCAGCCACCATGGCCCCCTGAAATTTGAGCAAGAGATATTTCCCCACTGGGGATACCTCCAGGCTATCCTGACAGTGGGGCTCAGGTTACTAGCCAACTATGAAGGAAGGCTTGCAATAAATGGGGCATGAAGTCATGCCCCCCATTTTCATCCATAGGCCAACTCCACTGAGCGGAAGAACCAGGAACTGAAGAAAAGCCTCTGGCTCAGTGTAGGACATCGCCCTCAGTCGCAGAAAAGACGCCATCGACACCCCACCCAGTCAATTGATCCTAGGCCATACAATACGATAGCCGGGCGATTGGCAGTTGGAACACCAGCCCACTACCCTACTGCAACCTGAAACGTTAAGATTAGAGACCCTGGCCCAAAACAAGCAAGCCCAAGCAGTCCAGGATCAATGTATAGACAAGAAGTACCCCAAACCAAAGACCGGGGTTCGAAACTTTGAGGTTGGCGAGCTAAAGGTTCCTACTCAAGAATTACCCCCTCAATCGAGCTTAGAGACAAGTTCTGCACCGGGCTGGCCAAGAAATGGGAGACGCTCTATACAGTTGTAGATAAACAGGAAAACGTATACTGGATCAAGGATGAACACAGAGTCAGGAAGACAACATGAGGGCAGATGAGGCCCTGCCCAACCAGAACCGAGAAAGTAGACAAGGAAAACTCCAATGATTGGGCAGACTGGGAAGAAGAGGAAGAGCCGCCACACAAAATTGAACCAGAACCAAGGCCGCAGTGAGCAAAGAAGGACAAGGGGCCAAGGAACATGGATGCGAGCTCCAAAACAGAGACAGACCCAGAGAAGTAGTGACCGGGGAACTCTGCTCCCTCTGAGAAGTACGACCCATCCATAAGGTAGTTGGATTTCAGTAGAATCACAATACACTAACACGTTGGGTGCCGGTTGTTACAATTCAGAAGAATTAGTAATCGCAATTCGAAACTTCTCATCTTTTATTATACTCGTCCTTCCTTTCAAACAAATTGACAAATAAATTATTCTTCTTTTTCAAACACAATAACTCAATATTATCACTCTTCCATCATTAATTATTCACATTTAAAACATATTGCAGCAATTAATTCTTTAAGAATAATAAATATATTCCTCACATTTTATTATGTTAAAATACACACACCCATTTTTGGCTGAGGTGTTAATCATTTTGCTAGAAAAAAAGGTTCGATTTTACTTCGGCCTTGCTATGTTGTTACCTGTCCTCCACACCACATCTCTCCACCAATCAGCGATGGCAAGACAATTTTCTTTCGCACTTTTGTTTAATAAACATTCAATACTTTAAACCCTCTAGGAAATAATGAATACTAACAAACAAAATTATAATACTTAATATAGTTTAGAAAAAAATGAAATATACTTACACATAATCTTTATATCCTATTATCCTATTTAAAAAAACTATTAAATTAACCAAAGATTATACTGCATTTTGTTTAACTCATATAATAAAGCATAATTTGGAATAGATATTAAATTAAGCTACAACATAAGCAAGTATTCCATAATCATATCTCATCAAAATATCTCTGACCAACAATAAACATAACCCCCCCAAAACTGCAATGTTACATAACTCCCCCTCGGTTTGGAATAAATTTTCTCAATTTGTTACAAACCGAAATAAACCTAAGTGTTGATTCACTATAATTGTTGCAATATGATTTTTATATTTAAATTCAAAATTTACAATCATTACATTTCCACGTTACAAAAATAGTTAATTTAAAAAATATTCAAATTAAGAATTTTCTTTTTAATATACCTTAATTATCACATGCACTGAAGAGCCAAAAAAACTGGTACACCTGCCTAATATGATGTACGGCACCCGCGAGCACACAGAAGTGCCGTAAGACGACGTGGCATGGACTCGACTAATGTCTGAAGGTATGCAGGAGGCAATTCACACCATGAATCCTGCAGGGCAGTCCACAAATCCATTGGAGTGCGAGGCGGTGGAGATCTCTTCTGAACAGCACGTTGCAAGGCATCCCAGATATGTTCAATAATGTTCATGTCTGGTGATTTAGGTGGCCAATGGAAGTGTATAAAGTCAGAAGAGTGTTCCTGGAGCCACTCGGTAGCAACTTTCAACGTGTGGGGTGTCGCATTGTCCTGCTGGAATTGTCCACGTCCGTCGGAATGCACAATGGTGATGAATGGGTGCAAGTGATCGGACAGGATGCTTACGTATCTGTCACCTGTCAGAGTCGTATCTAGACGTATCAGGGGTACCATTTCACGCCAACTGCACACGCCCCATACCATCACAGAGCCTTCACCAGCTTGAATAGTTCCCTGTTGACATGTAGGGTTCATGGATTCATGAGGATGTCTCCATACCCGTACACGTCCATCCGCCCGATACAATTAGAAACGAGACTCGTCAGACCAGGTAACGTGTTTCCAGTCATTAAAAGTCCAATGACGGTGTTGGCAGGCCCAGGCGAGGCGTAAAGCTTTGTGTGGTGCAGTCAACAACGGTACACGAGTGGGCCTTCGGCTTCAAAAGCCTACATCAATGATGGTCCGTTGAACAGTTTGCACGCTGGCACTTGTTAATGCCCCAGCATTGATATTTGCGTCAATTTGAGAAAGGGTTGAACATCTGTTACGTTTAATGATTCTCATAAGTCGTTGTTTGTCCCGTTCATTCACAATCTTTTTCCGGCCGCAGCAATGTCGAAGATTTGATGTTTTACCGGATTCCAGATATTCACGGTACACTCGTGAAATGGTTGTACGTGAAAATCCAAATTTTATTGCTACCTCGGAGATGCTATGTCCCATCTCTCATGCGCCGACTATAACACCACGTTCAAACTTACTTAAATCTTGATAACCTGCCATTGTAGCAACAGTAACCGATTTAGCAACTTTGCCAGACGCTTGTTGTCTTATATAGGCGCTGCCGACTGCATCGCATTACTCTAATTGGTTCCATACCTCTGTAATTTGCATACGCATGCCTATACCAGTTTTTTTGGCTCTCCAGTGTAATTCCTCACGGGAAAACTGTAACAATACCTTGTATTGTTATTTAATTTACCCTAGTATATTAATATAATTACAATATTAACTCAAAATTGTATCATTACTTAACATATTAATTTTACATTACCTTTTTCTATCTTCTTGCACACTCACTTTTAACCTTCTTTTACATACTCTATACATATATAATTTACATTAATACAATTACAATACCCTTGTATTTTTTTGGTTATCTTAAAAACTTTTTTACAATTATATACACCTTTATACATAGCACTCTACCCATTAAAAATAAACATTCCCTTTGAATTATGAAATTTTATCTTTTGTTATTATTAGGGATAAATTGGTTCGGTTCTTCGGTTCCAATTTATACCGGTTCTTGAGGTTTGACTCAGAACCGGTTTTAGGTTAACAAAAAAGCAGGCTCCCCCAGTCACCATAAAAGAAGTAAAAAAAGAAAAGGAATCTGGTGCCCACCGCAATTGACGTTCTTTTGACTGTAGGTTACCAATATCTAACAGCACGCCACAATGTTTTGGCTTTTAGTGCCGCGAGTTATTTAATTAAAGTATTTTCCAAACATATCACAATCACCACATATTAATGTAAAAAAAAAAAAAATTTGTTACATATTTACTAAACTTAAATAAATTCAATACAACAAGTTTATCTGTATACATTAAAGCTTATCTTCCCACTTTGTTATTCTTCAATTCTTCCATAGGTTAAATAAAATATGTAATGGATTTTACCTGCATTGGTTTAGTAAACTCGCAAGCAAAAGGCAATTATTTAAAATAGAGCTGAATACTGGAATCAATATTTAAATTGTAGAATCGGTAATGGAACCGTACCCAATATATTTTGTTATTCGACCCATCCCTAGTTATTATTATAATGTCTATGGCCTTATTAGTGTCACATATATTCTATGAATTTACAGGTTATTTAGCCCATATGTTACATACCCATGGACACATTTACTTATCTTTTGTAGCATATCATCTTTTATTATGAACTGTTCTACGAACTTTTCGGCACCTTCCTTTTCTGTTGTATTCGTAATATGTATAACATAATAATTTCTTAAATTAAAATTACTTCTCTTATCTTAATAATTTAGAAACTTTTTCCTTCACAAAACTTATTACCTATATTACATTTTTAACTTTACAAATTTTTTTCTGAATTAAAATTATTCTCTGTATTACCTAAAAAAATTATATAAAATCACTTTCTTATACTAATTTGTGTATTTTCCGTTTTTGTTCATTACTTTCTCTTTCTTTCATTTTCTTCCTACCCTTCCCATTTTTTGTCCCCTTTTTCCTTTTTTTTTTTTCTCACTATATTCGTTATCCAGTGCTTTAATTTTTTTACCCTTATTGCCTTAATATTACCCCCTTTTATCTTTTCCTTTTCCTCCAATTTCTTCTTTGTGTGCCCCAAAACATGTTTGGCCCTGCTGTTTACTCAACCCTCCTAATGAAATTTTCTTTTCTTTTTTACTTTTGTTCTCCTTATTTTGTGTACATTTTTATAATCCATTTCTTTATATATCTTACCTCATTTCTGCATGTTGATGTTTCATCGACCCCCCCCNTAGATTTCAACATTACTTTACCCTCGTGCATGCATTGTTTTGGTCCACTATTATTTACAAAATCTTTATTATCAAAAACCAGATTCTCATTTCCACATAACCTATACTTATAATTTATTGATATGGAACTTTGTTTACTCATTACCTACTCTTTACAACTCCCTTCCTTGTCTTGTTGATCTACTTCAACTACTTCAACCCACTCATTTTGTTCAAATGTTCTGTAATTAAAATTTTTATTCTATTCCTTATTATTTTGTTTACTACTTTCCAAAAATTTTTCCAAATTATTAAATGTATCATTTTTTTCTAATCTACCCACTTGCGTTTATTTTTGTAAGTCTTCACTACCCTTATGTATGGCTTTCATCTTTTCAAATAACAATCTTATTGCTTGTTCTATACTTTGCCCCTCTACTTTAGTTTCATGAATTAATGTCTTCAAATTCTAAAAATTCTATTTTTTCCTCGTCACTCATCTTTTACCAGAAATTCATACAAAGAATTTTTTTCTTCAAATATTTACTTACAAAAGTTTTCCTCCAAACACAAAAATTTTTTTCTTCTCAATTTTGCGCTTGCGTCTCACGTGGTAGAAAATTGCGCCCCGCATCTGCAGACGTACTTCAGATGTTCTCAGCATACCTCGGGCACTGCATTTCTTCTCTCCCAACGTCTCGACGTATAGCAAAAATTCTTCCCCGGGTGTGGTTCTTCCCTTTGCCGAAGTCCGCTGCTTCTGAAGATAGTAAATCTAGAAGTTCGCTCTTCAACCACACGTATGGGTCGCCAGTTGTAACATTTCAATTAAAGTCATCTCGTAACATATCAATAGAAATTTAAAAGTTGTAACTCTTGGTTCTTTACCTTTTTACCGTTTCATTAGTTTTCTCAAAAAAAAAAATATGACAAATTATTTTTCTGTTCTTCTTAAAAACAATTAAATCATTAATAAATCTTTCTTCTTTATCAATAACTTCAAAAATTAAAACTTGTTTCAGCAATTACATTCAAAATTAATCTCTATATTCTTTAGTATTATATCAACTTTCTGCAATAAATCACATCCATGCATCCGTCTCTGGAGGTAATAGTAAGAGATTTGTGTTAGAAAAATGTTATGTTCAATTTTACTCCTGACTTGTCATCTGTACTCTAATATTAAAATAACCACAGATAATACTGCATTATGTTTAAAGCTGTACTTGGAAATTATATTAAAAGATTTGACAACATAAGCAAGTACTCTGTAATCATATATAATTATAATATCTGTGGCCAACGGTAAACATAACCCTGAAAATCTGCAATGTTACGAGGTATGCATCCACTTGCTCTATCTCTTCTACCTCTCTCCAGGTTTGCACAGCGTGGGAATGCATCTCGACATGTCAGCTCAATAACCAGCTGGTCCCAGTTATCCTGGAGATCCCCACTTGACAGAGAGCCACAAAAGACACCTACCCAACCAAGCAAGTTACTCTCTGAGCTCCGAGAAGAGGAAGAAGAGGACGGAACCCTCGCTTCCCCCCTCGGAGATCGAGACAACGTCCAGCAAGATGTGCCCAGTGGTAACGCGGAAACGTGACGCTGCTAGACACCAAGGACAGAAGAACCCAGCAGTAGCCAGGCACAGAGCAGCAAGCCCAACTAGAAGCGAGAGCTGCCCCCACGAGCCTGCCGTACCGCCCACCAAAGGCAAACTGAATGGTACAGAGACAAGAGGAATAGGAAGAGGACAAGACTTCGGAAACCTATGGTATAATGGGTAAATAGTAGGATTAGTTAGTATAGAAAACTTGGTTAAGGCAGCGAAGAGAAAATATGTCAAATGTTAAGTGAAAAGCATGCCTTAAGTGCCATGAGGACAAACATTCAGCTAGGTAAGATAGCAGAGTGATAGGAAGTAAACTTCAAATATGATAATGTGAAAGCAATGTAAATAATTTCCCATAAAACATGCCAACAAGCTGTAACAGCAACTCGATGAACTACGGTGTGCACCTTAACTCAAACCCAAGGAAAAAGGAACACTGAACTGCGTAAGATATGAAGAACCAGGTAGCAGGTGGAGACCTGCCAACCAAAAGACAGTTCATAAATGAGAAGGAAATTGTACATATTAATGAATTTGAGTGTTATTCTCAGCGCTGTGTGTTTTTTTTGTAGGTGACCCATACAAAAATTATAGTAAGTAGGATGTAAATAACGTTTGTGTAACTCATGTAGAATTAGTATTATAGCTAGCAAAAGGATATAAGGAAAAGAAGGACTTATGCCCCTAGAACCATGTCACACGTAAAGAGCCTGCCATGCGATCAGTAGTAGAGGCTTCACATCAAAGCCCATTATTAAACACACCTTCAGTGCCATGGCAGGAAGAACAGGAACCATGCCCATTAGGAGTTTGGGCTAGTAACGACCCTACTTCCCCAGTGCAAAAATTGCGTGAACGCATGTCGCTTGCGCTTTCCTGGTCAAACTATAGCCCATTATATACTAACCACAGCCATCAGCTGTTCTTGTGAGCATCAGACAGTTTAAAGTTACCCTGAAGAGACACGTATATTAACCGGAACTCACCGTTACTAATACATGCAACACCCTAAATCCCAGAAGGCCGAAGGTATTAGCGAGCCACCTGACAGTGACCTGCCAGGAAGAGAGAGAGATGAAGCAAAAAGGAAAAGCAGTCCGCTCCAGCGCCACACAGAGAGAGCAAAGAAGAGCGGCACAAATAGAAACAAACATAAGAGATTTCAGGTGACAGTCCTATATCACTCCAGCTACCAAAAACCAATGAGATGATTTTCTGTCGCAACAGGAAAGGGGGGTGGGGAGATGATTTATTTGTGACGCGTATAGAGAGTATTTCTTTTTTTGCTGACTATGCAACATCACATGCACAACACGTGCCCCAGCGAAGACATGAACCATGACCGGCCGCTTCCAAGGCCAGCAGACAGCCTCCCTGGAAACGTATGACACCAGTAGAGCTGCCTGAAGCATTAAAGCTTAAGTCACGCAAGTCAATTGTGCCCAGTAAATCCAGTGAGAAAGGATACCAGCCAGCAACAAACGTGAGTTGCCCCTAAGCAGACGGCGGATGCCACCCGCACACGAGGACTACTCCAGCCTTTAGGGCCACCGCGAGAGAGCACAGCAGGGCCGCGCTGCCCACAAAGAGAAGAAGGTAGCAACTGAAGCCACCCGATGCAAGACGAGACCTGAGGCGCATGTCAGCTACAAGTATATAAGGCCGCGCAACCCAACAAACGACAGTTTATCTCAGTAGCTCGCCTCAGCACAGGTTGTGCTGAAACTTTCTAGTACCCTTCCTCTCAAGGAACCCTTAATGTGAATCACCGGCGATCACCAGTGATCAGCCTCAATGTCTTCAAGCACCAGCTGCCGCCCTGAAGAGTCGATGCTCCCCCCTTGACATTGCAGTCAAGCCCCACCACCACACCTACACAACAGTGTTACCCTTAATCCCTTCACAACTAACAGTGCCACAGTTACAGTTTAGTTGTTCTCATAGCTAACTAGTTCTTGCTCTCGTTCTGACAGACCTCTTCACCTGTCCCCTTAACTTCATTTCTGTAGCACACCTAGAGGATTGGAAAAACGTAGGAGATAGTGTACACAGGTCACTGCGTCTATTCTGGATGGGATAAATATGTTTTAGTATAACAGTAGAGTATCCTTCCTAAAGTACAATGAACCTAACCTCAATCCTGGTAAGCGTCATCCCGAAAGGGAGCAGAGGGTAACCATGGCATTGAAACTGTTTTCCGTAGAGTAGAACTGGGGGCCATTCCCTAAAAAGGACAGCACATACGTCAATAAACACAACACATTAACAGGCCACTCATATTGTGGACAGTGTACGTAGTGGTACCTGGTGTGCAGTACGGAGAGCCCCCTATTAGCAAGACTACACGACAAAGTGATTAGGCCACCTGAGTTGGTTAACCCACTCCATCCACCGCATATAGACCCGCCTGAAGGAGTGCCAGGCCTGACAAGGAGTGACTTAACCCCTTCTGGGTGCATTGTAGATAGGGAACCATTTTCTGCCTCCTCATTGCAGGCATGAACAGTTGAAACTTCCCGCCCATGCCGTTCACCCACAAAAGTAGTATCAAATGGAGCAACAGGACAGCTGCAGTCCTTGTGGATAGCCAGTGTCTGGGTAACCCACCCACACCAGCCTTCAGCTGTCTGTCCCATGGGAAAGAGCACAAGCCACCCACCAACTGCAGAAGCTTCCCCTCGCAACCCTTCCTGCCCTCTTTGGTCCCCTTATTAAAACCTCCACAGCTGCAGATCCAGTCGTCGCCTATATCTGGCTGGGCCTGCCCCTGGCATTGGGCATTGAGCCAGCTCCAACAACCAGCACATCGCTTCCAGACGCCAGAACCTGGACAACCACCTGCACCTGCCTAGGCATCCAGACCCCACATCCTCCGAGAAAAGCAGCGTGGACACCCCAGCAGGCTGCAACTCCAACACGTGGGCAAACCTCAGCACTGCAGTCCCCAAGTACACATCAGCCCCGGGTGAGGATTGTGAAAGGTAAACCAGCAGCAACCTATACCCCAGCCGCCCGGAGGCCTCACCTCACACTGATCTATTACGTGTCCAGCAGACGGCCTACCTGTCCTATACTGTATACGGGAATTGTTAAGACCAAGCACCAGATTCTTCAGACTCCACCTCACTAGCATCTGTCCCGAACCTGCGTTCCTGACCTGACGCACATTAAAACCTTGCTGATGTAGTCTTCTAGCCACTACGCGTCAGCTCAAGTGGTGGATATTGCAGTGCTTTTTCTGTTGTTAGATAGATGTAAGACGATCAACTTGCACTTTGCAAGCTGGCAACCAGGCAATTTCCATGCCTGTTTTGGGGCAATCCAACCCTGCCGCTTTATTACAATTTTTTGTATCTGTGATGGGGAAGGGGGAATAACAAGGTGTGATAGCAGCATTTGTGTATGGTGGTTAGATGGCATGTGTCAAGGTAAGCATATGACAACAGCAGAACTTACCTATCCCTATTTATCTGTTTTGTTGCTGTGTAGTAAAAAGAGTCATAAAATAAATAGCATTTGACACACAAATGCAATAGGTACTAAAAAACAAAACAACCAGCTGTGCATTTACAAGTATTTTCTTGATGAATTAGTAGAGTAGTGATGGGTCGAGTCTTGAAAAATTGAGTTGAGTTGAGTCGAGTTGAGTAGAGTCAACAAAGACTAACTCATCACTCGAGTCGAATTTTTTTACAGCTGACATCGAGTTACTGAAGGTGCAAGTCAAGTCACGGTGCTTTTAGGTTAGAAATAGTAAATATTCACACCTTTTGAGTCTCGTAAATAAATAATTTCAAGTTGCTAAACCACTAAAATTGCACCGGAATGAAAACAATAACTCGGTTACATGCCTGGGCAGTTGGTTAACATTTGTGATGTTTGGCTGTGATATCACTCGACTGATACTACCATTCCTACCATAGTCATTCACTCGTTGGCGAGAGGGAAAAAGTAGCACTTTTATCACCCCCGGCAAAGAATTATTCTTATTGATTGAATCTAGTTCCAAACTTTTTTCTTGTTAACTGTGACTATTAGAGGGGGAGGAAGTTATAAATGGCAGGCATTCTACCCATGTACATAGGTACATGGTGAAAACTTCTCAACTCGACTTGACTCGATTCGACTTTCATACAACTTGCAACTTGACTTGACTGACTAGAGTTTCATACAACTTGACTCGACTTGAAGCAGTAAAAATAAAACTCAAATTAGAATAAAATAATTACAATAATCAACATAAAATTGAAAAAAAAATTTAAAAAAAAAACATAAATGCAGGTAATCTGAAGTTAGTACTTGCATACAGACACACAAACAGCAAGATAAAACATCCTGTAAGTACTTATGCACAAAGGACAAAATAGTCAAACTACATACCAATTTTTCAATTAACTTCACTTATGTTAAGCTGAAAATTACTTTTTAAACCCAAAGTAACCAAACTGTATTATTGAAACTTGTGCATTCCTACTTTTAATATTACTATTACTTTAACAATAAGAATGCATCATATCAGTGTATTTTAACATTTTAATATGTTTTCAGCATTTCAAAATTAGGTAATACTAATATAATAATATTTATTGCATCCTGTAGTTTACTTGAATTTAAAAACGTATGATCATTTTGTGACTTTATACTAGACACACCAGATTTGTTTCAGGCAGACTCCATGGTATTCATGACAAAAATTTGCTATATACATAGGGATAAAGTATTAACCATCATGATGGAATCTAAAAATGTGGTTCTTTCCAGTGCAAATATGACTGGTATGTTACTGTCACCCAGAACACACAAAAAAAACATTTAAATGTTTACGTAGGCAGCAAATACTAACCGTCATGAGAATTTTAATGTGACCCGCTGCTATCCTTTCAATATTGCTGTGTGCTGGTCCCTCAGTAGCCTCTTCAATACGTTTTGAGATGTAACTGACACTTGGTAGGACAAATACTTTCACCACCTCAGTACCAAGCTCACACAAACCTGAAATGAATCAGCACCCAGAACATGGTAAAATGTGCATACAGTAAAACAAGTTGTAAGAGGATGACAAAAATAACCACCATTTTCTGTTGTCACACAGTTTACAGAAATTAAGAGCATAAGTAAAATATACACAAAAAATTGTGAAGGCATGCAACACTTTGGCAATATTGGATTCTCATAAACATTCATGAGCACAATTGCACAAACTAGACATATGGTAGTATTCGTAAACACATCTTAAGCACTAGCTTCATCAAGACAATGTTATTAGGTAAGTTTGTATTTACATTTCATGTACACTGCTCAAACTTGTCTTACACATATTCAAACAAAACTGACTTCAAGAAGGCCATCTTATTTTTGTGTGCCTTGCGGCTGAATATTTATGTTACATAGTCATTGCTCGAGATCAAAATTTCAAAACATATTTCTTTGTTGTTTCAGAAAATAAGCTTGGCTTTGTCAACTTTACTGCAGAGGTGATTTGAGAAAGTATTTTTCTTAAAAGGCGGATGCTAATTGGATAGTTTCATATGTCAAGTTAGAGAAGATTTCTGCAAAATGGTGTCAGCAGAGCTTGTGTCAGGGTGAGAATTAAATATTTAATTATGCAGGCAGGCGAAAATCCACAATGCCATGCTTGGGGAAAGTATTTACACAACTGGAATTCTACAGATACCATTAATTTTTTAACCTAATTCGTAGTATAGTAGCACTTACATTATACAAAATAGATAATGCAAGATGTAATAACATTTATTTATAAAAATATATTTTAGTTCTTCTCAAATATATATTAAATTTATTATAAATGGGGGATATGTAATAACAAACAAAATATACCAAATCATACTATATTTTACATCAAAAATGCAGGTAAAACCATTGTAAATACAAATAAATTAAATGCAACTAATTAAAGATACAAAGGTTAAATAAAAAATCTTTGCCAATTATTTGGATTTGATTACTTAGAGTACAAAATAGAAGCCCAGGATTATGAGCCGAGTTACTTGTTGCCTGCTTGTGTAAAAAAAAATCACTTTATTCACACAGTTGCGTTTATATCATCTTACTATAATCTTCTGCAATATTTTCTTAAGAAAAAAATCATACACTTTAATGAATTAGCGCAACTCTGTTTCTAATATCGTATTTGAAAAATTCCAGGAATACATTAGTTTTATTGGCATATAATATTGAGCAGACATTACAGCATGGTGAACAAAAAGATCTACTTATTTCTTGTTCGTGTATAGCTACAAAGTTTAGTTTGAATTCAAGTTTTGTACCAAGTACAATATGGAAATGGTAAAAATAAGCTCTCTCTTAAGCACACCATCTTCACAAAGATTGTCATATTTGTGGACTACTAAAGGTGGAGCAGAAATATCACTGTTATGAGTAATAAGATGGTTTTGCCCAAGACTATTTTATGCTCAGTCTTGAGACCTGGCTATGATTACCACCCTCCCTTACTGTCTCACTACCTCCAATAGTAGATGTCCCAAAGTTTAAGTTAAATTACCAAATTGCATAAACCCGCCTTCAAAAGGATAAATAAATATACATTATTCCACAGAAAGCAGATAGTGTATTTATGTGTTTACTGTTAAGAGTTTACAGATGCATTTTACCTGAAACACTGTCACTGCTTTGTACAGTAGAACCCTGCTAATCAGACCTCGGATGATATGACTCCTCGCTTAATCCGACGTTACCGTTGTCTGCACTTGTTTACATTTCAGGTGCCTTGCTCCGTTCATGTCTAGACCTGTCGGTGACGGATTATTGCCGATATTATTTAGTAGACCGCTGACTGTTGACAGGTGCGGTGCGCTTGTAAGTTACGTTTCATCGCTGTATTGTGTTATAATTTGGGAAATTGCTTGTGTTCAACGTCAAAAGAAATCACGTCTACTAAAAAACGTAAGCACGTTATGCTATCTTTAGCAGAGAAACTGAATGTACTTGAAAGGTAAGACAAAGGTGAGTCGGTTCAAAAAATTGCGGGTGAAATAGGAGTGGGGATAACAACAATTAAGGACTGGAAAAGAAATAGGAAACAGGTTGAATGTCATGCCATGATAATTGATGAAGAGAGAGGACTAAAAACACGAAAAACTTTGCAGAAGCCTAAGTGTGAAATGTTAGGAAGTGCCTTGTGGGTATGGTTTCAACAAGAGAGAAGGAAAGAGACTCCATTATCTGGACCGATCATAAAAGAAAAAGCGGTAGTTTTATATGGTAAAATGGGAGGACAGTGACAACGAAACGTTTACAGCAAGTGAAGACTAGCTGCCCAGCTGGAAAAAAACGACACGGGATTCTGGAGGTTATCATTTCCGGCGAGAAGCTCTCTGCTAATGAAACAGCTTCTATTGAATTTATTCCTAAATTTAAAAACATAATTAAAGAACAAAAATTGACACCTGACCAAGTGTACAACATTGACGAATCAGGTTTGAACTATAAGATGCTTCCTACAAGAACTCTTGCTGCGCAAAATGAGTCCGTACAAGGTGGTAAACTCGCTAAAGAAAGGATGAAAATCGCTCTCTGCAGTNAATAATGCTAGCGGCAGCCATAAAATGCCATTGTGTAATGACTCAATATTCTTAATTTTTCGGGACACGGGTGTAAAATTCTTTCGTGTTTCTCTTAAGCTTTGGAAAGCTTCGTAATATTTCTATCGGGTTTAAAGTTTAAAGCCGCGGTGGCTTGTTTCCCGTGATAGTTTGTTTATCCGGCAGACGTGTGCTATTGTAGGTTATCGGGCGGACGTCTGCTGTTTACGTTTATCAGGAGTTTTACAGTTTCGTTTCGAACTTTGGAGTTTTGGTAAGCGTCAGCATTAAATAGATTTTCAGGCGACGTCGACTAGTTTTAGTTCCTCCGGCGCAGTGTTGTTGTACGAGAGGTTCGTTTATGTTGACTGCGAAGTTCGTTTATGTTGACGGCGCAGCATTAGTTCCTGCGGCGTAGTTACGATAACGTGTTGAGAGCGTGCGTGGCCAGGCCCTTATCTCAGGAGAGGGGGGCGAGAGGCAGAACAAAAGACGCGTCTGTCTGTCGCCCTGAGAGCTGTTTCTTGGAGCAGTTTCGTCAGTCGTTGGAAGCAGTTACTTCGGGTCAGTCGCCCGTGAGGGCAGGTCAGTGCAGTCGTCAGAAGCATCATACAATGCTAGGCGAGGACGCGACGGATGTGACGATAACCCCCACATTGGCCACTAGATTTTATTTTATTTCTCTGCGGGTGTGGGAGGTTGACACATTTTATATTTATTTCGATGCAAGTTTGGAGACATTAATAATATGTAAACAACTGTGGCGCTGGTCTGTACTTTTATATTTATCTGCAAGAGGTTTGTACTCTACATACCGGCAATTCGTCTGTGAACTGTGAAACTTCAATAGTTAAATAAACATATATAACAAAATACTCTGGAACTTCTTTCTTAATTAATCGGCGCCCATTTACTGAGTCTTGTGTTTCTACCTATGAGCTAGTTGTGGCGAAGTAATATTCGGCAATGTATACTGACGAACGTTACATAATGGCACCTAACTGTGGGGCTGCAATATTATAAATATGGCTCACCGAGCCGCAGCAACGTTACAATTGTTTGTTATCGGAAAGGCTAAAAAGCCGAGAGCTTTTAAAAATATTAATATGGCATCATTACCAGTTTTCTACCAAAATAAAAAATCAGCGTGGATGGACTCTGACCTGTTTAAAGAATGGTTTTACAACCAATTTGTTTCTGCTGTAACAAAACATCTAAAGGAAAAAAATCTTCCTCGACGTGCAATCTTAGTACTAGACAATGCACTTTCATATCCATCTGAAAACGAACTTCAGAAAGGGCAAATAAAAACTTTGTTCCTTCCTACAAACGTAACATCTCTGATCCAACCAATGGACCAGGGGGTGATCGAGTGGCTAAAGCAGCGATATCGTCGGAAATACATTGGGTCAATTTTAGAAGGAACAGAAGAAGGCTGCAGCTTGTTTGAGGCAATGAAAGCAATCAATATCAAAGATGTTGTCTACACAGTAGCCGAAGCTTGGGAAGAATTGCCAGCATCCACACTCCAAAATCATGGCAAAAATTGTGGCCAAAAATGCACGAAAACAATGAAAATGAAGTTGAAAAAGAGCAGAATCGCACAGCGCCAGAAACAAGTGGCGAATCCCAGGATGAAACAGCTGTGGGAATAAGTGATGACGAACAAGATGTAGACACGCCGGCAATGTTGAGGGATTTGCAAATTTTACAACCAGAAGTTGAGCCCCGTGACGTAAATGAATGGATCAGTACAGCTGACATTGATTGCACAACGGCGGAGGAATTAAAAGACGACCAAATAATTTAAATCGTAAGTGGAACAACAGATGACAATAAGCAAGATGACGACGACGATAAAAGCAACGAACCTGAAACTCGAGTGTCACATGCAGATGCTAAGAATGCATTTGATATAGCCCTACAATATATTGAACAAAGCTCTATGTCTACACCAATGGACATTTTGTGGATTCGAAAATGGAGGAACATCACAGCGAAATCGAGATTGTCGTCTGGCAAACAAAAAAACATTACAGACTTTTTCCGAACTGGAGAAAAACATTTAACTTTCAGAGTTACATGATTTAATGTGAGTGCGTACATACATACATATGTACTTTTAACATTGTACATATGTATACCATTATGTAGAGATTATATTTACAGTAGGCCTACTGCAGTATGTATGTAATACGTACATTTATTTTGCAATGAGTTAACTCATACTAAACTGTATTTAACCATGTACATAGATATTATAGGAGTATTATAACCATATGTAGTATTATAGCACTGTATTTCCAATTGAAATTATGTTTTGTTGCGTTTTTAAGTAAATAAATGTGTTCCTCTGATAATCTGACTTTTTTTGTGATCTGACCACGCCCTCGGTCCCATTGGTGATGGATTAGCGGGGTTCTACTGTACTACCAAAATTCTCTGCCAAAAATCTAAATATTATAAGTTGACAAAAACAGAGTTGGGAGAAAACTGTTACCAGGCACTAACATTCAACAAAACTTATCCAACACCATGACACTTCTGTCCCCCTGGAAAGATCATGGCACAGATATTATTGTACTTGATTAGCTAGCCCATCTTATTTAAAAGTCACGCTAAATAAGCATAAGCATCGACCCAGAGGTAGTATGTAAGTATTAGAGTAACATATCAAGAAGCTGTTATAGTGAAACACATACAGTAGAACTTCACTGCTGTGACCCCATTTATTACGACTACCTCTCTTTTACAACTTTTTTTTGAAGAACTGTGAAATATTCAAGTTAAAGTAAAAAATTTGAGGGAAATTAGCTGAAAAATAAGTTTGCTGCAATTTTTTGGTTGCTGTACATCAAACTTCACTTGGCAAGCACGGTGTTGCAAGCAGTGCATATCTAAAAATAAATACCATCCCCTTTAGCACAAGCCAATACGCACTGATTCTGCCCACCCCTCCTCCTCAGCAGCGAGTTGTTTCCACATGTGATGTGACTACAGTTATGTCACGCGCTTGTCTTGTATTTTGGTCTTGCTTGCTTTTGGATACGCTACCTTATATCTTTGCTTGCTATTACAGCCTAGAATTGTGCATGGCTTTTCGATTTCTCTTCGTTGCAATCACTGTTTGTTGACGACATATTATGCTTACCATATTTAACAAATCCTAAGGCAACTTTTTTTTTACTAATATGGAACCTCCAAAATCACCCCTCAGCTTAGAATCAGGGCTGGAAATATCACACACAGTTCCGACTTAGTGTATATAAAATGGGCATTACACACAACGGCAAAGTGCTCCTCCAGGTCTGACCTCTAACAAGGTCACAGCAGTTACGAAGCACGTGACTGTAGTTTGCTACAGGACTGTGCCCCTGTTAAATGTTTCCAGCTCTATCCCAAACTGCGTAGATTTTATCAAAATAGTTAACAGTATCAACCATGTATTTCAAAGCAAATGGTTTCACCGGAAAATGCAATAAACCTCAACCAATTATTTCTTTCAAAGGGACTTTCTTTTTATTAGTATTGTGAATGCCCCCCAATTCATCTGTAACAAAACTCTTGGCAAACCCTTGCAACGTGATGTGTATTGAATTCCGATATCTGCATAGTGCTTCTGATCACAAAGCGTGGAAAGTAACCTCAGAAGTTGAACAAGTTTAAGTAGAGGAAGTGTGGAACAGATACTACATTTCGTGTCTCGCATGAATATTATTTAGAGGTTAGGATGATAACTTCCAATGTGAGACATGATTTGATTAGCAAACAGTTTGAACTGCATTCTTTTTTTCTCTCACTTTACATTTCCTGCTAGCACTGCACCCTGTCCTTTCACTCGCATCTCTTTTGCCTTCATGCAGCCTCTTCGTTTCACCCCTCCCGTCCTTGTCTTACATGCTGACGTTTCCCCTCCCCCACCTTACATACAATAAATCCTCTGCCCAACATCATCATCTCCACACGCTCTCAACTGATACAGCACATGCAGGATGTTCGAAATTAACTTTGCATTTGGTGTCAGCTTATAGCCAAATATACATGGAAGTTATTTTGGACTCAGATTTGGTAACATTTTTGGTTTCATTTTGAGAATGACTATTATGACGTACACATTTTTCACAGCACATCTTGCAAGATCGTGGTCAAAAACTGCAGCCAAGATAGCTTACAGTTACAGTTTTCATAATGCACACCATGTATAAATTAAGGGGAGGGGAAATGCTTTCAGCCCAGACAAAGCAACACCTCCTCCACAAGTTTTTTGAGACAGCAGTAAATATATAAGGTCATTATAATTTGTTTCTTTACAACCTTCAATCATTCAAAACTGCATCATATGGTTTTCCCGTAAAATTCCACTTGTACTTGCCACGAGTAATGGCATGATCAGGCATGATAGCTGCGCATTACTTGGCAACAAAAGGGTGTAATATTGTAAACCCTTGCATAAATAAGTTTATTCAGAAGAGTTGTGTCTATTGAAATATATCAACATCTTAATAACAAGTCCTCTTATTTTCCAGCAATATGTCACTAAAATTGGACTTCGCACTTGATAAAACTTATGTGCTGCTCTATATTTATTAACATTTTTTTTGTGACAAGGGGGTGGTCCAATATGCCCTTCAACATAAACTTGATGCAAAAAATTGCAAATTTTGACATATAGGGATTGGGGTTAGTCAAAATCAGTCCCAAGTTTATCAGAACACCTATTACAATTACCCCACACTAAAAACCTATTGCTGCAAATCATGAGGGGTCTTATCAGCAAGTTTTTACTGTATCAAAGGAAACGGTTGTATTGTATTTTGCTTGTTCTGAAAACCAGTTTTCAAAAAATTACAGCTGAAACAAGATGTTATCAATATAACTAATGAGTCTACTTTCCTTTACACCAAAGTAAATAAATTTGATGAAGTTCCTGAAAGGCTAGATGGTAGGTGGGTCTTGACATCTCATTGACAGCAATATCATTAGAGATGCAGCCAGAAACAAATGCAATACTAACGTGACAATTTCAGATACACATATATACTACAGCTGGTTGAAATTTGTTAAATTATTTCATATATATGATAAAGTTATCTAAATAATTTATTTTGTACCATTTTAGAAAAAATTGTCTAACCCACTTAAATTATTTAAGTTTACATGGCCTACTATAGTACTACTTATGTGAAAATGTTGGTGGCAATTAGAAGATTGGTTCCCGAGATATGGCGTAAATGTTGTTGTATTATATCAGCTAGCACTATGGTACAAAGAGCCGACAAAAAATGATCTCCATAAGCATATTTAATGCTTCTAATTGATACTCTTAGCAAGTTTAAATGAAATTTGTTAATTGCGTAACAGATATGACAAACTTATCCTAATTATTTACATGGCAGCCATACTGTAAATAAAGCGAAAAACACTTAAAACATGCCCTACTCTACCACTACTTGTGTGCAAAGTTCAATGGAAATTGGATGATTAGTTCTGGACATATGACATAAAAGCTTCATTTTATCATGTAGTGCTATCTTCAATATTGGAGAAAAATGGTTATATCTTGGAACATTCTATGTTTGTCATAGATAATGCTACATATTAAAGTCAGTTGAAATTGTTTGGGATATATGGCATAATAACCCAAAATATTTATATATCTATTATTGTGAAAATATATGATACCTCTTTAAGTTTTATAAATTTAGATGTACCACAAAAATTTTATTGTTGCCTGAATTTGGTGGGAATCTGTTCATTTTCTTCCCGAGATACAACACAAAAACTTAAATTTTCAAGTGCTGCTATCATCCAAAACAGCGGTATTCAGGTCCAAGTGATGCTAAAAATTGAAGTTAGACCTTTTTTTGCCGAAGGTTGTATTCAGAACTTGCTGGCGCAATAAACTGCGGGACTGAAGATGATTGAAGGCAGTGAGAGATAAGATGGTGGGCGGTTAACTTTGTTCGTTTGTATGTGCAACTAAAACTGCATCCTCGATAGGGCAAAACAAAAAAATAAATAGTGTTTACAAACAGATTTTTGTCCTCTGGGTTGGATATGAGAATTTAGCAACCAGGAATGAGTGCTTGTTTCTGTGAAACAAAGAAATAGTAACACTGTGGAAATCCCACGTGTTTGTTTTGGTCGTTATGGCTGCATCAACAACCGACTAGGAACTTATGATCTTTAATTACGTTATGGACAAAGTAACTGAAGTAAAGCTCTTTCTAGATGAAGTCATCAGTGATCCAGAAAAATTAGAAGAATTCGTGATTGTGTTCGAGGAAGTGTCAAAAAAAAGGGTTGAATTTCTTGAGAATTCTTTTGCGCTGTGTGCGGTCACACCAAAGGACGAGAAAAGAACTACTTAAGACCTGAAGGAAGCTTTCATGACATTTGGGAAACATTTTAGGAACCTTCAAATCACGCATAATAGATGTACTGTCAAAGCAGCGGACTTAACATCTCATGCAGCAATTCCACGTGCAGTGTTGCCACCACTTCCTTTGCCGGTGTTTTCAGGCTGTAGAGCCGAATGGGCTTCGTTTCCAGAGCTGTTCAGAACACTGTTCATCAGGATACATCACTAAGCAATGTGCAGAAGCTGCATTATTTAATAGGTTGCATTAAAGACAGACCTAGAGAGCTGGTAAGTGACCGCCACTGCACAATGATAATTATGATGTTATTTGGGTATTGCTTAAAGAAAGATACAAGAACTGATGCATTACAGCAACTATCCATGTTAAAAAGATACTGCATCACTCAACTGTGACTTCTAAATCAGCAAACTCATTGTCATATTTGTTAGTGTAGTTCAGGAGAATTTAAATGCATTGAGAGCTGACCATTTTCCAGTGTCTGAGTGGAGTTTCCTTTTATTTAATATTCTTCTGGAAAAATTAAATCACTCTCTGCACCAAGAATTTGAAATGTCAGTGGAACGAGATTTGCCCAATTGAGAGGATCATTTAATTTTCTTGGAAAGTCAAGCTGTGGAAGGTGAATATGTACAGTTGGTTGGCATGCAGAGTGCATTCACGATGAGTAACGTAAGTAGAACCTACAGCAAACACTCAATGTCAAATATGAAATGGAATTCAAGACAAAATAGTGGTCACAATACTACATTAGTTGCATTGGAACAAACAACATGCTGTATGGTATGTAAAGAAAACCATTTTCTTCCTAAGTGTGAACAGTTTTTGTTGAAATATTTTGATGATACGATTGAACTTGTGAAGGAGCAGTCACTGTGCTCTAATTATTTGTGTGTTAATAGTGCTTTGGAATGCCTGTCAAAATTGTCATGCATGCAGTGTCAAAGGAAGCATCACTCTCTTTTCCACCCATGAAAAGCCACCAAGCCAGACATTATATACTCAGACTTCAGAAAATAAGGATTCATCACATGATTCTTCTGCTGATAAACTGCAAGTACTACATCTGTCAAATGACACTCAAAATCAACACACTACCTCTTTGCTAGCATCTGCTCTTGTTCATGTAGTAAAAGACAGCAGTGGAAAGTTCTTATAGCTTTGTTAAATGGTGCATCACAAACTACATTTATAACTGAAAATTTTGTGCAATGATTGGGCTTAAAATGCCACCATGAATGTGTATAAATTGCTGGCATTGGCTAAACTCATGTGCCACGTGCAAGAGGGGCTACACATTGCTTCATCAAACCTGTGGACTCACAGGACACTAATTTTGCCATTGAGGCCACAATTTTAAGTGAAATCACTCATCCCATGCCATGTTACAGAATTTCATCTAGTTATAGTACTGGACCTGTTAACATGCTCCTATCAGCAGACATTGTCAGTGAAGCGATGACCGGGGCTAAAATATTGGGGGAGCATAAAGCTTTTCACCCAGTGTTTGGATGGGTTGTGACTGGCAAGACCAAATGCACATGTAAATCCACCAGTGTCATTCTTGATCAGAACAACTATGCTCGATGTGCAGCAACAAAAATTTTGGGAGATAGAGGAAGTACCATCAGCTCGCATGATATCTGCAGAGGACAAGAAATGTGAAGAGCACTTCTACGTTACACATGCTCGTAATGCAGATGGGAGATATGTGCTTCGGTTGCCATTCAAGCAAGAGCTGCAAACAATTGGAAATTCTATACAAGTTGCATGTCCAGATTTGAACGCCTTGAGAACAAATTGAAGGAATCACCCGTATGTCACGTATGGTAAAGTTCAGCAGCTTTATGGTCAGAGCAGCACACTGCAGTCTGATGCAGTGGAGAGTACTNCCTTGAGAACAAATTGAAGGAATCACCCGTATGTCACGTATGGTAAAGTTCAGCAGCTTTATGGTCAGAGCAGCACACTGCAGTCTGATGCAGTGGAGAGTACTGAAGCAGTCTATGTGATACCCCATCAAGCTGTACTCAAAGAAGCTAGTTCCACCACCAATGTTTGTGTAGTCTTTGATGGATCTCCAACAACTTCTACTGGTATTTCATTAAATGATTGTTGCTTACTGGGCCAAAACTTCAAAAGGATATACGTGATATCATCCTGAATTTCTGAATAATGCCAGTGGTCTTTATAGCAGAGATTTGTGAATAGTATAGACAAATTGAAATCCACCCACAAGTACCAGTGCATTTTGTGATGCTCTACTCCAGAAGATGTACATGTTTATCAATTAAACACAGCTACATATGGGTTAGTATAATTCTCCTACCAAGCATTGAAGACCTTGCAGCAGTTAGCAATGGATGAAGCTTGTTTCTTCGAGCATCACAGGTATTGTTACAAGACGTATTTGTCGATGACATAGTTACTGAGGCCAGCTCTATAGAAAAGGCAATACAACTGAAGGGTGAATTTGTGTCCATGTTAACTCGAGGAGGATTTGAGCTGCGAAAGTGGTCTTCCAAAAACCCCACTGTGTTCGAAGATATGCCTGCAGAGCAATGTGAAGTTTTGAGAAGTTTTAATCACGAGCCAAGCCCAACTATTAAAGTTCTTTGTGTTCATAGGTGCAAATCAACATTCCCCAGTTATCTATTACTAAATGAGGTATTCTCTCAACAATTTCAAGACTCTTTGACCCTTGCGGGTGGGTGTCACCAGTGATGGTGTGGGTTAAGATGTTGCTTCAGACTCTGTGGACATTAGGATTCAGATGTGATCAACCAGTCACAGAAGAAATTGCTCATCAATGGCTGCATTTCCGAACATCACTATCTTCCCTTCTTGCTGTGTGAATCCCAAGATACGTCAGTTTACATGATGCAAGCAACCTTCAGTTCCATGGGTTTCGTGATGCCTATGAAAAGGCATACGCTACTGTGAATATGTGTGGCTAGTTGACAGTGGTGGAATGATTTTGACCCACCCGTAACTGCTAAACCAAAGGTTGCTCCACTGAAAACACTGTCTATCCCTAGACTTGAGTTATGTGGTGCTGTGCTCATGGCAGGGTTGTACGTGACCAACCAGTTTGAAGAAAAATCATACAACTTCACCATACATATGTGGTGCGACTCTACCACTGTGCTGTCGTGGATAAAATCATCTCCTCATAAATTTAACATTTTTGTAGAGATATGGCAATATGTCATAGGCATATGGCAATACGCCAAAACATTGTGGCGTGCTGTACGATAACTGTAACCTGTGGTTTGTTAAAAGAACATCAACAACTGAGGTGGGCCGCCGGTTTCCTTTTCCTATTTGCTTCTTTTACACATTGACTGGGCAGCCAACTTGCTTTTTTTTTTTTTTTTTTGCTTATTTTATGCAGTGATGTGCTGGCTTTTTTTTGCTGTGTTGGAATGTGACACCTCTCAAAGAAAGTTACTTCTTCCTTTCCCCCCCCCCCTTTTTCTCCTACCACCGCCATGGAATTTTGTTTATCCTTTGGATTACACTAAAACAAAGAAGGCTTGGAGAAATGTATCAATCGACTAGCAGTGTTACTTACTGGAGAGGGCTGAGTGTAAAAAGAGAGAAGGGAGAGGACTAATGATGTAAGAGCGAGACATGAGATAACAGATTTTTCCACAACACTTCCTTCTAAACATCACTGAACAGTTTAAGACTCCCACTCCTTTTTTTTTTGTAAAGCACGGACCCCAGAAAGTTTTTCCTTTGTTTTGGGGAAAAAGGGCGCACTATACGCGAGTAAATACGGTAGACTACGGTAGATGAGAACTGAGTAATTGTAAACCTAAAACCGGTTCCGAGTCAAACCTCAAGAACTGGTATAAATTGGAACTGAAGAACCGAACCGACCCATCCCTAATTAAAACGTAAGAAAACAACTTAACAAAATTAGTTCACACTAGGGTTGACCAATAACATAATGAAAACTCAACTATAACTCCCACTCTACTAAAACATGTGGTCGGCCGCATTCTCCAAGCAGTCTGGGACAAAATTCGGTCATTTTAACAAAACCAATTTGCGCTAGGGTCGCGCATATCACTCTGCCTGCAGCTCCCACAGCGTACACATCACTCCCGGCGCCTCTCCAATCCTTCGTTCTCCGCGCACTCTCTCGAACACCACCATACCAACTCAGAAAACCAGTAGACTCAAACAAAACATATGTACAGTAAAGCTTCGCTATAACAAACTCCAAGGGACCCAAATTACCACTTGTTTGTTATAATGAAGTTCTTTATACTGAAATCAAAGATTTCACGCATCGCAATTTGTTTCATCAATAAACCACTTGGAATTGTAGAAGTGTAAGATTTTAAATATGCCAGTAATTGTAGTGTATATGACATTTTGTATGTAGATAATCATACGTAAGTTGGTATGTACTACATAGAAACAGTACCATAAAGAGAGTAAACCGTATATGAATTAAGAATACAGTACTACATAAAATGTAGGAATACCTTTAAAATATTCCGACTCACTGCAGCAAAACACCACCCAAGAACATTCTGCTAATATAAACTAAAATGTTTTAAGCACATTCAGTTAACAATAAAAGTTACGTACATACATGAAACCATTTGAAAACAATACTGAAGAAAATGAAATATTTTAAGAACAAAACATGACACTTCAATTGATTTCAACTTTAGAAAAGAACTCTTTGATGGTTGTCTGCTTCTTCATGTCTCTAAGTTCTTTAGTTACATCTCTTTCTATTTTTTGTAGTGATGACATGTGATGGGATAAATTTACAGATGTCAGAAAAAGCCTTTCTAACACATCCAATGCATTACAGATTTCTTCCCGTTGAGGACGTTTGATCTCGGTTTCCTCTTCTGAGTCATTGTCATCGCTGCTAGCCTGAATGTTCTCTGCGGGTATCTCGTCCGTGACAGGACAGCAAGTGGATACCTGATTATCCACTGACACAAAATCACTGAATGAAGTTTCATTAATGTCAAATTTTTTCTTCATTTCTACCCAGGCAGCTTCACACTCCTCTTCTTCTTTGGTGCAGTCAACTTCCTGTGTATTTGCTGGAAACCCTGCCTTGGCAAAACAATTTGCAACTGTGGCAGGTGTGATTCTGTTCCATGCTAACACGAGCCTGTGCATGGCCTGAAGAATGTTCCACTTCAAGGAACTTCTAGCATCTTTACCAGATTCCATTTGGCGCAGAAGGAATTGCACCAGTTGCTTTTTGTAGTCTTTTTTGACCTGTGCTATAATCCCTTGATCTAGTGGCTGCAGGGTACTGGTGCAGTTTGGAGGGAAAAAAATCACATTGATGTTCTTCAGTGCTGATATGTTAGCATTATGAGCAGGACAGTGATCTATAAACAGCAGAATTTTCCTATTTTGCACCCCCATCCTACAAACAAAACTCTGGAGCCATTCTTGAAATAATGATGATGTCATCCATGAACTTGAGTTGGCTTTGTATTTGCAGGGAAGGTGTTTCACATTTTTGAAACATCTGGGTTTTGAAAACTTCCCAATCACTAGTGGTTCCATTTTCTCAGACCCATCACTATTAACACAAAACAGAACAGTAAACCGTTCCTTACTTTTCTTTCCTCCATGACAGGTTCGACCTTTTACCTCCAAAGTTCTGTCTGGGAGAAGATTGTAAAAAACTCCGGCTTCATCACAATTAAAAATTTTTTTTTTTTTCATATCCCGAGATAAGTGTGTCAAGATTTTCCTGCCATTTTTCCTGAACCTCAGGATTAACAGCAGCAGCTTCTCCACATACTTTCAAAGTGGTTAAATTATGCCTTACTTTGAACCTACGCAGCCAACCACCAAAAGCCTGAAAGTTTTCAATNCCAACCACCAGAAGCCTGAAAGTTTTCAATGCCCAATTTAAGGGCTTCTTCTCGTGCCTTTTCCTGAAAAATATTTCCGCCAACTGGTATATTTGATTTCCTGGAATGCATTAGCCAGTCAAACAATTTCTTCTCCAGTTCTTCATAAGGTGAAGGGCGCACACGTTTACGTTCGGGTGACAAAAAATCATTCTTCTCAATTACAGTGCGTTGGGTTAATATCGTCAAAAGCGTGGATTTCGCTATTCCAAATTCGTTAGCAATATCATTTTTTTTTTTTTCTGTCATCTACCGCTTTTAATATCGCCAATTTAGTTTTTAGGTCAATTGCCTTTCGTTTTCTTGTCAGCATTTGTAATGAAGCGTGAACAAAAATTATCGTACAATTCACCAACGAAAACTAAATGTAATAACTAGGGATGGGTCGAATAACCAAAAATTTTGATTCCGGTTCCGATTCTACAATTTAAATATCAGTTCCAGTATTCGGATCTATGTATTTTGAATACTTGCCTTTTGCTTGCAACTTTATTAAACCAAGGCAGGTAAAATTCATTAAATGTTTTATTTAACCGTTATATGGAAGAATTGAACAATAACAAAGTGTGAAGATAAGTTTTAATGTATACAGATAAACTTGTTGTATTAAATTTATTTAAGGTTAGTAAATATGTAAAAAATTATTCTTTTTTTACATTAATATGTGGTGATTGTGATATGTTTGGAAAATACTTTAATTAAATAACTCATGGCCTCCAAACCAAAACATTGTGGCGTGCTGTATGATAAAGGTAACCTAACCTACAAAAGTTCGTTAAAAGGAGGTCAACAGCTGGGTGGGCGTCCGGATTTCTTATCTTTTTTTTTTGCTTCTTTTATGGTGTCTGGGCGGCCCTTTTTTTTTTTTGCGTCTTTTACACAGCGACTCATTTTTTTTTTTTTTGCTGTGCTGGAATGTGACACCTCGAAAAAAAAACGTCTCTCTTCCTCTGCCCATGGCCATCCTACCAAACAAAGAAGCCTTGGAGGAATGTATCCATCGGCTAGCAGTGTTGTTTACTGGGGAGGGCTGAGATAAAGAGAGAGAGAGAAGGGAGAGGAGTGTTGATGTAAGAGCGAGAGCTGAGATAACAGACTATTCTCATATACTTCCCTCCAAACATCGCCGAACAGTTTACGACTACCACTCCTTAATTGTTTTTCCGTGTAAAGCACGCACCCCAGAAATTTTTTCCTTTATGTTGGGAAAAAAGGGCGCGCTATACATGAGTAAATACCATAGTTATTTTTGTAACAACAGAGTTTTGCCATTGCCGTGTAGAACCAAGAACCGAGTAATTGTTGTTAACCTAAAACCGTTTCTGAGTCAAACCTCAAGAACCGGTATAAATTGGAACCGAAGAACCGAACCGACCCATCCCTAGATAACTATTACAGCAAACATGGAATTAAACAAACACAATGTTTACATACTTTACGAAGTAACTAACACTATAGGTTGACGTAAAACTGTTGTTAAGTCACTGGCATAGATTTCATAGGCAGTGTCGTAATCCGGCACTAAGCTGCTAGCGTTTTCTTTGCCGCATTACATTGTACTGTAGTATGCTGCTGCTAACGTAGTTCTCCACTGAACCGCCGGCAAGCGGTAGTTGCATCAGCCAACACAAAAGCTTGTGACCANGCTAGTTGCATCGGCCAACACAAAAGCTTGTGACCAACTACACCACCAAAGAACTGCAACATCTATGAGAACACCAGTGAAATTGTTTATGTTTTCGTAAGTGTCCACGGCGTTTGTGGATGCAAAAAGATAATTTCATTTCCATTTACAAAAAATTACTACCAAAATTTTTGGATTCGTGAAGCGCAAAAGGTGTTCGTTAAAGCGAATGTTTTATAAATTGACCGTAAATTTTAAGCGAAAAATTTGTACTACTGAAAATTATTTACATGTGAAAGTATAGCATTTTGGCGGGACCAAATGGTTTGTTCGTACTAATGAAATGTTCGTTGTAATGAAGTTCGTTGTACTGGTGCTTTACTGTATATAAGGATTAACTATCGTTACTGTTCACAGTAGGAACGACTAACAAATGTTAAATTTAAACAACACATAAAACCGTATACGTAAGTTCAAACACAACCTGACTTCAAATATTTTATATTATATACTATATATATATATATATATATACATATAATATTTATTTTTATATTTTATTATAAATACAAACTAACACTAAAAACAAATAACAATTATTAATTGCTGCCAACAACTGTACATATACACATTAATTATTTTATTTATCGTAATTTTTGCAGGCCTTGCCTCCTCAACCACTCTCCAGACAAACTGCAATATTTCAGTGTTCGTGGCGGTTCTTAACAAGTCCTGCATTTTTAAATTCTGGGTTTTTAGGAACCATTCCTCTTCTTTCCCCCCGCAGGCTGGGAAGGAGAGGAAACAGTTATGGGTACCAGGTCCCCTGGCGCTACCAGGTGTCCTTAAACAAAAATGACTGCTGGTTTGCCACAGAAAAACAGTTTGATCAACAGCCAGGTGGGATGGACTAGCTGTCTCCAACCTGGGTTCGAGACATGCTAAATGAATGGGAGGAAAAGAGCCCTCACAAGGGCTTATACTTCTCCCATGCTGAGGGAGTAGCGTCCAAGTGATGCAAATCTGCGGCTTGGGGCAGTTTGTTCTCCGACTACCTAGCAGATATACCTGCTCACCTCACTGTCCAACACTGAACATAGTCTTCAAGACTCGCTTGCAAGACCAGTCGTCTCTCTTGAGACGTCTCCTCCCAGTCTAAGAATATGGAGCCTATAATCCCATGCTGGTATACCCGCGCCAGGCGCCTAGAGTTTTGTTGACAGGGGTCGCCCTCGCCTCACCATTCTCACATGAATTATAGACCTTTTTGGCAGTCAGGTTATCCCTGCCCTTCAGACATCCTGGGCACAGGTTGGGATTACCATATTCACTTGAATCTAAGACAACATCAATTCTAAGCCACATCTGGTTTTTTAGGGAAAATCCTGGGAAAAAATTATTGGTATACGTTTGGGACCACAGGTTAAACCACCACTTCAGTAGGAAATTTAATTTCTGAAGGAAGTTTGAAGTTTAATTTTGCCTTCAATAGAAATGGTATTCCTCTGAAACAAACTTATTTCCCTCTGTAAAATGATAATACATATTATGTTTTTGTAAGAAAACAATAACATTGCCAGCGTCTCACCAACGGCCCAAGTTTGATTCATCGTTTTCAATTAGTTTACTAGTCTCTGAATTTCTATGATTTTCTGCAAAAACAGTGATTTCAAAGGAACAAAATAATGCACACATTTTCCTGTCATTGTAATTGAAGCATTGGATTTCAATCCCATTGTACAACAAATACGGCATGACTGATGCACGCACAATCATTTGAAATGTTAATCAAAGCCATAGTATTTGTGTTTAAAACTGAATTGCAATCTAAATTATAATTATTTATTTTACAGTATCATTGACTGCATTTTTAAAGGAATATTGCAACTGTAATTCAAATTTTTTAACTATATCATTCACGGATTGCTTTGGTTTAAAAACAATCTGTAAACTATTTTCAACAGGCCATATATCTCATGATAATGTGATTGATGGCCGCATGGTTTCGCCAACATGTAGTTGCCACGTGATCCACTAGATAGCTGCACTCTTACTCCAACATGTAGTTGCAGTGCTTGCTGCCAGATGGCTGCGCTGTTACTCCAAAAGCAGTTGCTAGGTTTCCAACTACATAGCAGCGCTGTTCATTACAGGTAAATATATAGCCAGATCTCTGGATACAGCATGTCAACCTGGATCCTGTTTTCGCAAACACATCCATCCAATTGGCTTCCACAGAAATTTCCACTGTTTTTTTAAAGAATTTTTTTCACGTTATGGAGCATGAATGCAAAGTGTTTTGTTACGAAATTACAGTGAAAAACAATATTTCACGTTTTACATACGATTCCGCCTGTAGAACAAGTAACTTCCATTACAAACCTGTCCACTGGGGTAACCCAGTGGAATTGATTACCGAAGCNGTGAAAAACAATATTTCACGTTTTACATACGATTCCGCCTGTAGAACAAGTAACTTCCATTACAAACCTGTCCACTGGGGTAACCCAGGGAAACCGCAGTAACTGACAATGGATATGGGTGGCGGAGGGCGAGGGGGCTTGCCTCTTCTAACCCTCTGCCAAAAAATACATGACAACCCCGATTGGGTGGTCAAGGGCCTGCAAGGGCTTGTTCTATCCCCGCTCTGAGCTTCGGCAGTGATGAACAATCGACGGACAAGTAACTTCTGAGATCAATTTTTAACATTTCATACAAATCGCAAATGTACAATAAACACTTTGGGTACCATTTGTAACCTTTCAGTTAAATCATATATTCAGAAGTTCTCAACTTCCAAATAATTTTATCAGAATCATTCTTTGTATCCAACAAATTCAACAAATTATTGATCAATCTTCTCAAACACAATATAAATCAATATACCTTATCTTCAGTTATTAAATACTCACTTTCAAAAACATCTTGCTGCAATCGTTTCAATAAAATTAACATATATTCTTAATTATTACATCATTAAAACTTATTTTTACATATCCACGTCCATCGTTGCAGGAGGTGGAAATTATTCAGTCATAAAAAATTATTTCTATTTTACTTCTGCCTTACTTATGTAGTCTCCTGTCCTCCGATTGGCTGTCGTCTGACCATGACACATCTCTTCGCCAATCAGCAATGACAAGACGAGAGACAATCAGGATAATTTTATTTAGTACTTTAGTTTAATAAACATTTAATGATAGGTAAGAAATGAAAACTAACAAACAAATTATTAATACTCAATACTGTCTAGAAACAAATGAAAAATACTGGCACAAGATCTGTATGTCAATAAACTATTAAATTAACCAAAGATTAAACTGTTAACTCGTATAATAAAACGTAATTTGGGAATGATATTAAAGAAAGTGACAACTTCAGCAAGTACTCTGTAATCATATATAATTAAAATATCTAGGACTAATGTTAAACATAACCCCTAAAAACGGCAATTTTACAAATTTCATATAGTATGTACACCTTACTGAAAACATTTTATTCAGGACCTTCATGGAAACTAATCAATGTTATTTAAAAAAAATTTAAATGAGTATTTAAATTTTTTAAGATATATACTATGAATGGCACAGCCATAGCAACTAAAAATAATTATTCAAATAAATAGTACAGTTGCATTAAAAAAAATTTTCAAGGCCAAAAAATTTATGATACTTAATTCTAAGCCGGATCCTTGTTTTTCAAAAAATATTTTCAGAGAAAAAGTGGGGGTAGGAATTGAGTAAATGCCTTTAT
>NQII01000225.1:437684-457144 GCA_002778355.1 Clitarchus hookeri | reverse complement strand
GTGTGTGTGTGTGTGTGTGTGTGTGTGTGTGTGTGTGTGAGATTGCAAATACTGGATGTGCGAATGCTATACGTTTTAACAGTAAACTGTGTTTTTATGACAAAATTCATTTTTAGAAAGTCATGTCCTTTTATTACAACATAACTTTGCCCTAGGTGTTTGAAACACAATTGTGTAATGTGCTTAGATTTCTGTGATTTGAATGTTTGCCACAAGTCCAACAAAATACTAAGTCCAGCCAAATAAATTTAAATAAATAATGAAGTAAACCTAGAAAACAGTAAGTACCAATGCAAAGAAATACAAGCGGAATAAAAGTTACAGTACGCTTGTTTGTCTACACATTCACTTTTAAGTGTGTCGCTGCTACGTACAAAATATAAGCGACATGAGTTGTATTTAAATTTACTCTGTCTTTTCATTGGGCTGGTTGTTCCTTTTGTAATGATGCAGTATTCTTAATTTTCGGAACATAATAATTAAGTAAACAACTGTGGCTCTGTTCTGCCCATATCTAGTTATCTATGCACGTTTCGTACTCTGCATATTATGAACTTCGGCTGTGAATTGTGTCACTTCAAGATTAAATAAAAATATATAACAAAATACTCTAGAACTTGAACTTATTTCTTAATTAATCAGCGTCCATTTTACTGAGTCTCGTGTTCCACCTCTGAGCTAGCAGTGGCAACTTAATGTATAGCGGTGTAACTGTAGCGTCCAACGTTACAAAATGGCGACCCAGCCGTGTGGCACGACTAATATCCACATTTGAAGACGGATCTAAGAGATCTACGAACATCGGGAAGATCAGCATGTCAAGTTACCGGCAGTTCCAGGTTTCCACCAACACGACGCCAAAGTTTCAGGTATGAGACAACATTCTACAACAACAGTAAACTGTAAGAAATCATCGGATCATCAATGAAGCCATTATTGCAAGTAATTGGACTACGGGTATTGTAGTTAAATTTATGCCGGTTATGTTATGATTAAGTACATTCGCCAAGAATTATTTGTTTGTTTTTTTTCGTGTGCAAGTGCGTTAATTTCGCGACGAGTTATTTTGTTTATTTGTTTACCACGTCGTAACCGATATAAAAATGGCGCAATTACCGCAGAATACACAAAAAAACGGATAGTCAGACAGAAATGTTTAAGATCCTGTTGTCCTTACAGGAGTTTAGCCAGAAACAACAGGAGTTTAACCAGAAGAGTGAGAAAAAATTTGAGGAATTAATAACAAATATAGACAAGTGGGGGGGTTGAATCTCTAAATAGGTTAGGAAAGGTTTCAACAGTAATTGCCCCGAGTAAAATTAATATAAATAGCAATGACGTACCAAATGAAGGTAATACTGACTGTGACAAAGAAGGTAAAGAGTTTAATGTTGAAGATAGAAAGACAGATGTAATAAATAAAGAGGATAGAATTGCAGATAATTTAGTGGAGAGTGAACCTAACTGTTGTGAGGTTAGTAAGTCGAAGAGAAAAATAATAAAGGAAGGGAGAAATAAGGTTAGGGGGGTTCGACTAAATGGTAATAGTGAATTAAAGCTGCGAGAGGGATCAGCTGGTGAATTGCAACACGCAAGAGTTGCTAAGAGTAAGGGGTATCGTAGATTGAAACATTATGCAGTTTTCAGGCAACGTTTTGAAAGGAAGAAGCAAAGTTATAAACCCAGGGTCAGTAAAGTAGTCAGGGAAAAGATACGGAATAAGAGATTAAAGACAGTAGAGAAAAAGGAAAGGAAAAAGAGGGGTAGATTTAAGACAATAGGAAAGAGGAAGAGAGTACTAAAGTATAGTATGAGAAAGGTAGTAAGGAAAAAGGAAAGGAAAGTGAAACAAAAGGAGAGAAGGAAAAGGAAGAAGAAAAATTTAGTATAGCAGAAGGACTCCAATTTAGATAATAAGTTAGATATTTAATTTTTTTTATACTTTCTTGTATCATTTGTTTTTATATACTTTGAGTATACAATAATATGGTAAGAGAGATAGGTAAATGTTTTTATTTGAAGAAGAATTATTTTTAATAAAGGACCCTACAAGTAAGTCACAACGTGTACAGGATACATGGGGTAAACCCTTCTCAGACAAAAGTAAATAATTGATAATTTAATTGGAATAGAAAATATATCAGACTAATGACCTAGAAAATGTTAATTGGTAAGAATTAATAATCGTGAGAGAGAGAGAGTTTCTGTTTAAGAACAGTGAATCATTATATAGCAAGTAAATGTAGTACAGTCCTTAATGTTAGTGAAACTTGTAATGAACAGAATTGGTTTCAAAAAACAACTGTGTAGGGTCACAGAAATTTTAAGTTAATTCAACTGTTGTTTACATTCTCCAAAAGTGAAAAAGTATGAATGGTTTTTATAAATGCTGCCAATGTTGTAAGAAAATAATCATTTAAAGTTGTTTGTGAAGTGGATCCAGTGTCGTGGGAATGTTGAATTTTAGAATAACTGATACTCTTTTTAAAAAACATTTAAGAAAATTTTAGTGCTCTGATTGAGGTTGTGTTACTATGTAGGGAATTGTCATTATCATTATATTTTGGAAGCGTAATTAGCAATACAGGTTAAGTGGTTCAAGGCAACTGCATATCAGAATAGTGTGCTCTGTTGCATAACCATTAACAAAATAATAACACAGAGTTCTATTTAAAATAATAAAAAGTGATATTGCATTTTTATAATTCGGTTTTTTAGGTGTGTTTTGTCTTGAAAAAGTATTTGCTCAGTTTGTGTAAATTATTCTAAAATTACTTATAAGTATTTTATTTGAAATTTAGTGATTGTGTTGATTGTTAGTTTGGCACTGACATGTGCAAAAATTCTAGTTTATTCAGTATATCTGGCACTGTGCATATATATGCAAGGTTTAAATTATGAAAGAACATTTGAGAATTTTCTTTAAATATGGGTAGTGTTATTTCAAAATATGTATTAAAGTTAGTATTATAATATTTTGTTAACATGTTCTATAATTTTTCTACTATAACTTACTATTGAAGAAAAGGCAATTGGTAAGTCCTTAATAAAAACTTTTATAGAAATTGCTAATTAATCTAAGGAAAATGTTGTAATATTATAATTACCGTAAAGTGTATTAGTGAAGATTTGGTGAACTTAGATATACCTTTGCAATTATCTAGTAGAAGCTCAAGCTGTCATGGGCTATTGTGTAATTGTAACTAATGTGATTTATTTATGCAGAGTACCGAACAGCAAGTGCTATGTGAAGGTTAATAAATAAGTTTTATTTTTCATTTGAAAATGGTGTAACAAAGAAACAAATCATTACTGTTATTTTGCAAAGAGTTGACAATAGAAATTATAAGGAAGATTAATTAAGGATGCATTAAATTTTACCTAAATTTTCAAAGGTTGAAGTGGTTGAGGTGTTGTATAGTATTGAGCCTTAAGTATCGGCATAAGTTAGGAGATGTTGCTGCAGTTTATGGTGTCCTGGGATCAGTGGCACAAGGTGTAAGTGTAATTGGATTGGGACAGGTCTGGGGCCCTTTTTTATAGTCGGCACTGGCCTAGTGAGAGGCAGTCGCAGTGGCTTTTAATGTTTTATAGTCAGCACTGGCCTAGTGAGAGGCAGTTGCAGTAACTTTTAATGTTTTTTGTCAGCACTGACCTATAGTGAGGCAGTCGCAGTGGCGTTTTAATAGTTTTGGGTGCAGACCTGAGTCCCCTTTTGGAGAAGTGGTGTGCTGATCCCAGTGAGGAACCAAAGGGCAGCAACCCACAATGAATCATCGATGGCACAGGTGGAAATACACCCTCAACCACAAATTATAACAACAGGTAACTAAATGAAAGCAGTGAAAGGTGTGATTTTTAATTTTCTTACAGCATCCCCGTCAATATCTTGTTACTCTTCAACAGGTGAAGTAAATAATTTTATCAGGAGTTAATTAAGTAAATAATTTTGATATGAGTAATTACCATGTTATGTATGTAAATTGTGGTCAAGGAGTAGAGGCACAGTGGTTTACAAAACAGCAGCATACAGGATAGGTTTCGCTTTGGGAAAGATTTCCTCAAAATCTATCCCAAACCGAGGGGGGTAATGTAATGATGTAGTATTCTTAATTTTTAGAACATAATAATTAAGTTAACAACTGTGGCTCTGTTCTGCCCATATCTAGTTATCTATGCACGTTTTGTACTCTGCATATTATGAACTTCGGCTGTGAATTGTGTCACTTCAAGATTAAATAAAAATATATAACAAAATACTCTGGAACTTGAACTTATTTCTTAATTAATCTGCATCCATTTTACTGAGTCTCGTGTTCCACCTCTGAGCTAGCAGTGGCAACTTAATGTATAGCGGTGTAACTGTAGCGTCCAACATTATACTTTGTTTTAATATTTATTCCAACTGAGGCTGTCCTTTGAAAGAAATAACCCAACACATATCAATAACAAGAGGTTATATACTACAGTTCTGTCCCCAGTAGTTGTAACAGGGTTAAACACAGCCGCGGCAAAATATTAACGTGTATTACGTGTAATGTGCTATGTCGTGTATAACAAATATGTTACAATGTAAAATAATAATTGTAAGAACTATCGTCAATACAGACACTGTTAAAAAGTGATAAAACTGACCTAAATATGGTTATAGGCCTAAATTGTGAACATTTGTACAAAATAGTATTTGAAATAGGACAGAATTCTTTGAACAGCTGAAAACAGTAAACAAAGCATTTGACAATTAAAACATAGAAGTCGCATGGAAGTGTTTATGTTTACATGTAGCAGAAGGATACGTAATCGATAACCAAAAGTAGAACTTTAGCAAGGCTTCAGAAAAGTGTGAAGTAAACATGAATGGTCTATAAAGTTAGTTAGCTAAACTGCCATCTTCTCTGTGAGACGTATCCATAACCTGACACATCTCCCTGGACATGCCTTAAGTTGAAACAAATAAATGAGTGGATATCGCCACGCTCCAAACAAGCGTAGTAATTTACTAGATCCAAAAGTGTGTATGTTTATTAAACAGAAACGTAAAAACAAACGCCTAACTGAGCACACATACCAGCTCGCAGAAAATAACGCCCACCCAAGAACCACCCTCGCTTTTCACAATAAAATGCATGCACAGCCTCGTCACACAGTTGTGGAAGAAAGGGGGTTGTCTCGAGGCCTTCCTTACCTATGTCATCATCAGAGCACTGGGCGAGTACAGAAGGACAACGCACTGGGGAATAGAGATAGATACAGTGGGGAATTGAGACAGACAGTGGCAGTCAGTTCCAGCAGAAGTCATGTGCTGAAGCCTACTGCTTGAAGACAAACCCAGAGAAGTTGCCGCTGAAGGATGAATGAGCCACCATCTGATATCCGACCACCAGCCTGCCACTGTGCCCTCCTGGCAACATAGACTAAAGATGAGGTAGACCGATCTCGCTGGCTGTGCACAACCAGTCTCCGTGTCTGCTTTTCTGCTGATAGAACTAGCTTTAAATGGCGTGGATTGGATTTAAGGTTAGAACAGTGATTAGTAAACAAGTGCTTAGAGACGTTTTTGTACTTCCTCTAACCAATTTGTAATGCATTTCCATTAAATTCAAATTGATTAAAGTATTTTATTCATATAAAAGTTCCTGTATTTTAAAAATTGAGATTTAAAAAAAGTTTTAATCACTGTTGACCATGAGACTTTGACAACTGTGTTAATTTGGGGTAGGTCAATGTTAGGTACATGTGTAAAAGATGAATAATCGGTCTACCTCATCTTTAGTCTATGCCTGGCACAATTGGCCATCTTGGATGCCAGTGACATCATCCCACACTGAAGATGCAAAGTACCAGACTGCGCCATCTTGGACACCCATTAGACATGTGAGCACCGTCACTGTCAACCGCCACAGCAGCAGATAAGTGGTAAATCCAGTCCTAAGAGGACATACAGTGTAACCAGGTGTTTGTTCCAACATAATCTCAAACATACTGGTTCAAATAAGACAGGCACATTCCCTTGAGTTAAATTCCACAGTTATTACTTCCATCACAAGTTGGAACCAGTGTTTATGGCTGTGGACCATAGAGGACAGTACAAACCATATTGTTCTATTCTCTTGGGAATAAAACACTACTTAGCAGATCACTGTGTACTTTTATTATTGTAGTGACATTTCATATTCAGTCTTATTATACCTCTGTCCATTCTTTCTGGACCCAGTTCCATGCAGTGTCACTCCATCCAAGAAAAAAGCAGGAAGCTTATGTTACTTACATTAGAGATAACTCCGTGAACTGCCCTACAACCGAGGACTCTTTGTGCATGAACAAACACATTAAAAGGCATGCAGTACAGTAGAGAATCTCATTAGATACTACACAAGGAATAATTTAGATCAGAGAAGCAGACAACTACTCTCCACCCACTGTATATAAACCTGCTGGAAAGAGACATTGAACTGGCAAACTTCTGGGCACACCTTAGTCAGGAAAGACCATTTCTTGCTTCGCCACTGTATGACTGGCTTTAGGCCCCAATAGTGTATTGATGACTTACATCCATTGAAGTGGTACACAGTTTTAGGTTAGACGGACCGCGGCTCTCGCTCGTGGGGACCAGTCATTGAGCATTTGTTCTGATGTAGCCATTTCACATAGCATATCCAGAGCTCAGGCTCAGTTGGAGAGACTGAAACAGAAACCGGTACCTGTGATCTAGTCTGTAGGTTTGTTTGGCCCACTCAAACTAGAGGTAGAACATCCCTGAGTGACAGCTCACCATCTAAGAAAACTCCTTGGAAAGAAGCTGTAAAGAGAAGGGAAAAATGGGAGAACCCAGGAGACCAGAGGACTCACTTGCTTCCATCTCAAACAGCCTGATNCCTGTAAAGAGAAGGGAAAAATGGGAGAACCCAGGAGACCAGAGGACTCACTTGCTTCCATCTCAAACAGCCTGATGCCTGACCAGAAGGCAACAACAGACTGCTTTCCTTTCTCTGTGCAAAACCCAGGCAGTGACACCAATAAGGCAGGATAACACCGACCCCGGGTCCTGGACTGCAAATCTCCACCACATCAACAGAACTACGTGACGATGGTAAGACTGAGTCACTGTACGTGTCCCCATACTCCACACAGCTGATGGTCGTACACTGTCCCAAGTGGGGGATACAAAGCGCCGGAATGCAAAGCTATTCATCCACAACTTTATCAGGTCCCCTTACGAGTTGCCAATTGCATCATTGAAATACCAATCAAAACAATTACTATCCAGTCACTGCTTAAAAAGGGGAGAGGGAAATATAAACACAAAGATGTAGAGTGCCACTGACCCAGAACCATAAGGAAACTTGTTCCTGTGCGTCTTTGCAGTTCGTCATAAAACCGTCAGTAGAGCATAAATGCCTATTCGGATGCAGATTGGACTAGTAACAAGTTGACCCCAATAGTTTTAGCGGGTCACTGGTTTACTATTGTGGAAATGTGGTATGATGGTTCTCAAGAAAGCAGTTAACAGGTTCCCTTTCCAAGGCTGACATAGGATATATTGCAGCAGCTACACACGTCAGAATTAATATATTTGAAGACAGTCTCAGCTGACATGAGCCATGAACTTAAGCAGAAACATATTTGTTCATATACATACAAAATGCTATTAAATTAATTGAAAGTTTTGAGAACAGCAAAACAGAGCAAACATATCGACATGAGAGCTCTTTTCATAAGAAACACTGTTGCATAAGTTACAGTTAACTAGAAATATGCACTAGCCTCAGAAATTTGTTTGACTTCCTCCATTGCTGAAGCTGAGTAACCAAAAAGAAATAAAACATACAAATTAAATGCAATATACATAAAAACTTGACACAAAATTTCACCGAAAATGATGCAACATAAATATTAAAAAATATTAGGGATGGGGTGGTTGAAACCAAGATTCGTCAAATCCCTCTAATCCACGGGATTTGAGAATTCAAGTATTCTGGACAGAATTTGAGCAAAAGATTAGACATGACAGGTTGAGTTTCCTTCAACAGCACATTTCAATTACAATGAACTCTGTTATAAGATTTTATAAGGGACAAGGAAAATTAAATATAATATGTGTGAAAATTTTATAAAAGGGAAGTATATACAATGTACCACGATGATGTCACAGCTTTATTTGCAGGCAAAAACCAATGTGTACCTACACTAAACATAAATACAACATTTGGAAATCATTTATAGAAGAATAGTTTTCAATTTTAAAATGTGTTACAAATATGTTTACTGTTTTGCCAACATGATGCACAATTTTCAACTTTAAGGTTCGAGTGATTGTTCAATGCTTCTTGCACCCATGAAAAGTTACACCCAGCCACTGATATCCCCTCTTTCCAAGCAATCTACCAGATGTCAGTGTAGTTGGAATGGGAATGATAGCCCTGCCAATACTACCCGCACTAGCCTACTTCCCTAAGCGCATGCAGGACTGGCTGGATAATCCACCAACCACCATCCCATTTCACATGTTGCTTGTCCAGCAACTCGGCGGAGTGGGGATAGCAATCCAAGCCGAGACCCCTGTGCACCCATCACAGCACTTATTAGCCTACTTTCCAAAGGAAAGAGATGCTTATAAGATCACTTTCCTCCCCCCTTCCCCTCTCTCACTCTCTCCACCCCCCTCACCATTCCTCTGGCCACCCGTCTCCAACCCCCTAAATATGGTTATAGGCAATCAAAACCATTAGCTTTGAAATACAAGTGATGATAGGTGCTAATATTTTGAACAACGGAAAATCATGATAACATTTCTACGTTCGCCAGTAGCAATTTATTTGCTCTGTGGCCGGCGTGTGAAGGCAAGCGTGCTCGGCCAAGAGAGAGGACATGATTTTTTTTGGGCTAGACAACAGTTTCCCTGTCAAGCATGTAAGGGGAGGGAGAAAGATGCGTGGCTGAAAGAAAGAGAAAGAGGGGGGGGGAGCAAGGACGATAGCTCTCCTGCTAATTGCTAGGTAACCACTTCCCCTCTCGTCAGGCATTTAAGGGGAGGTAGCAAGCCAGACTCTCACCATGCAGAAGACGTGTTGGGAAGACCAAGCGCCGCAGAGCAGTGATAAATGGCAGTGTGCATGAAGTATTTCACATCCAGTTACTACACATTTGCATAAACAACCAGCTTAAAAACGATTGTTGCTGGAAATCTTAGGTGAGGGAACTGAAATTTACTTTGATTGACGCAACATCCAATAAACGATACAAGCGTTATCATTCTTTATATAGGAGTTTTGCCAAGACCAATGAAGGATACCTGTGGATACGGTTTATCGGTACATGCATTTTTGGTACAACGGACTCCACTACATATGCCAACACATAAGCCCCTTTATCAGCCAGCACCAATTGATGAAATTAAGATTTTTTTTAAATCCATATCTTGGGAAAAAATTTACTGATACTTACCAAATTTGGCAAACTAGCAGTATTACGGTAGGCCTTATAAATTTATATATTCTAAATATGTCAGACACTTATTTGAAAATNACTAGCAGTATTACGGTAGGCCTTATAAATTTATATATTCTAAATATGTCAGACACTTATTTGAAAATGGTGACCATACAAACATTTTAACTTAGTATGCTAAATTTACGAAACTACGAAACTAATTTTAACTTAACTTTGCATGCTGTCAGTATCTATTACAACAATCAAATGTGTCTCATTACACTGCCATTTTGTAAGATAGCCCCACATGAAAAAATTACGTTTTTTATGTAGTATAATGCGAAACAATAAACAGATTCCTACCAAATTTGGCAAAGAAGTTGTACTATGGTAGGTCATATTAATTTATATGTTTTAAGTGTACCAGACACTTATTTTCAGAATGGCTGCTATATAAACATTTTAGCTTAGTATGATATATCTACCAAGCTATGTAACCAATTATAAATTAACTTCGTATACTGGCAGTATCTATGCAAGCATCAAATGAGCTAATAAATAAACTCTTTCCTCCAACATTTTAAAAAATAGCACCATATACAAAATAAAGACTTCATGTCCTATCTCAGGAAACAATTTGAATTATACAATTCCCACCAAATTCATGCGAAAAGGTATACTTTTGATNCTTCATGTCCTATCTCAGGAAACAATTTGAATTATACAATTCCCACCAAATTCATGCGAAAAGGTATACTTTTGATAGTTCTAAATTTTTATGATTTTTGGGCCATGTGAACATTTTTGCTTAGTATGCCACACATCCCAAATAATTTCAACCAAACTTGATATGCTGGTAGTGTATGACAATCATCAAACATACTAATGCTAAAACATAACCTTTTTGTTTGCCACTCTGAAGATCGTCACATGGAAAAAAACTAAGGTTTCATGCAATATCTTGGGGACCAATCAACCAATTCCCACTTATTTTTACATCCAATAGTGCTACAGTAAGAAATGTAAACTTAGATATTTTAGGTTGGGCAGGCCTTTTCTATTAAATGGCATTAATATAAATAATTTAGATTAACATGTTATACCTATTGAACCATTCAACAAAATTCAACCTAAATTTTGTACGCTAACAAACACATACGTACAGAGATCCTCTTTTGCCGGCCTTTTTGTAAAATACTGCCAGGAGAGAAAATGGAACATTTTGTCATAATTCCAGAACCATTAAACTAAATTCCACCAGCAAGCTGCCAACCTTCGGACCGCCGACTACAGAGGGGAACGCATCCCACCACTCTGCTGCCTTCAGCCATCTTCGCCACTCTCTTTCCACCTCCCTGTGCCCCTCACGATGGTCCTGTTTTTCGGGTATGAATAGGACCCGCGGTCCTTAGTTCGGGGCTGACTCTTGCAGCTCCTGTACAAAATGTCACACTGCCTGAACATGCACCGAAGCCTTCTACATCAGTCACGCAACATCACTGAGTCTTTAGCTTTGAGCTATTACCTGCACTTGCGTCTGAATACCGCCAGCCCAGTGCACCACCTTTTACGGCAGCCTAGGAAATGGCCTGTCAGGGACCAATCAGGGTACAGGGTGAATACAAGTGCTCTATTGTCTCTGCACTAAACAGACAAATTCCGAGTTGGCTGCGTTTATCACTCTCAGTCTCTCTCTTCACCCTGTATTCCACTACCACCCTCTCTGACAATTCTCTTCCAGGATTAGGCATGTGCTGCTTACCCCTCTCTCTCTCGTCCTTCAGGCATTTGATAACAAGGGGTACTGTCTTTGTGTGTTAATTGGATCCTATGGTGACATCCTGCATTGCTGAGTAACACAGGAGCGGCGCCCCACCCTGTGTAGTGCTTGAGTCTGCCGGCGACATCCCACCCAGCCAACGTACTTGCAGGCAGCCAATAGTAGGCAATCCCAAGGGACATGGAAAGTGAACCTTTAAGAGGACTCGGAGTTGCTGGCGATGTCCCGCCCTCTCTGATAACAGAGGAACAGGAACACGTTCTATGCTGGAAACATACTGTGAGGGAAGTCAATGCACTCTAGGAGGCTGCCCAGCAGGCTCTTCCACTGACCACAGGTACCCACCCACACCTTATTTGGACGTGCAAGGCCGTGCCCCCTCCTACAGTGCACCACTATTGCCTACCTCTGTGCTGTCACGCAACTGTATTCTCTGTCTCATGTAACTTGGCAAGATTTTGACAGTTTGACGAAAGGGCCAATGTTTACTTTTCGTTTGTGTATCCTTTCACCATTAGCTGGTGTGTCAAGTGGAGGCTGTATATTTTATCAACACACTGTCACCTAATCCACTTGCCATTGTACTGTAAGGCTAATCAAATTTTAAGGTAATTTAGACTGACATCTGTCTAAAAAAAATTCATAGGTTATAAAAGTAAAAATATAAAACCTTGCAAAAAATTAAAAATTTGCTAACTTTTTTTAATTTTTCAGAGACAGCAAACTTGGGTTAACATTTGTGAGACGGTAGTTGTAGTTCTTATCACACTTCGGACGTCATAGCTAATATAACTGAACTAAAATGAATTCGGGAAACTTGACTAACAATGCACTTTTATTCGCCAAAAACTCACCTACGACTATTGCAAAGCAGTAATTCTGCTATTACTGATACTAAACAGTTAAGAGTTGGAAATATGTGACGTGGAATAATAAGAATTGCTTAAAAACTATTCAGGCACGTCCCACTTTCTTCGTTTTATTAACACAATACAGTAACAACACCGAAACAATGAAATGGGTTTGCGGGAGAACAACATGGCGATTATTGGACGTGTAGACGAACAATTACCGGCCCAATAGAAATTACTGGTAATCAAAATCACTGTACACTAAACATATGTTACTTTAAAAATTATGCAGAGCTCGCGGAAAAATATAACTATTGGTATATGTTCGTAAATTTGTTATTTTACACACGAAAGCTATTTTTTTTGTGTGGCTGGTAATACTTTGGAAAAGAGTGGACAGATGGCGCGCATGGCATGGTAGGGCGAGTTGTGAGCCTAGAGCTTTACTCAACAGATAGCAGCACGATGGGCTGCCTCTTGATCCTGTATTTTTAAAAGTTGATTTTTCTTCTATTACTGGCTCGAAATGACACGAATTTGAAATATATATCNTATTCAAATCATTAGAAAAAATAATTCAACAATACCATGCGATATTTTCGTATGCTTTTGGAATTAATATCAAGCACGTATGGAAAGCATGGATGGAGAGTGGGGATACAACGACGTGAAAAGAATTCTCAAGGTTCTTAAGTTGCATTTCATTTGAATATGGATCGTTCTATTGTGCATTTCATTTTGAACACTNCATTTCATTTGAATATGGATCGTTCTATTGTGCATTTCATTTTGAACACTTATACATTACTACTTTATCATGAAGTTTAGTTTGTAACTCTAACAATTGCTGTTTTGTGACCACGTAAAATAAAATGTATTAATAATCTAGGAATTCTTTCTTATTGCGTATTTTCTGCTTGTCTGATGTGTGTCTGCAGTGCACTCAGAATAGCCAACGTAATATAAACTTTTGTTCGTTCGTGCATCAGCTGATACAGGATTTTGTAAATGGCACTTTGTTTTGTATACGTCAAATTGCCACTCACAGACTGTCATAATCTTGCCAAGTTATATGAGACGGACAATATGCCTCGCCATCAGACTGAGCAGGAGAAAGCGACTAACCCGGCTCTGTCCCTGGTTGGAAGCCTGGTGGAAACTGAGCAAAGCACCGTCAGAGTGTACTCATGGAAGAGGGAAGCCACTGTGCACATCAGAGAGGAATCATCAGGACTTCAGAGCACTCAGACTCCTTCCTCCTTCAAAGACCCTATCAAGATGATGCTTGTTTCCCAGCTGTCGGGGGTGGAGGAATCATTGACACTCGCCACCACTAAACACCACTTGCCAAGTCTGACATCAACCTTGGCAACTATGATTTAGTAATGCAGATATTGTGTTTCTTTGTAATCTTGATTTTCACAAATAGCCTTGAAATCTTTGGTATCAACATTGTAGCAGTAGGAGCTTCTGTGCTTCAAATAGCAGTAGTTATGGGTTTCATGTGGCATATGTGTTCATAACATAGGTTTCAGTAGATAAGTAAGTCATGTTTCATGTGTTGTTGCTCTGTGGCATTAGTTTCTTCTTCCGAGCACATATTTCAAATTAATGTGATGTGCGAACTATGGCAGCTTTAGTTGTGTGTGCATGATAGGAGGTAACAAGCAAGTACTGTCCAGCACTTGTTGGCTTTCCGTAGGCTTGTGTTGGAACTTTTCCATTACTACAATATACTAGTACATCCAGGAAAGGGAGGCTTTGATTGCATTAAACCTTACAAGTGAACTGTATGCTAAGTCTGAGTGAATTAAGAAAGTCAGCAAAGTTTTGCAGTTCATCAAAACCATGTTACCAAACTAGGAATGTATCATCAACATATCTGAGCCACTTTTGGTGAAGTGTCCTGTTCAAAATTACCCCCATAAATGTGTTTGCTGTGAAATGTGTGAGAGAAGAACCCATTGCCATAACACCTGTCTGTTTTTCCCAATTTGTGATACAATTTTGTCTCCAGTTTTTGTGCATATAATATGTTTTATTTTGTATATTTTATTAGTTTTTTGTTGCTTCTTCTTGTAATCAGCTTCTGCAATGGAGGAAGTGTAACCAATTTTCGAGTCTAATTCAAACTTCAAAAACCTTACAAATATGTAATTTCAAATGATTATGTTGCAGATACTTTGACCAAACCTTCTCCTCTGTTGCTCTTAAAAATCTAACTGTTTGGAAGAAGGCTACATTGTGATTGTAATTTTTGACATCTAAAATATCTAGATTGGAATTAATAGTGAGTGCTAAGGCGCATAAATATTTATTTCAGTCTAATAATAAAACAAAACGACAGTGAAAGAAAATATGTAACTAAAAACCATTCAATAATGCATATTTAAAAAAAAAATTCTAGGTAAAAAAAATGGCAATATTTTATTGAAAATGAGCAGGAATCAACATTAAAACATATCTACATTATAATTCCAAGCTCTGTCCAAAATATTTTATTACAAAATAAGTAGATTTCTCTTTTAAAAAATCCTTCCTTGTGAACTACACAGCAGCACAGAAATGTCAGTTTCAGTTAAATCACGTACTGAACAAAATACGACTTGAACAACAGTACCATGAGAAACTATCATTTGAACTAGTGGGAGCAGACATAGAAAGTGTAAACATCATAACCTAATATAAATGAAAATCCATAGACATGTACAGAAACACAAAAGTGATACTGAAGACATCTCATGAAAAGATATAATTTAGAATGGTGGTGTCACTTTCCATGGACACTGTATGACATGTAACAAGTGCAAATTGTCATCAGATCTTTGTAGCATTAGTAAGCTATTTTTGCTGTTGTTGTTTACCTGTGTGAAAGAAATTATTTGCACAACAAAGAGTTGCATTTTGCAATGTATTATTTTTAAGTATTTTCTAAAAAGAAATAAGATGCTGGATTTTATTAGTGCATGTTCTAAGAAAAAATAATTTTGGCAGGATTAAAACCAAATTCTGTAAACACAGCAAAATGTGGGAAAAGGGAAATATGAAACTGGGTTATACTTTACTGTGTCTGGAAAGAAAGTGATAGTAGACAACACTGCTCTTCAAATGGTCAACTTTATATCACATGTTTACCTCAACAAAACTTAACTATGTTTGGTAAACAAATCAAAACCAAAAAAACCAAAAAATTTTTAAATCAAGAATGTTTATCTATCGTATGAAAATTCCGAAAATTTGCAACCTAACAAAAAATTTAAGTAAACTACATAAATAATGCTAATTTGACCTGTTCACATTTTCCTCTGCTTACCCAAATGCAAATGCACTACATTCTATGGCACTCACATATTTCTCCAGGCAAAGTGACTGGTTGTCAAGTAAAGCTTTCACCATCCTCATGAGATAGATGAGCAGTGCAAGGTTGCTCTGGACCACATTCACCTTCACACCCTCCGCGATGAACGTGCACATGCGTGGCAGCATCTCGTGCAAGCCCGGATCTGATGCCAGGCTCTGCAGCGCTTCCTGCCATCCACACACACAACAAATCTCTCAAGTACTGGTAACATTCCAGATAACTACGCTCATTCTACAAACTGAGGATTACAGATGATGATACTCACCGCTCGCCTGACCTCGTCTGATCCCACACAGGCCTCTGTGATCTCTTTGTAGTACAGCTGCTGCTCAACAGATAATTCGTGAGTGGCCAACTGTTTCACATGGACTGCCCCAACCTTCTGAAGCTTGTGGATCTTCCTGCATCCACAAACACATCACCCTACATATTACACCAATGTCTGATATTTTCTAAACAAGCATTAAAAAAGTTAGCATACGCAAACAAAATTAAGATGTCAGTTTAGAATAACGCCACATAAATTTGATTTGCTTCAGAAAAAATAACTTTTGAGTTCAGTATNATGTCTGATATTTTCTAAACAAGCATTAAAAAAGTTAGCATACGCAAACAAAATTAAGATGTCAGTTTAGAATAACGACACATAAATTTGATTTGCTTCAGAAAAAATAACCTTTGATATCATTACCCTTCTTAACATTCTTACCTTTGCCTATTCACAAGCAACCATAAACAACATGCAGACCTTTTTTTTCAAAGGTCTGTGTACTTAACAGGGGTGAAAATAACACAATGGGACAACTTGTGCCCTATAGCTATTCATCAAGAGTATCTTTCATAAAAAAACTCAAACTTTTACTTTGCCCTCCACATAACATTTTTAGCTTCAAAAACAGCAAATTTTAATTTTTTTCCAGGTTGGAGACTATTTTTTTTTTTTAGAAAGGAAGTCTTCAACCCAGATAAATTAGATGTTGCACACTGTTCTACATGTAGACCNATAGCTATTCATCAAGAGTATCTTTCATAAAAAAACTCAAACTTTTACTTTGCCCTCCACATAACATTTTTAGCTTCGAAAACAGCAAATTTTAATTTTTTTCCAGGTTGGAGACTATTTTTTTTTTTAGAAAGGAAGTCTTCAACCCAGATAAATTAGATGTTGCACACTGTTCTACATGTAGACACTAAGCAGACAAAAGATGAGATCTCTAAGTGCAATTTTGGTGAAGCAGGGTGGGGCATAAAGTTCGATAAAACAGNCCTAAGCAGACAAAAGATGAGATCTCTAAGTGCAATTTTGGTGAAGCAGGGTGGGGCATAAAGTTCGATAAAACAGTAATCTGAATGCTGAAAGCAGATGGCAGTCATCTTGAAAATACAAAATGTATTATACAATATAAATATACAGTGTAATAGTATCTTATGTAAGCTTTTAAATGACACTAAAAACTTTACAATAGGCGACATTAAAAAATGTACGGCTAGTTGCATAAACCTCCACAATCTGTGAAATATGCTTGCAGTGTTATGAAAAATGGCTACCACCATCCACTTGTCGTAGGTAAAAATTTTAATTAATGTTTTTCTTTCACTTTGAGGATAGGGTAACATAAGAAATTTTTTTATCAAAATCAGAAATGGTGCAGCTTTCATTTTTTTTTTAATTTGACAATTTCATAGAGAATGACCTAATTACGTGTTCCGCCAAGTGGCACAGCACATGCACTAATGGCGACTCCGATAAGCAGTATATAAGAGGAAGTCGGAGACCTGCTGAGAGGTAGTAAGTAGCATTGTGTTTCCTGCCGTTTGTGTGCACAAATTGAGTGAGTATGCCACGTCAAAAAACATGACTACCATACAAACAGTTTCCGCCTTTTACTGCAGGAGAATCGTGGCATATTGAGATTGTGGATTATCCTACCGCCAAATAGGTTCTTGTGTTATGCAAACCATAGTGAAGCAGATATAGGAGCATTGAGTCAAGGAGGGACAGACTGAGTGACATGCAAAAAGTCAATGGTCACGTCACACCAACGAGCACAAGGACAGACATCTTCTGGTGCGCATGGTGATTACGAACCACACAGCCACATCAAACACCCTCGCTCAGGGGTTTAGGCATGTAGCACATCAATCTGTGTGTCTGCATGCAAGGTGAGTCACCTTCTGCAGCATCAGGACATTATGTCCAGGCACCCATTAGTGCGGCTGCCCCCGACTGCTCACCACAGGCACCTGTAGCTGCAATGGTGCATATAATATTGGGCCTGGAGGGACGAATGGCATGCCATCATATTCTCTGATGAATCCCACTTATGCTTGCAGTACCACGATGGTTGCATCCATGTCTGGTAGCACCATGGCACACGCCTGGCCGAGTGTAGCATTATACACCATCACACTGGCCCAGCATCTACAATTACGGTATGGGGTGCCATCTGATTCCAGTCCTGCTCACACCTAGTACACATCACTGGTATGCTGACAAACAATGGTTACATCGCAGAGGTGTTGGAACCTGTTGTCCCCTTATCCTCAGGGCTAGCCTGGGACCCTGTACCATCAGGACAATGCACAAAAGCATATCACNACCATCAGGACAATGCACAAAAGCATATCACACACATCATCCGATGGATCCTGGATGATCACCATATCACACTGCTTCCTTGGTCTGTGCATTCACCGGATCTCTTGCCCACCTGAAATGTGTGGTTCATGGTCAGATGATGATTGACCTACCACAGTATGCCAGTGGCCACAAATAATGAATTTCGGGCATGCAACAAAGCAGCATGGGTGGAGACATCCTAGACACACATCTAAAGTCTCTTCTTCTTAATGACACATCATGTAGAAGTTATCGCCGCCCATGGCGGGGCCACACAGTACTGTGTTCCCCATATTTTGAACGTCATACTGATGTCACCTGTATATGATGTGTATCTTGTCCAATAAATCTGGTAGTGATAGCTCACGTCCTCCTTGTTGTTGCAATTTTAATTGTCAGCAGTATATTTCCACACTGACAAACCAATAATTGGATTGATTTGTACTACCTATGTTATGCTGCATGGTACAGGAAAGTTTATATGGTGTATATAAATGAAAGCGAAATAACACCAAAATTCAAGTTAACACATCATATAACACCAAAACTTTCGTTAAAAACACTAAATTAAATGAAATATAGCCATAAAACACAATTTATTCTAAAGAATACACAATTTCAACTACTTAACTCTAAATTTCTGAGCTATGCAGCTATGTACTATAGTCCATACTGTATAAGAAGGCCGTTTTCTGACAGGTCTGCGAAAGTAGCGCCACTGTTTACGTCTGACTACATGTGACTATGTATCCTTCCGCCATCAGCTGGTCCGTCAAGTCGGGGCTGTATTTTTTATCAACACGCTGTCAGCTAATCCACTTGCCATTGTACTGTTATGCTAAACAAATTTTAAGATACTTTAAGACTGACATCTGTCTAAAAAAATAAGTAGGTTATACAAGTAAAAATATAAAATGTTGCAAATAATTAAATATTTGCTAACTCTTTTTTAATTTGTCCGAGATAGTGAATTTGGGTTAACATTTGCGAGACGGTCTGTTGTATCTATTATCACACTTTGGGCGTTATAGCTAATATATTCGAGTTGGAAATATGTGACGTGGAATAACATTAGAATTGCTTAAAAACTATTCACGCGTCTCACTTTCTACAAACAAGGAGATTGGTTTCATGAGAACCATATGGCGTATAATTTACGTAGACGAACAATTACCGGCCAAATATAAATTACTTACTCCAAATCATTTTACATGAAATATATGTTACTTTAAAAATTATGCAGAGCTCGTGGAAAAATATAACTATTGGCATTTGTTTGTAAATTCGTTATATATCGCGCAAAAGAGGTTCATTTCTGGCTGGTAATACCTCACATAATATCAGAGAGATTGCGCGCACAGCGCGTCACGGCGAAGTTTGAGCCGCTGTTTTTGGATAACAGATAGCGTATTATTTTAA
>NQII01000225.1:408283-437214 GCA_002778355.1 Clitarchus hookeri | reverse complement strand
AAATAAATATATATATATATAAATAAATATATATATATATATATATATATATATATTAGGTTGTTAGCATCTATGCTGCATGATTACGATACTGTGTAGATATGGCTGAAATTGTATTCTATTAAACAAGGCTGACAAAATTGAAAAAGTAAATAGTGAGTGCGGTAATAACAAAATGAAAATCCACATTCTCTAGAAAATTCAAAATCTGTATTTAAAATAATTTAACTGTAAAATGTGATTTTTTTTCTTTTAGTTCAAAGACATGGATGCTCAACTCTTGTTTATGTAGTTTGACGCCGTCTGCTGCTTCTCCCAGAGCTCTTGTCGACCATTACGCACCATTTACCGACCCAGGTAGGGACTATCCTCGCCGCTCACTGGCCGTACGCAGACCAAAGGCCATGCACCCAAGATATACTACTCAAATCAGTGTAAAGACTAATAGTGCCACAGGGCGTAACTCCCAACATAATTAAGCGACCTAACTGCTATGCTACATTTAGCTACAATAATTAAAACGCATCTACAAATGAATGTAGCGATTTTCCCTAATGTCTACCACCACAGTGCACATATGAAGTACCAACCACGTAATATTGCACAAAATTTACTAGTGCATTGCTTATCTATTAATACAAAGACATTTCAGTTGCAAGTGATTTCTTTATCAAGTGTCATTAATAAATAATTAAAATGATGTGTTTTGACTCTAGCAGTGGGACACCAAACCAGAACTGAGGCGCAATAAAATTCTTTGTAAAATTTTAGTGACATTTTAATTAATACAGAGCTATTTATTCTTTATGTAAAAGGGTTTTCTGCACAATTTTTTTTTTCAGGTGATGGAAAGACTATCAGAAACAAATTGCATTTCTTATAAAAATTATTGTTACATAATTTTTACTACTTTTTAACACATCAACGTCGATAGTGTCTGACAAGATATAAGTGTAATGTTTCACCAAGTGTTATGTATTTGCATCTCATACCTTTTTATTTTATTTCAAGGGAAATACATTTTCGGCAGGCGGTGGCAGCTACGTTACCACCGCGTCACCAACCCCTTTTCAGTCTAGCAAGAGCTGGCATTAGGGCAGGTATGGATCACGCAACTAGGGGGTTAAGCCAGTCGTGTAACGTCAATAAACTTAATTTTGTAACAGAATATTTTCATTTTAATGCAGCCTTGAGTTTGCCTCCTTTCCGGAGTAGACTCAAGCCCTCCGGCATCACTTACTTTAAACATTTTGCTAAGCGTCCGTGAGACACCTTTGTCTACTGCAGCGTAAGCCAGTGCGGGACCTTGTTCCGCACTGCCGCAATAGATGGTACACCTCATTTTGTTTTCTACAGTACAACTCGTGTTCTAAATTAAAGTGTGTGTACTTCATTCCTGCTTCACGGGCAACATAAGGGCAATGGAGCCTCTTAACCATCCACCACCTGCCTATTATTTACGTCACATAAGCCAGTGTATTTTCTATTTTGATGTGTTCCATGTTTGTGCATTGAAAAGGCATGCTGGGGAGCCACAATACCCCAGTCCAGTAAGTGCGTGTACGTTCAGGCATCTGACTACCCTTGACTATGTCATTTTTACCACGCGCGACATAATACGACACGAGGCACAGCGTTCTTTAGCCCAGGCCACCTCAAGAGTCTCGTGCTAACCCCAGCGGATTCCTTTACTGGTTAGCTGGCGCTCTCCGGACCTTTAAATTTGACCTGTCAGGTCCTGTGACCACCCCAAACCATGTCAAGTTGTTAAATGTTAAGTATTAAAAACGTTTACATGAACATGTGTATAAGTATACACTATCATTAATTATACTCAGAATATATAAAAATAAAAGCAATTACACTGACACATAAAAATTTTTTAATAATGTTGAGCTAAAATCATTTCCTAATAATCTTTTATTGTAGTAACCCGAAGTCATCGTAACTGAATTTGGCAAGTATTTATGTATTGATGAACACATAGTAAATATTTTTTGGACAATAAAGAAAAAATCTGCTATTCGTAATGACAATATTTTTATTAAAATAACACCATAAAATCTTGGCTGAATACACAACCACTACAAAACAATTAAACTTGATTCATAGCAATTGCTCAGTAGAGTGAATAATGTGTACAAAGTGATACAGTTGGAAAAATGTTGGGTTATGTCCACGTGAGACTGCTGTCCAAAATGCCTCTCGAGACACAGGACATGAGATACTAGCCAGGAGTCTCCCACCAGGAAGTAAAAGTGTGCTTTTCAATGATGTTATTGTACCACATCAATGAATTGTGCATTATGGAATTGTACTTGTGGATAATAAATTGTTGGAAACTGGAAGAGATCCTGAAAATACTGGACACTAAATATGGGACCTTGGAACTCTTATCGGAGGTCAGACTTCTGCAACGTCCTGAGTTATGACTGCTACTGCCAAGATTGTGTTTATCTGTAGTGATGTGGTCTTTCCTCAACTACGCTGCAGTAGGAATGACATTGTTCCCCTCATGGGCATCAAATAATGGATGTCCACTTGTGACAACAGAATCTCTATCTATCTTAATACCAACTTCGAAGTTCATGACCCTATACATTCTCCTTCCAAGTTCCTAAGGGCATCATAGACAACATGCACACACACATTTGCTTGTCAGATTGGGTCACTAGTCATATGAGTAAGGCTCTGTGTAGCTTTGCACTAATGCCTCCCTCATGCAGTACTGAAGTTTGCTCAACTTGGGAAGGTATTCCACTATTCTTAGTTTCAAATACTGGGTGACAATACAGAACCATGAGTTCTAATACACTCTTTTGCTACGAGCTGATAGGTGTTGCAGGGGCAACTCCCCCATGCTAAATTTGTACGTTGTCCTTGGCCAAAAAAAAGCCAGCTAGTTTCTCTACAATTTTGCAGTATCAGGACCATCTTCTGGAACTAGGTCCATATTCTGCACTCCATGTAAGCACCTGAGACTGGTTGTATAGCAACAGGAAGTGTTTCCACCTTGAAGAGTCATTTGCCTGTTCATTTATCCTGTACTTTGTCCTCCCAACTGCTCGAGATAGCTGTAGGTGGTGGATTGACACATTAAGGTAAGATGCATACAACCTCCTTTGTGTAACGTCTTAAAAATGTCCTTTTTTGCCTACTTTCTGAAGGGAGAAAGGATTACCAGATCACTTACCTGTCTGTGTCTGTGCGCGTGCGCACATGTGTGTGTGTGTCAATGGAATTTTCGCAAACTCAATGCAAATATAGTAATTAGTAAGGTCACTTGACTTTTATTGTCTTTGACCATGCCAGGCACCTACTTTCAAAATGGTGGCCATTGTTTCTTGGGAACTATTCATCAAATTCAAACCAAATTTTGTATGCTGGCAGAGCATCAGGTAAGCATTAAATTTTGAACTAGATATTGTTGTTAGTAAGCCATTTTGGAAGACAGCCCCAAATGAAAAAATAAAGATTTTACATTATATCTGAAAAACTATCAATGCAATTCTCACACAATTTGGCATGTATGTAATACTATGATAGGCCAGGTAAACATAAGTAATTAACTTAATAAGGTACTTATTTTTAAAATGGATACCACAAAAATATTATAGTTTCATTTGGTTTATCTACTATACTATTTAACCAATTTTCACCTAATTTTGTATGCTGGAAGTATCTATTACAAGCATCATATATGCTAAAACATAGCCACTTTTGTCAGTCATTTTGTAAGATAGTGCTACATGAATAAATCAATTTTTTTGTCATATCTCAGTAAACAATTAACCGATTCCTACCAAATTAGTTATACTGTGGCAGGTGATGTTACATTATATGTTTCTGTTATGTCAGACATTTATTTTCAATTACTGGCTATAGAGTTATTTTAGTTTAGAATGTTATATCAACAAAACCATGTAATCAATTCCAACTAACTTTATATGCTGGCAGTAGATGTTACCTATCAACTGTGTCTACACAGAGCATCTTTTACCTGCCATTTTGTAAGATAGAGCCACATCAATAAGTACATTTTTATGTTGTATCTCGGGGCAAAATTAACGGATTCCTTTTAAATTAGGCAAACAAGAAGTACTGCAGCAGATGATGTAAAATGGTATAAATAAATATGTCACACACTTATTTTCAAAATGTGGGATATATAGCCATTTATACCATTTACAACTCAACTTTGTAGGCTGGCAGTATATATTACAAATATGAGCTGTATATACACAAAGCATCTTTTGTCCGTCATTTTGTAAGACTGTGCAACATTAATAAATAAAGTTTTTACGTCATCTCTGAAAAAATTGACAGATTCCCACCAAATTTGGCAAACAAATTGCGATGAAGCAGGTAGTGTAAATTTCTATGTTTTAAGTAGGCCAGGCACTTATTTTCAAAATGGTGGCTATATAAATATTTCAGCTCAGTATCTTTTACTAACAAAACAAATTCCAACTTAACTTTGTAATGCTGGCAGTATCTATTACAACCACCAAATTTGTCTGTACACAGCCTCATTTCTCTGCCATTGTAAATTAGCCACACAATAAAAATTAAGGTTTTATGTAATATCTCAGGAAATAATACAATTTTACCAAATTTGGTGAAAAAGTTGTACTGTGGTAGATCATGTAACTGTACAGGCATCCCTCTACTTTCATACATAATGTGTTCCTGAAAATGTGTGTGAAAGTTGAATGTATGGAAGTTGAATCGCATATACGCATGTAATAAAAGGAGTTTTGTTCCAAAGTTACACAAAAATAAAAAAAAATAAAAACTTAATTTCGGTAGAAATATAATATATTTAATAGATAAACATGTTATTTTTAACAAGTATTTCATTGAAAATCACGAATAAATATACATGAGCAATACTTTCTTACCTGAAATGTTGATTTTCAACACCTGTATACTTATTAGATTGTAGGTACTATGTGAATAAAAAAGGTAATTAAATACCTTCTCCTACTTTCTGTAAAATTGTTGTGCAAATGTAGCATTTTATTTTGTAGGTTCTAAAAACTATGTAAAAGTTCTTCAGAGATTCGTTTATTATTTTAACAGACGCACTCATGTGTATTGTGCCAATATGACAGCTATATATAAACATTCATAACATATGATCCACAAAGGCTGGAAAACATGGCAGTGTTAGGTGGCAACTAACAGTGCTAAATCAATATGTTGGTAGGTTGCTAGATGTATGAAAGACCAAATCGGTCATATGTCATGCATGAAAGAGCGAGTTGTACGAATCTCGAATGTATGAAAGTAGAAGACTGCCTGTATATATTTTTTTAAGTGTGACATTTATTTTCAGAATGGCAGTTATAAAATTATTTTAGCTTAGTGTGCTATATCTATGAAACTATGTAATAAATTATAGCTTAACTTTGTATATTGGATATATACAATCATCAAATGTTCTAATACATAACTTTTTTGTCCTCCATTAATGAAGATCGTCACATGAAAGATATGAATTTTTTTACTCCATATCTCAGAGACTGATCAACTGATTTTCACCAAAACCTTCACACAAGTAGAGCTAAGGTAGACCATTTAAATGGTGGCCCAGTGATAATTTTTCAAAATTACGGCTCTGTAAATATTTTAAGTTAGTAATTCCCATCATTCGAACCTCCGTAATGCAGTTGATTGCACACTAGCTTATGGTATGAGGTTTTTTGGGTTCGAGTCCCGGGTAAGGCACATGTGTATTTGTAATTGTCTCACTACTGTTTGCATATGTTTTTGGTTTCATCTCTAGTGATGCTGCTTTCAACAAGATGGTAAGTCCTACCTACAAACTCAACTTTGAAGAAATTATTTAAAAATGAATTGCACCCATGTTGAGAAAAGTAGGCTCATTAGGTATGTCAGTATCGTCTTGTTCCTCTTGCATTTCAACAAGTTTATTTTCAATGTTTGTCACATGTCAGATTTAATTATTTACTGTTTTCTTATGTTGCAGCTACTGCAGAAATAATTTTATTTAATACAGTAGAATCCCGATAATTCGTATTGCCAAGGGACTGAATGTTAGATATGAATTATAGAGATATTCAAATTAGCGGGATTACCGATAATCTGGAGCAAAAAAAAAAACATAATAACGAGATTAATGCAAATTTGCATTAATATGTAATGATAAACGCATGGCTACATATTATGTATACATATGTATATATAAATCAATAATTGCATCAATAAAAACACATTAAAAATTTACGTTTAAAAAAATCTTTAATTTTCTTTTGGTGCAAGCCTTGCAGACGGGTATTGTCGATGGCTTTGTCAAGCATGTTAAAGCAGAAAATACTGCATCGCCAACGTCTGATTTCAATACGAAATGGCGCACGTTGTTGATGTATTGTTTAACCACTTTAGGTGTAATTGTCGGCACATCATCTTCGTCATCACCTTCACCATCAATGTCCTGAGATGGAGCCACAATTTTGTAATCAGTTAGAATCCCCGCTACCGCCAGGCCATCGTCAAAATGGACGAAATCTTCAAACATTATAGAATTTCCTTCATTTTGAGGAAGACGATTCCAATTCACAGGGCATTCTAAGTCTTGTCAGTAACTGCTGATGAAAGTTCCACCTTCGTGAATCCACAGCACGAAAACCGATTTTATTGTGCTTTCACTAACACTTTGCCACGCCTTGTGAGCAATGTTCATGGCTGAAAATAAGGTGATTTTATGATCCTCCCCATCCTCGATGCTGTTAAGGAGTTGCATCACTACTTCCTTGCGGTAAAAGGTTTTGAACGTTTTAATTATGCCCTGGTCTAGAGGCTGCAGCTTAGAAGTAGTGTTGGCAGGCAAAAACACAACATTAACATGACTGAGCGGTGGGGTATTGTTGTGGGCCGTACAATTATCCATGAAAAGTAGAATTTTTCGCTGCCTTTTCTCCATATCAGCATTCACTGATTGTATCCATTTCTTGAATAATTCACTCATCATCCACACTTTTTTGTTTGCATAATAGGTCATCGGAAAAGTTTTTATGTTTTTAAAACATTTTGGTTTGCTGACTTGTCTATCACAAGTGGTCTCAATTTCTCAGATCCGTCCATGTTGGCGGCCAACAATATGGTTACACGTTCTTTACTATTTTTTTCCGCCATGACACTTTTCTTCCTTAAAACACATTGATTGGTCGGGGAGACACTTATAAAATAACCCCGTCTCATCGGCATTAAAATGTTGTTGGGCTCATAAGAATCGATTATTTCTCCCAATTCGTATTTGCACTCAGAACAAACGTCGGCCGACACACTCGCACTTTCCCGATTAAGTTTCTTAAATTTTATGCTCTGCCCTTTTTTAAACCTATCAAACCAACCATCACTCGTACGACTTTAATTCCCATTTTTCTTCGAAAACTTTTGCTTTTTCTCTTAAAATGTTTCCTCCAACTGGTACATTCGAATTCCGTGCTTGTGCAAACCACTTTTTTAAATTCTCTTCTAGTTGTGGGTACTCACCAGTCTTAAAGCACTTTACTTTGCTGTCCGATGTCTGGGAGGCAATTTTGTCCTTGTTCTTCAGAATTGATGTTATTGTGGAAGGAGGAACGTTATAACGTTTGGACACGTCAATTTGTTTATCACCACCAGCCACGGCGTTAATGATTTCTTTTTTTTTTCTCTTATGGAAAGACACTTATTAGCTCTTTTCGGAGGCACGGCTAAGACTGAACTGACTAACTTTTCACTTGCTCTGCTCCTTCCTACCCTCTCATAACCGGACAGTAAGGCGCCTCTTAGTTCTGAGAATCACAGACACATCGCCTCACAGACTACTCGGCATCATTTCCTGCCCTTCAAACCCTCCTACATCCCTCAGTACCCTTCCGGTGTTTTTTACCCTGCCCGAATTGCATAAATCTAGAGCTGGTGTACAGTCTAGGATTAAAAACATTACGAGTAAACGAGATTTTTAAGTTGGAAATAAGAATTATAAGACGTTTTAATTGAGCTGGAGCACCAAAATAAATACGAATTATCGAGGGGACCGGAATTCATTGTTTTTTTACGAATTAAAGGGATTTTCTCAAGGGACCGGCCAGTTTGCACGAATTAGCGGGATACACGAATAATCGGGATGCGAAATATCGGGATTTCACTGTATTTGGTTTATAATGGTAAGCATGTTTCAAGCCTACAATTTTCATTTATAATTGTCATTGTAAGAGGTTTGTACACAGAGGCCACGGGGCCAAGAGCAATTTGTTATTTGGTTGTCATTGTAACGCTGACGTGATATGTAATGTGTGCTACAGCTCTCTCGTGATTGACATTAAGTTTGAAATATGTGATGAAGTATGTAGTTGAAGGAGTGTCTAACCACCTTGTTTCCGCCAGGCAGAATGCGAACCCTGTGTTTCGGCCTGATAGGACTTTATTTAATTTTGATTAGAACTTATTGAGTATGAGAAATATGTATAAACTGCCCAATGTGGGCAAAGACACACAGCAATTTTAGAATACGAAGCAAATGTGTACGCGCTACCCACACTGATATTTATTAAAATCAAGTGTGTACTACCGCAATGTGGTAAATGGTACTTAAAGAACTGCATAGTGTACGTTAGGCCCGAGAGCCTATATAGAGAAGAGCCTGCAGACGCCTCGGCATTAAGGAGAATGCCTATTGGAGCCCAGCAGACTTGAATTCTTCCAAATGCTGCAGTAAAATTTGTATTTCGGATAAGTTGCTTTAGAATTTTCAAGACTACTTCAAAATTTATTTTACTAATTTTTTAAAATTTTATTTTTGTAAGAATAGCTATCTTGGATTAATATTAATTGAGTTACGCAAACATTTTGCCCACGGAATCCATCAAAGCGCGACAAACACCCTCATATTCTACCAACGCTAGCTTGGAAAAAAAACATTTTAATTTTTTTTTGTTTTCCAAGAATATTAAGAAACTTTGAAATCAACAAGAAAATTTGAGTTTTAAAGAGAGTCACAAGAGCAGCTAACGTTGTTTAAGGCTACACAAGTCACTGCTCATTTTAAAGTTTCCCATTGATCTTATAAAAAATTTTGCCTGGATAACCACTGGTATAAATTAGAATTTAATATATCGTTGGAATTAAATTTCATCTATTTTTCCTTAAGTCTCTGTCGCTATATAATTTCTGTAGTTTGTGGTAGTTTGGTTCCTTTCCTTCCCAGTGTAAATGTGTCATTTTTAGTTGACATAGACCTTCTGAAACCTGTGTTCCGGTGACATCTACCTTTAGTAAGAAAGGTATAAGGGTGTGTAGGTTCACTACAAATTATTCTGTCCTGATAAGCCGGTTATACACAAACTCCATGGCAGTACCTCAGTGTTAGTAGTGAGTTTCAAGATAATTTTCCCAATAGTCACACTCCCATTGGAATTATTGCTATTTTAATTTCTGTAGTACATACATGTTGCAGTACATTACATTTGGAACCTCTTACCACCATAAGGACTTCACTCATCTATCCTCTCCTCCTACAGGGTTCTTCCACATACATAACCTTCTTTAGTTTGTCACTCACGTAAGTTCTAGTCATCCTTGGAATTTGGGTTCTCAATACACTCAAGGGTGAACCAAGACAAAAGTATTCAGGTCTCAGCTATAATGACTGGATTGTGTGACCCTTATTTTAGTAGTGTGTTGTATCCACTACGATTTAAAACAACTAATATTTATTGCAATACAAATTCCTCAGTGTTGTGTGCTCGCCATCGTGCACCAACATCCACAACAACAACACTGGCAGCCCAATTCGCCTGGCAGGTGTACCAACCTACATACTTCAGTACACAACACCTCCTCCCTCTTAAGTTATAACCACACATAGTACTTGAATCATGCCGGTTGCTGCCGCACTCGTCTGTGGGTTGTTGCCCGACTGTAGTGCTCTACTTCCACTCCGATGGCACTTCCAGCATTGTTTTCAAATCCTCTACAAGACCTTGACCCCAGACTAGATGGTTCCAATCCCCTAAAAGGGCTCGGCCCTGGACTCAAATGAAACTGGCCCTTAGTCTTCTTGGGTTGCATATAATATGCCCTTATCCTCATCATTTGAAGGTTCTGTTAACTGTTGCTTTCCACCGCTGGGTGCTGTTGATCCCATCTCTGCTTGCAGACTGACCGCATGATTGCCTTGGTGTGACTGCCTGGCCAATAGTCCGTTTATGTCCTGACTCTGGCAGTTCACATCTCCCTTGGAGCGTATGGGTAACTGTAACTGAGTGCTGATGCTCCTGGTCATCGGTGTCAGCTGACTACACACTCCTCGTTGCAAGGGCTGATCCACATGCCGCCTGTAAGTGTTGCCTACTGTGTCAGCCACTTTGTATATCAACTGACCCCTTGATGCTGTTATCACCCCTTGTGCCATTTCGTATTTCCCCGGTAATTATGAAAAAGGACTGGATTGCCAACCTGGAACTTCTGCAACCTTGGCTCTCCTGTGGCCGACAGTGGTAGTTGGTGTCCTGCGGTGTCTGTTGCTGGTCGCATCAGGTCCAGCGCTGTTCTCAGTATCCGTCCCATCAACATTTCTGCTGGTGTCTCTTGAGTGCCTGTACATGGTGTTGTGTATGTAATGCTAAAAGGGTTCTGGCCAGTCTTGTTTGCCAATCTCCTTTCCCTAGTTTTTTTAACTTGCCTTTAACTGTTTGCACCATTTTTTCCACTTGTCTAGTGCTAGAAGGGTGAAAGGGTGTAGCCTGAACAAGCTTGATTCCATTCTTCCTTGCAGAGAGTTTCATCTCCTGAGACACAAACACTGTACCATTGTCTGACTCAATACACTCAGGAATGCCATGGCAAATAAAAATCTCTCTCAACTCTGTTATCACCACCGCTGATAACACTGATGGTACCATTTTCACTTCCTGCCATTTGGAGTACGAATCCACAACTATCAAAAACATTTTACCTTGAAAAGGCCCAAAAAAATCTATGTGTAGTCTGGTCCATGGTTTCTTCTCTGGGGGCCAATAGACTTCTTTCACCTTCGTACGGTTAGCTCTGAGTTGTTCANTAGTCTGATCCATGGTTTCTTCTCTGGGGGCCAATAGACTTCTTTCACCTTCGTACGGTTAGCTCTGAGTTGTTCACATTCCTGACAGTGTCGTACAACATTTCAATATCTTGGTCCATTTTAGCCCATCACATGTAGCTTCATGCTGTGCTNTATTCCTGACAGTGTCGTACAACATTTCAATATCTTGGTCCATTTTAGCCCATCACATGTAGCTTCATGCTGTGCTTTTGACTGAAAAATGTCATCATTTCCATCATGCAACATTTCCAATAGATCCTTCCGCACTATTATTGGAACAACCATATGATTACCACACAAAATGCAGTCTCTGTATAGAGATAGTTCATCCCTCCGACTCCAATATGGGCGCAGTTCTTCAGAGATATTGTCACTTGGCCAGCCTGCCATTGTATACAGCATCACTCTTGCTAGTATGGGATCTGCCTCTGTTAACTGAGCTCTGAGCTAACATGGCAGCTTAAATTGGGGATTCAGGCGCCCTGCCGGAATCTGAATATCCAGTGCCATTACTGGAAGTCTACTTAAAGCATCTGCATGACCAATCTTTGTGCCTGCTTTATGTACTAACTGGTAATCATACATAGATAACCAGAGGCTCCAGCGTAACAACCATGGCGATAATATATCTGGTACCTGTTTGGTCGGGTCCAAAAGCCATGAGTGGTTTGTGGTCTGTGACTATCATAAATTACCTTGCTGTCAGATATTGTCTGAATAACATAACCGCTAAGGCTTCCTTGTCTATTTGGGAATAGTTTTTCTCATGCTTTTTTAGTGTACAAGATCCTAATGCAATAGGTGCTTCACTTCCATCTTTTCTGATATGGGTCAGCACTGCACCTAGCCCATAATCGGATATATCACAAGTTAAAACATTGGGTTTGGATGCATCGTAGTGGATGAGCACTACCTCTGACTGCAGGAGCTCTTTTGCTGCCTTAAAGACCTCATCATGCACTTTTGTCCACACACACATTTCATCACCAATTTTAAGAGACTGTTACTGTTAGCAACGATGTTTCATACTTTCCTCACCACCAAACCTTTATAACGAAGTAGATAATAACAAAATGTGTGTTTTGTGCATATAAATATATATTGTTATCTAATTTTATTTTAATGAATCATAGCTCTAAATGTTGGGAGTGTAGCATTACTTACCAACTGGAAAATGCTTTGGAATTGAAATGAAGTATTTTTACTTAAGATACCTATTACTTTAAAAATGACGGTAGAGGGCTGAGTTCCAGAAATTCACCGATAACCTAGAATTGTTGCAGCACACACTTGGCTAAGGTGACATTTTTCTTCATTAAAGATAGAAATGGCCATGTAATGTGCATGCAAGTGTGCACACACGTGCACACTTACACACATTTATTACAAAGCAATACCATTACTTAAATGATATCAAACAGTCATGCACAGAACAGCAAAATGCATCATGGACTCAGATTATAAAGAAAAAATTTAGATACAAACTCAGTGATCTAAATCCATAAACATTAAATCAGTATACTTATCACTGCAATAAAATGAGCAACGAGGTTTGGTNAAACTCAGTGATCTAAATCCATAAACATTAAATCAGTATACTTATCACTGCAATAAAATGAGCAACGAGGTTTGGTAGACGCTTCACAGCAAAGTCTCGAGTGCCAGTGAGGGTGAAGTGAGATGATAATGGAGCAGCGGTGAGGTGCAAGGGCAGGGGAAACGAGAGTGCCCCGAGAAGACGCGCCTGCCAACAGCAATGTCTGTCACACGTTTCCCACATGCAAAAATCTGGGTGATACTGACAAAAATCAAACCTTGTTCACCTTGGTGGGTAACGAGNTCACACGTTTCCCACATGCAAAAATCTGGGTGATACTGACAAAAATCAAACCTTGTTCACCTTGGTGGGTAACGAGTAGTCTGATCACTACACCACCATGGCCCCATCACCATAATGAGGAACCTTAGCAATCATATCTATACATAAGCAAGATCTGGCAATCATACTACTTTTTTTGGCTCAAGATTATTTTCTCCCTTTTCAGTATGATGTGATCTGAATATTCTTCAATAAACTTGAATAACGTAAAATTTTCTTGAATAAAATTGGATATTATTGAATAATAATGAATGCATTGAATAATAATGAATGCATTGAATTTAAAATGGGGTAAAATTGTATGAATGTGGCTAACTAGTTTTAAATGGGGTATAATGTTCTCATATTTTTTCTTCTATTAAAAAGTAATTTATGCAGTTGAAAATGGTGAGATAATTACAAGAGCACTGCAACATTCTATAACTGGAACTAACACTACTCACCCAGTGGTTGGCTTGCCGGCAGATTCCCGCTCCTTGGCCAATTTGCTAAATTTGCTGACAGGGTCAATACTTTCAAGTTTCTGTGCCTCCTTTGAGATGGGTGGAGGGTTCTCTGGGATTGTCGGCTGTACACCCTCAATACACAGCCAGTGGGCTGTCAAAACAAACACGAATATCCCTGCACTCCAATACGGTATTTTATATTTTACAAAATCCAGTTTCATTCTCTGCCATTATATAACTCTGCAACAGACTCTCAGTGAACATTTATTTTAAGAAATAACATTGTGTCAAAAGAAACACAAACCATTCATGATTTGAAAACCAACCACAGCATCTGATCACCAAATCAGAATTCAATCAGTTTAAAGGTAATTTGTAACTATGCATCACTAACTGTGTTACATGCATAAATACAGTGCAGGATAACACTTGCATCACTCCAGCATGAGAAGGCATCATGAAATAATCCATGTTTCCAAATAGTCCCTTAACAGATCTATTAGTGAAGGGATCCCTTCAAAGTGCATCACAATACATGTTGTCATCATTGGTCTGCATCCAGGTTGTCAAAAGGAAAGTTAGTGCACTCCCCATATGTCCAGTGATGAGTCCATTTAATAATTTTTCTAACTCCACAACAAGTTGGTTACTTGTTACTATTGAACTGTTTTGGTATTTCTTTTAATATTCTTTATCATGTGAATAAGCAGCCTACAGTAGGAATTAAGAATTCTTGTTATAATACATTTACAAAGACTTAATACTAAAATATAAGTAAAAGTCATTTATCAATACTTATTAATATAAAAATATCTGTTCAAACTTTAATTTTTAATGATTTTATGTTTAGCAAATGTTTTCTTATTTCTACATTTACTTAAGTTCTATCCTACAATATAAATGAATTCTCTTAATATCTCAAATATTAGCACATATCAAAAGATACACCACAATGAGCTAATTATAGACTGCACGAGTATCACATGTAATGTGATAGTTCAAAGAAAAATTTAATTGTGAAAGTTATAAAGTAGTATGATAGAAAATGCCTCCAACTAGATCAAATTGCAGTAGTATTAAAACTTAACATTAAAATTTAAGAGCACCATGCAACTAACTTACTATATTTGAAAAAATTTTTTTAATTAACAGCACTTAAAAAATAATGCCACAGCAAATTGTCAGCATATCACAATAATCCTGATCTTTAACCACTGAATGCAGCTCAAGTTAACATTGAAACACTAATACCAGGGACAAAGTTTGTTTAATTTATAGTAATGATGCATGTAATAATATTCAGAAATATCACACAGAGAAAATAAAAAGTTCTCACAGAATTTCTTGCATTATAATTTGTTTCTTTTCATACTTTCTGATACATNTCACACAGAGAAAATAAAAAGTTCTCACAGAATTTCTTGCATTATAATTTGTTTCTTTTCATACTTTCTGATACATGAAGGAAATATATATTTGCATGTCCACACAAGAAAAAATTTTTATTTCAAAATATAACAAAAAATAAACAAAGAATCTGATATATTCCTGGAGGAGCACAAACCACAATTTGTGGTCGGCTTAAAATAAATGGTAACAAACTCGAAATGTCATCTTGAGATCCCGTGAAAACAACATCCATTCCACAATTTACATCCAAGCCCTTCCTTGAATGCAGATTTCCAGTTGGCACAAGGGTGTGGAGATACAACAGTAATGTACACAATGTGACATTGCAGGTCAATAAGGGCACTCATTCAATTATATTTTTTGAATCTCCCAAAAATAAGGATAATTATATTTAAATAAATTTTTCTACAGATCTTGCAAATGATGCTGGTAACAAATGGTTATGCCTATAGGCTTATATAGGATAAAGAGGTAATGGTCAGATATAATTTTTCTAAAGTGTAATTTAGAGAATTTTTGTATTTGTTAAATAACTTAGGCAGTTCAGTATAGTGAGGTACTACTTTCTTTTATATTAATTCAGGTATGTATGTATAGCGATATTTTTCAGTTGAGGCATTGAGTTTGTTTTGCTGTGCAGGTGGCAAAAAATGTAAGGTTGGCCCCACAGAGGTGGCAAATAATTAGGTCAATGGTTGGACGATACANAGGCTTATATAGGATAAAGAGGTAATGGTCAGATATAATTTTTCTAAAGTGTAATTTAGAGAATTTTTGTATTTGTGAAATAACTTAGGCAGTTCAGTATAGTGAGGTACTACTTTCTTTTATATTAATTCAGGTATGTATGTATAGCGATATTTTTCAGTTGAGGCATTGAGTTTGTTTTACTGTGCAGGTGGCAAAAAATGTAAGGTTGGCCCCACAGAGGTGGCAAATAATTAGGTCAATGGTTGGACGATACACCATGTGAGTGGGCTGGGCAAACCAGAAGTTAGCTTGTTCATCGGCGNACCATGTGAGTGGGCTGGGCAAACCAGAAGTTAGCTTGTTCATCGGCGTGGGTGCCCGGCACCAGGTCCTATCCAACAGTAATCATCAGTACGTAACATGAAAAATTGTCATAGATGAGGCCCAGGGTAATTTTTTAAGTGCCTCGAGTTAAAAGTCAGCTGTGAATTTATGGGAAATATTTTCTGTAACGAGTGCAACATGAACAAAGAAAATAAATTAACATAAAACCACTAAATTTCTGGTCTTTGTCACTTAATCAAAATTTGTAACATTTTTAAAAATAAAATATTTACCACAGTGAACAGATAAGGATCACAGGAATGTTAGGAGTGTGTATTTCGTCAGAGCTGGGAATCAGAAGGCTGCAGCAGTTGAGACACAACTGTGTCATCTCTGCTATGCTGACTCTTTTTGTGCACTCTAGCCAGGAGCCCTGGAGTGTAACAACATTGTTGAAATTCCAGAACAAGGAATGTACACTGTCTTCCAGAAGTGTCCTGCTACAACTTGAGAATGTTGGAACACCTAGCTAATGTGCCTATCACCAAAAAAATTAGCATCTACAATAGCTAAAGTCATTCAGTTTGATTCATTGATCACGAAAAAAACTTGCTAGCACTAGTGATAACTCCAACCTTAAAGCCACCAAACAAAGATAAAAAAAATAAATCTCATATGCTATGGCACACCTGTACTAACATATAATCACTTTGTTGCCTCAGGCATCATAAAAATAAAAACAACCAAAAATAAATAAGTTAGTTAAAACCCTATGACTTGGAAGGATGATTTTACCTCAAAAGTTCCAATTACACAAATAATTAGTAAGGTTAACTAAAAGTGTGGCATTCAAAAGAAATTTAAATTGAATTTAGACTGAACATTACATAAAGACATTACTACAAAATTTTACGTTACAAAAATATAATTTTAAAAAATACATTATGCAATATAATTATTGTACAATATAATTATATTACGCCATATTCCATCTATCACAACTCTGTAACTTTTTCCTAAATGTGCTTACTTGTTTCTGTGATTTTAATATTTGCCACAGCCTTAATAAATTGCTCTAAGCACTATATCCCAGTCAGAAAGAAAAAGAAGTCCTAATAATGTGCATTCAAAATTAACCACCACATTTAATTTTGTGACCACTGTTGTACAAAACATAAGGTTACATGATAAAATAAGTGACACGAGTTGGCTCGAGTTTCCTGTTTCAATGTTCAACTGGATGCTCAATTGTTTTTTAATTAATTCTGGTTAAGGCAATACTTTCTTCAATAAAGCAAGATTGAATACCTTCTATACAGTTGACGTACCTTGGCTCATAGTAGCCTGCACCTNAATACTTTCTTCAATAAAGCAAGATTGAATACCTTCTATACAGTTGACGTACCTTGGCTCATAGTAGCCTGCACCTGTCACTGCCCCTGTTCTATGTCACTACACGCTGTTGCTAACCCATCCACCACATCCCCTTTACGCCCCAACCCNTCTGTCACTGCCCCTGTTCTATGTCACTACACGCTGTTGCTAACCCATCCACCACATCCCCTTTACGCCCCAACCCTGGAAGTGGGCTGCGCTACCTGCCATAAGGCAGCCTGCAAGCCACCGCTCCTCGCCACTTCAGTGACTGGGTCACCCCCTGCTCAAGGCTGCACTGGGCCAGCAGGTACCGAACATGCATCCTCGACGTGCAGGAGGGTTGGTTACCCCCCTCTCTCGCAGTTGCATGCGTCCCTAGCTTGCCACAGCCCTTGGAGCAGTACATAGGCCACAGACCGGCCATTCTCGAGGCAGTTCACTGAAACCCTAATCCCCAGCCTGAACTCTGCGACACCAGTCTAGTTGTCAACCCCGCTTACATCAGTAACCACATTCTCGAGGCAGTTCACCAAGAGTAGATGAGCCTCGCGTTGTTTTATAACCAGATATCTCTATGAAATGTAGTTCTGTTTAAACATTCGGCAAGAATCCGCTACGCGCCCGTGCCATTAGACTGTATTGTGCGCCTTATGATACGCTTGGTTCTCGCCCATTAGATTTTTCTGTGCATAGGTCGAGAGTCTGTGTTCTTCTGCATTTTGCCATTAAAGACACTTGTTATTAAGTCAGCCTTCTGCTTTCACAGCCCTACTTACTAATTTCCTACATTTGACTGACGCACGACTTCACCGCAACACAAACCTCCATAGATCAGGCTTGGAAGGAAGCTCCTTGTTCTTGCCAGAGATGGGTGCTTGGCTGCCAGCTGGTCACGCCACTCTCCTGGGCACTCCCTTGGCAAGGGCATAGAGAGTTTTTCCCCTGGCCTCTCAAGCCCGAGGAGAAGAAGCTCCGAGGCTCCAGCAATTGCGCCTGACTCGAGCGGTCAGCCGCCCCTCAGACGTCATTGGATAATTAAAGGAGGACTTATTCTTGAGGGAAATCAGTACCCAGTATGGTGAGACTCTGAGTGATCCTGTCGCCCCCTTCACTGCTGGTTGACAGTGGACTAGCTCCTCAAGAAGGCCATTATGGTACTCTCTCTGAGACTGTGTGTTGCTACCAACCCTCAACTCGACAGTAAGAGACTGAGCGATCCTGTCGGCCCTCTTACTACTTGTTAACAGGAAGGTAAGTGGGAACAAATTCCTACGGCATCGGCACCAGGGCATTGCCGGCTCACTGGGAAGACTAGGCCAGACCAGAGTTCTCTTCGATAACGAAGACATCATGCCTGAACCTACAGGTTTCAGACAGACCCTTCTGCATTCGTACCTTCAGTGCATATCACTATCCCCATGCCTGGTCACCATGCTGGGAGAAAGAAGGTAACTAAGATTGCACTTGCCCAGACAAAGCGTGCTGTCAGGCAGGGACCAGTCCTAATAAAATCCCTGTTAACTGAGCACACGGCTTCCTAGCTCCTAGGGGGAGAACTGACAAGTCCACTAAAGAAGAACAAAGTGGCATCACAGTTTTACCTCCACAATTAAACAAAGTCACTGTGAAACATTAATGTGTAAAATGCCAAATGCGCGGTACTGTGAATAACCTAACAATTTTAATAACATGTAAAATAATCGACAATGGAATCACCATTAAAACAGACACTGTTAGATACCATAAAGCTACCCTAAATTTGGTCAAAAATTGTAAACATTTCAATGTAATGCTGTTTTAAAATATGTATGTCAAATGGTAATAGTTTTGTTTACACATAGCGGAAGAACATGTAATTGATAGCTAAAAGTAGAACTTTAGCAGGGCTTCAGAAAATTGTGAATATATGTGAACGAACTGCATTGCGATGCAGGCAGTCACTGTTGACGAGTGGAAACTTGTACCATACATTACTAATTCTATTTAGCATCTATAACTATATGCATGAAAAATAATGAAGGAACACTACCTCCGTAAATGACTAGTTGACGATTGTTTGGAAATAGTTATAATGAGCACTTATTAAAAAAAAAAAGCAGCATTGTCAGCATGAGAAAGTTTTTTGCACATTTTGCAGAATATGTGAAGAATGTTCTGTGAAAGCTGAAGTCTGATGAGATATCATTTAAAGGAGTCTTACATCAGTGCTGTAGTCCCATGTGTGAATAAAGAAGCTGTTTGACCGTAATTTCTTTAGGCTACATAAGGGTGGATGGCAAGTGGCACTCAAGAATCAACCTCAGGCAGTAAAGTGAANGACCGTAATTTCTTTAGGCTACATAAGGGTGGATGGCAAGTGGCACTCAAGAATCAACCTCAGGCAGTAAAGTGAACTGGATGTCACTCCCTATGATTTGTGTGTGGGTGAAGCAGCGCTGGGCTCTAATGAGAGATGCCATTGTTGTGAAGATATTCAGGAAAACCAGCACATCTAATGTATTGAACAGGAATGAAGATGACATTATTTGTGGTGAGACAATGACAGTAAGCTAGGGAAAAAAATTCATGTGGCAGATAAAGTAATTCTGAAACACTTTTTACAGTACACATGTTTTTCCATTTTTAAATAGCATCACAAAAAATGTGTGTACGGCAAATGAGTGTACTTAAAGCACACCCAAAATACTAATTTTTAGTTTTGTATTTCATGCAGTGATTTAAAAATTCTACCATCAGTTTTCTTACACAACATAATAGTTAAACCCAAGTTATTTTTGTGGTTGAATTTGGAATAATTGGCCTGTATTTAAAGTATTTAATACAGTATGTTTTTGATACAGAGCATAATATACATAGAAGATAAAGAACTTCTAACAGAACACTGAATCGTTTCAGTTGACACATCAACTGGTGAACACGCCGCTGGTGTTCCTGTCAGCTCTCTGTAGCTTTGACTTGGNGAATCGTTTCAGTTGACACATCAACTGGTGAACACGCCGCTGGTGTTCCTGTCAGCTCTCTGTAGCTTTGACTTGGACCCTTTCTCTGGCTATCCCCACTCCCGGAATCCACTTGAGACCTGCCCCGTAGTTACGCAGCAGTATACTGTCTCCTTCTGCAAAGTGCCTTCCTTGTTTATCACCTGTGTCTGTTGTCCCNGCCCGTAGTTACGCAGCAGTATACTGTCTCCTTCTGCAAAGTGCCTTCCTTGTTTATCACCTGTGTCTGTTGTCCCTCACCTCGAAGTATTCAGTGTGCTGGAATGCAACCTGTCAAAAATAGTTTTGAGTTTCCTGCCCATCAACAGTTCTGCTGGGGATTTCTGTGTTGTAGTTGTCAGGGTGGTATGTAGCACAAAGAGTATTCTAAGTAGTCTTGTGCACCAATTGTCAGTTTTCAGTTTTCTCAGCTTGTCCTTCACTAAATACACCATCTGTTCCAATTTTCCATTGCTGGAAGAATGGTATGAGGGTGAATGCCTAACTAATTCCATTCTGGTCTTAAAACCCTTTTATTTCACATGACGAAAATGCTGTCCCATTATCCAAAACAACCACATCCAACAACCCATGGATGCTCAACATGTCTCTGAGCTCAATAACTACCACCACACTTGGCATCGATGGCGCCAGCTTCCCGCCCCTTCGAGTACGCATCTATCACAATTAAAAATGTCTTTGCCATAAATGGTCCTGCAAAATTCATTTGTAGGCAGACCATCACCACACCGTCTCTAGAAAGGGTGGATGAAGCGTCTCTTATAGCCTCTCGACACCCAAGGCGACCCAAGGCTACTCGTGCCTCCCCTGTTTCTGCTGATTGGGCTCTGCCGCCCGGACCCTATGAGATACCAGTTTCCTCGTGGCTGGTCAGGGGTTTCTGCCGTGAGGGCTTGGGCCTACAGCTGGCCCTTAGGCCCGACTACTTGGCGGGGTGTTGGACCACTTGGCATTCAGGCCGTTAGGGCCCAAGACAGGAATTTCATATGTGAGATGAAATTCTAATGTATGGTAAAGGCAAAATGTCCGATGATAGCTTGCATGGTTGATTGCGGATGGTTTGGGTAGTAACGGGGGGACGGTGATGAAAAAGGAGAGCGCTTCAGAGCTTTGGGGTCCACAGGGTTACCCAATTTGCGATGGACCTACGGAATTTGATAATGACGGATACCGCCCTACCGCATCCGGCCGTCCATGAAGTGGCTTGCGTAGCAATCAGACATGGTAAACCCACTAATGCCATGACAAATAAGTGGGAGCACGGGCTGATTGGGTTGGCCCCATCAGAGGTTCTCTCTGATGTTCCGCACATCACCTCTGCGATAACAACTCTAGTGCCACAAGTAAGCAGTCCCAGTAGATAGATAATTTTACTCATCTGTTCCAATAGGTTTGGACCTCTTCANCTCTAGTGCCACAAGTAAGCAGTCCCAGTAGATAGATAATTTTACTCATCTGTTCCAATAGGTTTGGACCTCTTCATTAGTAAGCTTTTCTGGTCACCCATGCAATACAAAATACTTCACTTGTCTCAATATGTTGTCCTTCATTATTAATTGAGCCTACATGTGAGCATTTAGGGAAGCTTCTGGCCTCTCCNCACTTGTCTCAATATGTTGTCCTTCATTATTAATTGAGCCTACATGTGAGCATTTAGGGAAGCTTCTGGCCTCTCCTCTAGCATCAGCACCTCTGTTGTGGAGGGCACCTCCATGGTGGACACCGGTACAGGCAATCTGCTCAGAGAATCTGCACGTCCTATCTTGTTGCCAGGCTTGTAGACNCCTCCATGGTGGACACCGGTACAGGCAATCTGCTCAGAGAATCTGCACGTCCTATCTTGTTGCCAGGCTTGTAGACTAGCTGAAAATCATACATGCTCAGTTCCAAACACCAGCGGAGCATCCTGAGGGAGAGTATATGAGGAGAGGGCCAGTGTAGATCCAACTATTGGAATAAGGATTTATGATTCATGACCACAGTAAACGGCAGACCAACCAAATACTGATGAAATTTTCTAACTCCGAACATCAATGCCAAATCGTCCCTGTCTATTTGAGCGTNGGCAGACCAACCAAATACTGATGAAATTTTCTAACTCCGAACATCAATGCCAAATCGTCCCTGTCTATTTGAGCGTAGTTTCACTCACTCTTATGTAATGTCTGTGAAACAAAAGCTACAGGCTTTTCTACCCCATAGTCCATGATGTGAGCTAAGACAGCCCAGATGCCAAACTCTGAAGCATCACCAGTCAGCACCACAGCTCTTTTGGGATAACAGTGGACAGTGTGCCATCCAGTACACTGAATCTTAAATTGTTGCTCAAACACCACTCCAGAGTAGAATTGACATCACCCCCAGTCGTGTTCCTACCCGACCAAGGCAAACTGAGAACCCTATCCACATTGAACCTAGCATAATGTAATTGCCCACCCAGATCTTACGTCTACCGGCCACACTGCACTGCTGAATATTTCCAACAGCCGCAAGCGATTCCGCAACCGATTCGCCAAGGAAGGCTTATTCGCATGAGCTTCGAGGTGATAGTTTCCATAGAGGAGGTCGTTTGTCAACCTTAAATGTTGAGTCAGGTCAGATGCTCAAGACAGTCATTGTTTGCTAAAACAACAGTTTTGTAAGTATGGGCAGACATCAAGGATGAGATGGAAGCAAGCAGTTATCACAGGAGTTGACTTAGCAGTCTCATGAGTTGTTCCTGGTATCACCCAGTAATCAAACAGAATGTTTTAAGGTTCTAGTTATCCATGTGAATGTTTGAAAAAGTAAGCAAGCAAAATGTTCTCGAAGGAATCCTGTTCCTTCATAATCACCAGGAGATAGAGNGTGAATGTTTGAAAAAGTAAGCAAGCAAAATGTTCTCGAAGGAATCCTGTTCCTTCATAATCACCAGGAGATAGAGTGTGTGTGTTGATGAGATCAGGGAGCATTTGGTTAATTTTGTTGTTGAGTACATTCTGTGCATTCACTTGTAAGGACATAACCCATCAGTATGCAGCTTGAAAACTGATAGAGCAAGGACACCTTGTACAGTCTTCGGAGGGACTTACCACGAGTGAAACTTGCGTAGTTTCCACTAGATTTGAGCATGCNGTGAATGTTTGAAAAAGTAAGCAAGCAAAATGTTCTCGAAGGAATCCTGTTCCTTCATAATCACCAGGAGATAGAGAGTGTGTGTTGATGAGATCAGGGAGCATTTGGTTAATTTTGTTGTTGAGTACATTCTGTGCATTCACTTGTAAGGACATAACCCATCAGTATGCAGCTTGAAAACTGATAGAGCAGGACACCTTGTACAGTCTTCGGAGGGACTTACCACGAGTGAAACTTGCGTAGTTTCCACTAGATTTGAGCATGCAATGTGTCTCATTTTTACTAAAGAGAATATTTATGAGAGAAAAGCTGTTAAATTTTATAGTTGTGAAGACTGATAGAAAATGAAGATCATATCAAATAATTAAAGTACTCAACAGAAGTGGTTAAGTTAATGTGTTTAAACATTTTCACTTACCCTAAGCTACAGAATAATTCTGTCATCATATCTAAGTGCTCGGATACAACAGTATGTCTGAATGTTTGTGTGCAGTCAATATCAGAAATTTGTTGCACAGGCCAGGATCAGGTTCAGTGGTGGAAAACCAAGATATTTGCTCAATATACACATGACTGGAAATGTTCACATGAATAGTACAGGTCAGCAAAGGTTATACTCAATGTTGTTGTTATCATGTTCTTGGGGCATCATGATATTCACCAACACACATCCATTATAACTGTGGGCTTTTTTTATTTGCTACATACTGGATGTAAGTGGTAAAGACTGCCACATCCAACAGTGTAATGTCACTGAATTATCAATGGCCATAAAAACTGTTAATTGTACACGGTAAATGATAACACAGACAACACTATACATAAAGTCTAAGGTTAATACAGTTCCTGAAAACCCCTACTAATTAAGCAAATAAAAATGAATGTAAAGCTCAATCACCGCAGCAGAAGAATTTTCTGACTGAATGACAGCCAGCACAAGCCATGATTGCATGAATGGAGTGGCACTCACACAGTGAGCTTTAGTTTTTAAGACCATGATCACAAGGTTCCAAAGACCATCACACAAGGTTTGAAGAGGTGCTGCAGCATTATGGAGATGATCCCTCCACTAGCACCAGGATTATTGCACATGCCAAGGGTGGGAAACAAATGGTGGTACGACAAGATGGAAAAAGAGGGGGCAACAACCTAAAAAAATTGGTGTACACAATGTAANCAGGACACCTTGTACAGTCTTCGGAGGGACTTACCACGAGTGAAACTTGCGTAGTTTCCACTAGATTTGAGCATGCAATGTGTCTCATTTTTACTAAAGAGAATATTTATGAGAGAAAAGCTGTTAAATTTTATAGTTGTGAAGACTGATAGAAAATGAAGATCATATCAAATAATTAAAGTACTCAACAGAAGTGGTTAAGTTAATGTGTTTAAACATTTTCACTTACCCTAAGCTACAGAATAATTCTGTCATCATATCTAAGTGCTCGGATACAACAGTATGTCTGAATGTTTGTGTGCAGTCAATATCAGAAATTTGTTGCACAGGCCAGGATCAGGTTCAGTGGTGGAAAACCAAGATATTTGCTCAATATACACATGACTGGAAATGTTCACATGAATAGTACAGGTCAGCAAAGGTTATACTCAATGTTGTTGTTATCATGTTCTTGGGGCATCATGATATTCACCAACACACATCCATTATAACTGTGGGCTTTTTTTATTTGCTACATACTGGATGTAAGTGGTAAAGACTGCCACATCCAACAGTGTAATGTCACTGAATTATCAATGGCCATAAAAACTGTTAATTGTACACGGTAAATGATAACACAGACAACACTATACATAAAGTCTAAGGTTAATACAGTTCCTGAAAACCNGTTAATTGTACACGGTAAATGATAACACAGACAACACTATACATAAAGTCTAAGGTTAATACAGTTCCTGAAAACCTCTACTAATTAAGCAAATAAAAATGAATGTAAAGCTGAATCACCGCAGCAGAAGAATTTTCTGACTGAATGACAGCCAGCACATGCCATGATTGCATGAATGGAGTGGCACTCACACAGTGAGCTTTAGTTTTTAAGACCATGATCACAAGGTTCCAAAGACCATCACACAAGGTTTGAAGAGGTGCTGCAGCATTATGGAGATGATCCCTCCACTAGCACCAGGATTATTGCACATGCCAAGGGCGGGAAACAAATGGTGGTACGACAAGATGGAAAAAGAGGGGGCAACAACCTAAAAAAATTGGTGTACACAATGTAAAAAAAAACTCTAAAATCACTAAGAATCCCTGAAAATCACAAGAAAATCCTTGTAAATCACAATAAAATCCCTGTAAACCGCAATAAAATCGTTGTGTAACACAGAAATATAAAGATAATCACCTAATAAGTATTTAAAAAAATACATTAATACAACCTTTGAATAGTGTCTGCAGACTAATCACGCTTTTTCTATATTACACAAAAGTTCCTGTTCCCGAGAATTTGTTGCAAAACTAAGGGGGAGTTGCAGAAGCCGCATTTGGTCCCCTCAATTTTTAGCCTACCTTCCCAAGAAAAGATAGGCTTTTATTATTACTCTGGTACAATTTGCATTGAGAAAAGTAGAGCCAGAATGTGATTTCGGCATCAAATAATTTAACATCCAATCCAGGAAGTGTCGAATATTAGTAGTGATTCATTTAAAATTCAAGGCAAACACAAATACACCAGTGCCTTACACAAGATTCACAAAAAAATTCCTTGCGCCATAAGTTGGTGTGTAGCCAAATATGTGATTACCTTCCAGCCTGTGTGTGCATATCTTGACTAAGAGTATGTTTGCACATATGTTTGAGAGTGGTGTGTGTGTGTGTGTGTGTCTGTGTGTGTGTACTCACCTGAAACTTATGAAACTATTCACTGAAATAAACCTGACTTGATCTACTTATAACACGCAGCAAGGATAGCTTACTTTCGTAGTTAATTCCATAACGGATAATTTGTTTTTCAAAATGGTAGCTACTAATTATTGGTGCTATGATATTTCTCACGAACGGTTCAGTTGATTTGAACCAAATATTGAATGCTCATTATTCACAACGTCAGGATGAAATTTGTTAACTTGAATCCCCCATATGGTCTCCCATTTTGGGACGTCGCAACTTGAAAAATAATGCTTTTACATAATATTTATAGGATTACTCAAAGAGTTACTGTAAAATTTGCCATATAAGTAGTGATGCTATAGGTCACTTAAAATTACTTGATTTAGTTGTATCAGGCACCTTCAAAATGGCTTCTTTATAAATATGTATGACAAGTATGCCACATTTGCCAAACCAAATAATTAAACAAAAATTGGTACGCTGATAATACCTAAAGCTAACATTAATTATGCTACAAAACATCTTTATTTAGACTATTTTGTAAGATAGTGTTGCCTGAAACAATAAACTACATCATATCTCTGGATGCTCAACAGATTCCAGCCAACTTCGACATATAAATACTTTCTGTGGTAGGTCACCTAACATGATATAGTACACAATTAGAGAAAATTAGACACATTTTCAAATGGCAGTTTTATGAATATTTTATGTTAGTATGCCGTAACTGTCAACCAATTAGATGCAATTTAAACAAAATTTGGTACGCTGGCAATGGTTACTCCAAAAATAAAGTATGTTAAATAAAAGTCATTCTAGTAAGGCCATTTTTTTTAAATATTAATAAAATTGAAAAGAAAAAATTAACTTTCAAAGTACATCTCAGGAACTACTAACCTATTTGAACTTAACTTGGATTGCTGGAGCAACTTATTATTTGCATTAAATATGTACACACTAAAAACCTATTTTGTCCGCCATGCTAAAAAATAAAATCCCAAACATTAAACTTAAATACCATATATCAGGTAGCTCTTATAGAGTGCCAATATATTTGGTAAGCAAGAATTATTTTCAGCAAACATAATTGAACAAAGGCATGTTTTTGTTACCATTATGCTAATTTAAACTAAAATTAGGCTGCTGAAGTAACTACTGAGTGCATTAATTGTGTCTTGCATGATTAATCCTTTGTTCTGTTGGGGCCACAGTGGTGCAACGACTAGAGCAATCGCCTCTCCCCTAGGCGAACCAAGTTTGATTCCCTGCCGGATGATGCCACTGGTTGGCAAGTTTTCTTGGGGATCTCCCGTTTCCCCTGTCCTTGCATTCCGGTGCTGCTCCGTACACACATCACTTCACCCTCATCAGTGTTCAAGTTCAAGTCCCCTATTTTAACAGCTGCCCAATCTCTCTCCACTCTACTTAGTTATGTCCAGTAACTTGTCTTATCTCAATATATTCTTTGGGCTGGATTAACGTGACTTTATTTGTTGGCATCTGTAAAAATTATTCTTAGCATAGACTAGACAGACAAAACATTTTCCAAGCATAACCATTAAGTGACATTCTTATTTCATGTAGGCCTAATAGATTTATTGTATAACTTGTTCTATTCCTTGTGCTCACATGCATTTTCCCTCTTGAAAAATAGTCAATATTAACAATTTTTATTTTATATCCAACCTTTACACTTTTAAAACAAGTTGAAATGTCAAAATCGTAAATTGGTATATCAATAATACTGTTTCCTGAAAAACTAATCTATTATTTTATATAGTTTTTAACGTGTCACTGAAGTAATTATGTGCATGATATTTTGCATCTGCAATAACTTGCTCAAAAAATAATATTCATCGTAACTTTATGAAAATTTTAAATTACAATCATTACGCTTTACGTATTCACTTTATTGCACATAATACTGTCATAGCACTACAATGTATAACAGCAGCACCGTTAACTTGATTTACAAAAAAAATATTTATTTGTTTTGAAATTGGGCATAGGGCTATATAACCTCGTTACAATTGCTTATTAGGCACTTGTTTCTACAAAAAGGAATACTTGATTCTTCTAACTTATTTAGATACTAGCTAACTGTAACAGTATATTAGCAAGTATGCCATTGGTTTTGGAGAGATGAACAATTACTGTGCTTCTTTAGACATTACTTAAAGGCCCTCCTGATTCCGGTTTTTATTGGTTTCCAAAATCACTCCAGCCAAATGCCAGGATGTTTTCTTGCTACACGAAGAAAATCTAATGTTCTTGCAACAAAAAAGTTGCTATTGAGGCATTTCTTTAAAAGTTTATGTAGTAGTAAAATTAATAAACCATTTACAAATTTTTATACACTGAAGAGCCAAAAAACTGGGTGTTGGCATGTGTATGCAAATAACAGAGGTATGGAACCAATCAGAGTAATGTGATGCGGTCGGCAGCTAGTTGAGTTACTGCTGCTACAATGGCAGGTTATCAAGATTTAAGTGAGTTTGAACGTGGTGTTATAGTCGGCGCACGAGAAATGGGACATAGCATCTCGGAGGTAGCGATAACATTTGGATGTTCCTGTACGACCATTTCACTAGTGTACCGTGAATATCGGGAATCCGGTAAAACATTACATCTTTGACATCGCTGCGGCAGGAAAAATATTGTGAAAGATCGGGACAAATGACGACTGACGAGAATCATTAAACGTGACAGACGTGCAACACTTTCTCAAATTGGTGCAGATTGGATTTGTGGA
>NQII01000225.1:386999-408176 GCA_002778355.1 Clitarchus hookeri | reverse complement strand
GGGCTACACGATACTAGGCAGGTGTACCAGTTTTTTTGGCTCTTCAGTGTATTACTATAATGCAAATATACTGTTGGAGTGTTAATGTTAATAAAGCCTCTAAGCAATGTTACCGCAGCCAAAATTTGTACTACGCTAAAAATAACAGGATTAACAAAATATTTTATTACTGCAACATTAATGAAATCCCCATTCAACACAAGTTTACACTGACTTGGCATTGTAAAATGGCAGATAGTAGTGAACAGCGATAACCTTGTAAAATGAAACCACCATATTAAAATTTTCAAGCATATTATGAGAACTAAGTATGTCTTAGACCAGTTCTTTAGCCTTACAAAGCAGTTAACATGTGCCAACTGTGCGTATATTTATAGAATATAAAGTATTTTCACATAACAAAAGAGAACTGCAGTTTGCCGTTATGTTGTTCTGAATACACAAAATATGAACTGCAATCATAAATGTTAAGAGACAACAGTTGGAAGGACGTCAGGTTCCGTAACGTAGAGAACATCAAATACACGAGGTGTGGGCACGGCTCCTCTCATAGTCCTAATTTTTTTTTCGTTAGTAATATTCTTTTTAGTGACAAAATAATTGTACTTAATTTATTTTACATCAGAATATTTTTTAAAGCAAAGAAAATACATCATTTTTAACACAAATATTAACATCAATTCAATACAAAATTTGTTTTGCAACAACATAAAACACCACCTTAATACCTTGATGTTGACAGAACAGTAAGGAGGTAATGTTGTTACAAAAGTAAAAATGTTACATTAACAGTATATTACATTAACTGCAACATTAGTAACCGACGGTTCACATGTTACAAAATTTACTGTTGTGTCAACATTAGACTTTTTTCTGTGTAAACGTTCAATTCCATTTGTGCTTCCATAAGCAACATGCTACGTCTTTAATGACCTTGCTGTCGACGAGACGCTAAGCCCTACCTACCTCCACCATGTTCTTTGCTTAACCTACTACATATGTCATAGACGCATGACTGTGATGCATTATATATAACTTTTAGTTAATTTTTGTGTTCAAAATTATAAATTCATTTTTGCGGATATGAGAACAGTATTAAGTTAATTGATATGCGTGGTATTTATTTAGTGAGAAAACAATATTGGTGTACTAGCTTCCATTATTATTGCATTATGTAACACTACTTGAGAAAAGTATTAGCTACACGTTAATTGCTCTTCGTGGTATTTATTTAGAGAGAAATCTGTATTGATGTTTTATCTTCCCTTGTTATTACACTTTTGTATTTATCACTCCTGTATGATGTATTCTTTTTTTTACTGGTTAATAATCACAAAGCACACAAAACTGCAATAAAATATTGCTCTAGTTAGTATGCAATGATCAAATTACCATGGAAGCTCAGTAATGTGGTAAAACTCCTTTGGCGATTCCCCTGGAAAAATATGGAGAGCCTGGTCTACAGAATCTTATGGAGTCCAAATACCTTGTAGGAAGAATAGTGACAGCAGCTGCAGACATTGGAGGATGTGGCCAGATGGATTAAGTACATCATCAAAGGATGCACATTAAGCAACAAAGTCAATGGCCACCATTTTAAAAGATTTTTGGGAATTTGTATATACCAGTGCATCTACCAGTGTTCCTCAAGTACAAATACACGTATTCTCGTAGTGCAAGTGTGAATCTCGTGAAGTTCTCCTACGAACATAGGAGCAACAACATTCAACACAATTTTGCTGGCCTCTACCATTCACAAGATGTGTTTCGGGCCATATGAATACTGCGTAAATATCATCACTCTGAAACAATGAATCCACTCCTGGCCTGTGTGGCTTGTGCCACATCAAATATAGCTTTGAGCATGGTGTCTGAGCTCCTCAACCTCCTACTTTACATGTAACAAGGGTTGGAGGGTCTTCCATCTCTTGCCCTGCAGCCCCTACATGAGCAGCAATGCAAACAGCAGTTCACGCCTTTTTAGCCAGTCAGTTGGCATGAATCTCCTGTCCCCCTCCCAAAGCATGCATCCACCATGCACTAGAAAGGGCATCGCCACACCCCTTGCTACCTCCTTACTTCTCTTTGCCCTCGCTCCAGGACTTAGGCTATATAAAGTCAAGTAGCCCTGCACTCAGGGCAGTTTATCCAGTTGGAGTCTACTTGCAGTTTACAGGCAGCTCTCTCCAATTAAGAGTTCACCATCATAACCACACGCTAGCAGTTCTCCACATTCGCAACACTAGTTGCACCATGGTCACACACCATTATCTGCCCCACAATTTCTCACGCCCCAAATGGAGTCTTCAGCTCTGCTACCTAACATGCAGCAGTCGCACACTTGGCAAACCGGTAGTGTCTTTCAGGTTGCTACACAGGCACATACTCAGAAGTTCATATTGGTTACATGTCTGCACACTAGAGTATAGTCATCACGCTAAGGAAGGGAAACGGAATGCACCAACAGACACAGCTCATCACAGCAACTGGAAGGGACAGCTCTGAAACCCTCAAACTAGCCTCTCGGCATCTAAACTCACCAGATGTCAGGACTAGGCTTCAGCTCCGTACCAAAAAACCAAACCCTAGAAATTGACCTTTTCATGTTTAAAGCCACCAGAAGTTTGGACCAGGTAGAGGCTCTGTGATATTTTTTCATCACTACGAGCTGGCATCTCACCATAACTGCCTCACACTACCGTCATCGACCGGACCAAATGGTGGCACTGCTATCCAAGTTACCTACCTCTCTCCTTTGCATACTGATCTACCAGGCGAGGAAGACAGGATAGACAATCACATGGAGAAGGTACTGATCCTCCTACCCTTGCACGACTAGTCTCCTCCACATCTTGATCTGTTGGAAGAGTGAACCGTGGGTGAGTGTGCTCACGTATACCTAACAAACACACTTCTCCTCTATCCTCAGAATAATCTATGCCTTACTCCAAGCACGGTGGAGAAAAGAAGGCCGTTACCACTGCAGCAGCCCATGCTAGACTCACTACGGGACACACACCCAGACCCACGCACATCTAGTCCTATCTCTGAAACCAAGTGCAAGACACGAGGGCCTATATTTACATGCTGCCAGCAGCTCACCTGGTTCCCTTGTTCGTGGTGCTGAGCCACCTGGCAGCACCACATCCATGCCCCTGGAAGGAGTTCCTGAACATCCAGCAACACCACTCCCCCACACACCACTGAAGGCAAAGTCAATTCCCTACCAACCCCTAAGAATTGCCAGGGCTGGGAATTGCCAGGGTCCAACAATCAGGTATCATGTGCAAATTCATTTCTGACATACTGTGTGTGTGCATGTGCATATTGTTTGTTTTATTCTATTTCTATCCCCTTCCCTACTTTTCTGCCATCACTTGTAAATATGTGTGGCTAGAGCAGGCGATTTGTAGTAATTTCACTTCAAACATACAATTCCTCATATGATAGTTACTAAGCAAGTTAACATTTACTTTCATTGTTCAACTTTCATGTTCAAGAAAGATGCCTGTGTGTACTTGGCTACAGAGATGTTATGTTGAAATGTTAACCTCGCACGTGAACTTCAGGTGGTAGTTTTGGCATGCTGCTACTTAAAAGTTCCGTTACATCTTGCTCCTTCTCCTCAAGGAAGTTCAGTTCTCTTCCTCCACCAGAAGAAAACCTGAATGGGATGAATTCTCTCGTCGCAAACCCATACTGCGGCTGCACATAAAGACACAAGGTTTCAGTAACTAACGTTAAAATACGCTTTGATAAGTCCAACTATTGATGATGTTTCAAAAAATGAAGGAAAAGCTAAAAATTAAAAGCTTATGTACATGCATTTTTCCCATTTGAAATAAACACACAACAGAATTTTTTATTTCATAAACAGACTTGAAAACATACCACCACTGGTAACCTTTATTATGTACAATTTTTCTGCATGTTCCTAAGGGCATTAACCACTTATAGGCCAACAACAAACAACATCTGATTTTCTGTAGCACAAATTGAAATGGAATGGATAGCTTTGGGCGGCCCTTAATGGCATCTTAAGACTCTTGGTGAGGATGAAGCGATGTGATTGTGGAGCAGCACGGTAATGCAAGGGTAGTGGAAATGGAAGTTTCCTGAGAAAACCTGCCAACCAGCATCACCTGGCATGATTTCCATGTGTGAAAACCCAGAAGTGACTCTGCCGGGAACCGAACCTGGTTCACTTTGGTGAAAGGCAAGCACTCTAGCCACTGCACCAACCATGGCCCCAGCACAAATTGAAAGTGGTGTTGTTAATACTACCTACATTCCAACCTAGGCTCAATAACATAAAGGCAGCCATGTAGCACATGTTATGAATATGCAGATGATGCAGTCTGATATGATTTGTGATTCATTAAAGTAAATTAAACAAAGTTTTACAGTAACTACTTCTAAGTACCTGTATGCAAACAAGTTCAATATGTAAAGGAGAGTTCACAACCAAAAGCATAGGAAAATGTTGGATTGAGTAGTTACAAGCAGGCTGGAACACATTGATATTGCATGGCAATAAAGTATTACTTGTGAATTATATCTGTCCTTAGATGGATATCAAAAATACTGAGTTATTTAAATACAAGGACAAGAATATCCTGTATATACTGGTAACATATGCAGTTTTTAATAAAGTTGTAGAAGTTATATTAACTTCAGGATCATGTCTAGTGTGACAGTGGTTGCCTTCGCCAATTCTTCAGACCAAGTGGCACATACTCTTCTCCTAAATATAGGATAAATCAACAACTCTTTTTGTGAGTCATTCAAAGGTCTGGTTACACACATTCCAGCACTGTATTATTAACCCTTAATACCCGAGGTGACATTTTTAGTGCACAGTCCCTGAGGTGAGGTCTGTGAGACAGCCAAAGTGTATTTTGGTTTTTAAAAAAAATGTATAAACTGTTATTTTTAACTGCCTGATTATGAATACTCGATATTTTTAATATTATCTCTTTATATTTGTTACAATAATTGTGATTCTATGAAAAGTGTATTGAATAAATTTAAAATAACAAAACCATGCAATATTTTAAAAATATATTGCACAGAAGGTACACCGGGGTAAGTGGAAATTTGGGGAAGTGGANTTAAAAATATATTGCACAGAAGGTACACCGGGGTAAGTGGAAATTTGGGGAAGTGGAACCCAACAGGGTTCTTGAACATGGTTAAAGAATATTGTGGTAACATCTTGTGGAATTTCTTCTTTGAACTAACGCCATGTTGAATAAGACNAGTCGAAATATACCACTTTCTGGAGTTTTTTTTATTATTTTCAGAAAAGCCCCTAAACTAGAAAATTACCCAATATTTTAAAAATATATTGCACAGAAGGTACACCGGGGTAAGTGGAAATTTGGGGGAGTGGAACCCAACAGGGTTCTANAAGTGGAACCCAACAGGGTTCTTGAACATGGTTAAAGAATATTGTGGTAACATCTTGTGGAATTTCTTCTTTGAACTAACGCCATGTTGAATAAGACAGACTAGAAAGAGCGCCTGATGCGCAAGGAAGGCTAAGATGAGGTTACTTCCAGACAGTTCCAGATTTGAGTGCTTTGCAACCTGTTGATCTTCTTCTTTTATTCTCACTGCAGACCTCTACAAACGGAATTTCATCACCATTTTTTTNAGGCTAAGATGAGGTTACTTCCAGACAGTTCCAGATTTAAGTGCTTTGCAACCTGTTGATCTTCTTCTTTTATTCTCACTGCAGACCTCTACAAACGGAATTTCATCGCCATTTTTTTGGTAAGATCACTTTATTTGATGGTTTAGAATACCTAAGTGTTGTAATTTGGATATTTTGATATGAAATGTGGAATGTTGAGGTGTTTGCATGTGTAGTTTGTTGATGGGGTAAGTGGAACCCTATGATTTGGGGTAAGTGGAGCCTATGGGTTCCACTTACCCCGTAGGTTCCACACACCCCCAATCATCACTAAATTTTGTCAATATGATGACAAATATTGAGTAAAATTTAATTGTTAATATGTTACAGATATGGTTTGCAACTACGTACCAAAGAGGGCCCCCTCCATCCTACTCAAAAGAAATGCTCCTTGGAACAATGAGAAAAGTAAAAAGAGGCCAAATGACTGTATACACGGCTTCCAAAGCCTATGGAATCCCTAAGGCAACATTATTCAAGAGAGTCAAAGGTCAGAGGGGTTTCAAAAGCAAGAGTAATGGGAGACCACCGTCCATTCCTCTTGTTGAAGAGAAAGTAATTGCTGATTGCTTAAAGACAATGGAGCGTTGGGGTTTCTGTCTATCAAAGAAGGNCCCCCTCCATCCTACTCAAAAGAAATGCTCCTTGGAACAATGAGAAAAGTAAAAAGAGGCCAAATGACTGTATACAGGGCTTCCAAAGCCTATGGAATCCCTAAGGCAACATTATTCAAGAGAGTCAAAGGTCAGAGGGGTTTCAAAAGCAAGAGTAATGGGAGACCACCGTCCATTTCTCTTGTTGAAGAGAAAGTAATTGCTGATTGCTTAAAGACAAACCTCGCAACCCCAAAGACAGATAGTTTCTTCCAGGTACTGGCAACTATAGGGCGCTATGTGAGGGAAAACTATATTCCCACACCTTTGAAGGATGGCATTCCAGGAGATAATTATTTCATTNTATAGGGCGCTATGTGAGGGAAAACTATATTCCCACACCTTTGAAGGATGGCATTCCAGGAGATAATTATTTCATTTGCTTCAAAAAGAGTTTAATCTGAGCATAAAAAAGCCTCAGAGCGTGGAAGTTGCCCGCAAAAGCAGAGTAGATCCATTTGTAGTGTCAGATTATTTCAAGCTCTCGAAAGAGGTTACCACAAACATTCTGCCATCACAGATTTATAATCTCCATGAATCAAGTTTCTGTCTTGACCCGAAGAAGACCAAGGTAGTTGGGGAAAAAGGACTTGCAGCTCATAGGGCGATTAGTGGCTCTGGACGAGAAAACATTTCTGTATTATTGGGTGCAAATGCTGTTGGCGAGAAATTGCTGCCACTTGTGGTATTTAAAGGAAAAAATGTATGGGATTCCTGGATCCCCAAAGATGTAGAATTCCCCAACATGACNCACTTGTGGTATTTAAAGGAAAAAATGTATGGGATTCCTGGATCCCCAAAGATGTAGAATTCCCCAACATGACATTTGCTACCACAAAGAATGTCTGGATGGACACCATCACCTTAAAAAAATATTTCGTAAACAGCTTTCTAAAAAATCTGCCCCCTCAGAGACCAGTGGTTGTTATTTATGATGGCCACAGTTCTCATGTTGGTGTTTCCCTGATAGAGGAAGCGAGGAAGCAGAACATAACCCTATTAAAATTACCTCCACACACGACCCATGTACTGCAGCCCATGGATATCTGTGTCTTCAAACCCATAAAAGATAAGTGGGACGAAGAACTTGTCAAATAGCAACGCAAAAATTATGGCAGCAAGTTGCCCAAGTAAGTTTTTTCATCAATGTTAGCAAAAATTTGGAAAACCCTGAGTCCTATTATAATTGAAAAGGGATTTGAAAAAGGTGGTATTTTCCCTTTCAACGACAAAATAATTCCCAAGGATCGTTTTGACCGAGCTCAGTTCAGGAGATGGTGTGATGTTGAAGGAAAGAAGAGTACTACTGAGTTGGGACCAGGAACTTCTGTCACCAACCCATCACCTTGTGGAAATTCATCTTCACTATCAAGCATTCTACCTTTACAGAGTGAAATAGACCCAGTACCCTCTACTTCTCAATCCTTACCTCCAGTCCGGAAAATCTCATTTGAGGAACTGCTTTGAGCAAGTGAAGCAAGCTCCTCGTTTAAACATAAAGCGAAAGAGAGTGTGTGGTGGGGCTGAAGTTATTACGTCGGAAGAGGTTCTGGTGAAGCTAAGGGCTTCTTCAGACAATAAGAACCTAAAAGGAAATTCTGCAAGAGCAAAGAAGGAAGGCAAGAAGAAAATGGAAGTAGCTGATAGTAGCGAAGACGATGAGGACATAGAACAGTTGATGTCGACTGGCTCTGATTCGGATGAGTATGATTTTCAGGAATAACAGAGTGAGACAGAAGAAGAATCTAATTTTTTGGATGTGGTCTCCAAAATCATTTCACAAGCTGCAGTAAATGACTGGGTGCTCATCAAACTTGCAAGTGGCAATTCAGAGAAAATGTTTGTTGGACAACTGATGGAAATTGAGGATTGTCTGGAAGCAAAATTTGCGTGACGCATTGAATCAACCTCCAAATTTCGGTGGCCAAATGTTGAAGACAAGAGCATAATCCTGGGCAACGAAATTGTCCACTTTTTACCCCCTCCTGTGTTTGACAAGCGTGGGAAATTCACTTTCCCAATGTCCTTCACCTCTTACAAGATTGGCTGAAATATGGGCATCTCATAAGGACGTTTTTTTACGTCCATTATTATCTTGATGTAATTTTAAGTGGTCTTGTTATAAGTATAAACTTTTTCATAATTTTTATAAAGTGTATCATTAAAATACTGTTTTTTTAAATGAAGCCTTTATTCATTTACACTTCCCCCGTCCACTTGGCAACAGTTTTTAATCAAAAAGAGATAGCAGTTTCCACTTACCCCAGAGTCAGGGGTAAGTGGAACCCACAGACAACTAAATAATAAAATTAACCTACAGAACACACAATTCAAGCTAACATCATTTAACTCAAATTGTAGTTAAGGCATATTTTAACAAACACGCTGCTGAAATTCCACGAAGTTCTGTGAACATATGAATGGTTAATAAGAAGTTAAAGTTGCACTAATGAAATCTGCAGTTCCACTTACCCCGGTGTACCTTACATTATTATCAATTTTACATGAACTCTTTATTAACATGCCTATCTTTTAAAAAAAAAATGTATAATATAACATTTTAAAAAACAAAATCACAAATGGTAAAGTTGGCTATACATAATGTTATCAAATTTTCATAAAATGTTGCAAAATATTTATGAAATATCTTATTTTTGCTTAAAACATGCCATTATTTTTTGGACAAAGAACAAAAGTAGTGTTTTTGTAGAATGGCAACATTTAAACTTCTTCAGCACAGTTGAGGCACACTTTTTTCATACATTCCAAAAACACAGGTTTTTTCACAAGTAGCATAGGTAACTTGTTTTCCTTTTCTTCTTAGGATCACATGAGTGGCATGTTTTCCTCTTCTCAAGTTTTTCTTCAGTAGTGTTAGAAGTGACAGTTTCAACAGGGATACCCAGAACTCTTCATATGCAAGCTCTCAGTTCACGTGGCAAGTGTACATCATTACATCTTTCCATGTGAGGATTCATGAGGGTACTTGCTAATGTTTTCACAAAATTAAGCAGAGAAACTTCTAAATTTTCTTTCAAACAGGTAAACAACACAAAAGAATTCACTGCACTTATGTCTAGCAAACGATAAAATATAGCTATTGGTCACCTCTGTGTTTGAGCCCAGTAGAATAATTGGCACACTTTTTATCTAAGACATCGACGCCTCTTTTTGTTCCATTGTAGTAAGTAATTATTTCTGGCTTCTGTGTCTCTTCATCAATACAGCACTGTGATGGATTGAGGAAACTAACAAAACAGCCTTCCTTTTCTTTGGTTCATAGGACACCAGTCTTTTGTGAAACCGAACAGAGCAGACCCTTCCACTCAAGACTGTGCTGGTAGAAATTTGTTCGGGGTTTCTCTTTGTTTTTCTAATAGTACCTACGTATGTAAGTCCTTTAGTGCGTAATGCATTCACCAGTTCAACTGAAGTAAACCAGTTTTCCCCAGTCACATTTCTATTCGTGCCTTGAATTTCTTTTGAAACCGCACAACAGTTTGTGTCGCCTTAGAAAAATGCTGATCTTCTGGAGGGAGAAATGAGCCATCAGAGTTTTTGCCACCATATATATAGCCATTGTGAAAATAATGTTGCTTTGCATCTACAAGACACATGAGCTTGATTCATTATTTACTAGGTTTATTAGGAATGTAAACTTTGAATTTGCAGCGCCCTCTGAAATTTATAAGCATTTCATCTATGCAAGCACAAGATCCAAAGCTATATAGCAACTGGCAGTTTGTCACAAACTTGTCTAAAATTTCTCAAATGGGGGCATCCAGACGGATAATTTTGCATTCATTTCTAACATGAGGGTTGTGGAACCGCTGGTTTGCGAGGGAGAATCTCAAACCGATGCCTGCTCATAACACACTGAAGAATGTCCCTGGCGCTACCATCGGTTGCAAAAAGAGCTCTAGTGGACTCATGGTTAGATTTGAAAACTACTGAATAAAATAGCAGACCAATAAATGCCCTCAACTCTGTCATATCAAGATCACGCATGTCTGTCACATTTGCATTGTCATTTGTGGCTCTTTGTCTACCAAGTTTGACATTTGTCAATATCAAAATTATTTGAATTATTTCATCATTCATTATCAAATTCCATACAATTTCAGCATCTGCTTCAACGCCAACACGTGCAGGACCTCGTAATCCAGGAAGCTGTATTATAGTGTTGTGCTTCCGTGTTCGAGTTCTAGATGTAAATGGGTTTGCAGCCCATTTGTACATGTTTTTACCGTAGTTATTTCGAACTGAGTGTTCTGTTTCATGTGATGTGGAATCCTTGCTGTCACTCATGTTATTTATAGTGTCTCCATCTTGCTCTGGTGTGGAATGGTCACTGTGAATGGCAACATCTTCATCAGTCATCAGCATCACTACAGTTCTCTTCGTCAACTTCTTGTAGCCACCAACTCGTGATGAGTTCAAAATTGGGATTGTCAGCATCAATTTTTTTTTGTACTCCATGGTCGCGATCCATGACGTTTACCCCGACGTACGGTCTCAAAGACTGCTTCAAAAGTTTAGCATAGCACAACACTCCTGCCAGGCAGCTGCAACATAACTGATATAGGTCGTGAGCAGGGATGTTATGGAGGGAAGGTAAATGGGAGGGGAGGGATATACGAGATACGAGTCGGAAAACAAACATACTAAATAACATGTTGCAGTCTCAGAGACTGCACCCCGGGTATTAAGGGTTAAATTATGTATTTTTTTTTAGTTAGAATAATCCCACTTATGTCAGTATTAAATAAACAGAAGCTTCACAGAAAGTGTTCTAGCTAACTCATACCGGTACTTAGTTTGTCATTGTTAATTGTGGATATTACAAGTAATATTAAGCCCAGTACACGCAAGCATCTTTAGTGAGCAAAAAGGTGGTCACTATCTTGTTCACCTCAACTTGTACCAAACTTGTGCCATGTGAACGGCCGTCAAGTATGTATGCTAGCCACTAGCATACATGAACTTTCCTGTTGTCTAGTACCATATAGACATAGTTTTAATTTTGACTAACTTTCTTGTACAAGTTAAGATATAAATTCATATTTTGTGTACTGTATGTACATAATGAATACATATTGAAAATGTCTTATTTTGGATTTGTAATGTATTTTTCTGCTTTGCAATTATTTTTTGTTTGAAAATAAATTATATGTATATAATATTGATATAATCAATTGTTTGTTCATTGGATGCAAGAAAATTAACCTGTTTAGCCTGTTTCTGTTGGAATATATATTTTAATTTGTACTCCGTTAGGGTATAAATTACTCACACAACTCCAAGTATGTTACAGTTATTATATTGTAGATAGGATGTGCATAGTGTTCACACTACAATAACTTTCTTGTAAAAGAAACATGACTGTATACTGGGCTCTGGACTTGCTTACCTGCCCATACTGCCCCTTTCACAAATGCATACAGTCACTGTTTACCCAATAAAACTATTATGGAAAAGGGAGTTGCTACCAAAGATTATAATACTCTTACCTCAATGTTCTTGACTTTCAAGGCCTGATCAATATCTGCGACACACAATTTTTGGCGTTTACCATGACGCATAAATTTTGCAGCATCCTAAGAAAAGAATGTAGATATGTATATTAATTAACCCAATATTTAGCAATATATAGCACATTATACAAACTACATGACATTTATATGTTCTGTGCTTAAAGATTTTCAACAACACAAAATCAGCACTTGTCAAGACATGTCATGTGCTGCACACATTGTAAAAAACATGTCTCCACGCTTGTAAATGAAAGCTTTTCGGGTGGCAGAATAATTAGTTTTTCCATAATGTAACAAAATTATAAAATCACACAGAACAAGGAATATGCAGTTGGCTAGTATGTGCTTCTAGTGAAGTAATGGTAATGGGCTCGCAGTACTAGTATAGTACCAAGTTGCAACTAGCATTGCACATCATCTGTTAAACTGAACAAACATTTCAAAATGCACGGTACTGCAGTGTTGGTGGAAAATGCATCCACCATAGACTGGGAAAGTGACCATGATGGATCCTCAAGCTTAATAACAAGATAGCTTTGCATATTTTCCCATCTCCTTGGCAGCACAGCCCTGCATACTGACTGACCTCTTACACTGACAAAAGGAACAACCAAACTGGTAAGATAGGCAAATATATATCAAAAAATTTGTACCAGTAATATTTTCTTAGCAAACAAGAGGTATTTTTATACAGGTTTTCAGTACGTTTTTCTCATTATTACAGGTTTCAAGTTGAGATAATTTGGTACAGCCAGTCCTNGTTTTTCGGGTGGCAGAATAATTAATCAGCCCTAGTTTTTCCATAATGTAACAAAATTATAAAATCACATAGAACAAGGAATATGCAGTTGGCTAGTATGTGCTTCTAGTGAAGTAATGGTAATGGGCTCGCAGTACTAGTATAGTACCAAGTTGCAACTAGCATTGCACATCATCTGTTAAACTGAACAAACATTTCAAAATGCACGGTACTGCAGTGTTGGTGGAAAATGCATCCACCATAGACTGGGAAAGTGACCATGATGGATCCTCAAGCTTAATAACAAGATAGCTTTGCATATTTTCCCATCTCCTTGGCAGCACAGCCCTGCATACTGACTGACCTCTTACACTGACAAAAGGAACAACCAAACTGGTAAGATAGGCAAATATATATCAAAAAATTTGTACCAGTAATATTTTCTTAGCAAACAAGAGGTATTTTTATACAGGTTTTCAGTACGTTTTTCTCATTATTACAGGTTTCAAGTTGAGATAATTTGGTACAGCCAGTCCTTTGCTTTCATATATAATGTGTTCCTGAAAATGTGTGAAAGTTGAATGTATCAAAGTTAAATCNGCCCTGCATACTGACTGACCTCTTACACTGACAAAAGGAACAACCAAACTGGTAAGATAGGCAAATATATATCAAAAAATTTGTACCAGTAATATTTTCTTAGCAAACAAGAGGTATTTTTATACAGGTTTTCAGTACGTTTTTCTCATTATTACAGGTTTCAAGTTGAGATAATTTGGTACAGCCAGTCCTTTGCTTTCATATATAATGTGTTCCTGAAAATGTGTGAAAGTTGAATGTATCAAAGTTAAATCATATATACGCATGTAATAAAAAGAGTTCTGTTCCAAAGTTACACAAAAATAAAATAAAAAAACCTAATTTTGGTAGAAATATATATGGGTGATTATACAAAAGTTGGGTAACTTTTGACCTCATTTTGATTAGTATGGTTTTTAACAGTAATTTAACTGATTTTGGTATGAGGAGATGGGTAATCTAATCAATATACTGTTCTAGACGGGGCCAGTCACTTTTTTAATTATTTAGTGAGTTATTTGAATTTTTCTGAATTTGACTGCCAGAGGACTGATGAGGGTGACATGGTACTGATTAAATACACCATTTCATTGGAAAATATAAGATTTATTGTTACTTTAAACATGTTTGAGACCAAATATCTTAGAACATTGTAATTGCACACAGTTCAACATTCAAATCACAGTTTCTATTAACATTACCTATAATTATGTAATACTGTAAGTACCTAGTAACTCAGTCTTCTAAACAGTCTTTTAACATTTATAATACTAACTTAAATTACTTTGAGCTAGGTTTTCTTAACAATATATAGATTCGTAGAAATCAACAAACTTAATTAGTATCTTTTCTTGTACTTTGGTTAACAATCACAAAGTAAAATGACTTTAAAAATAAACAATAATCAGCTTTTTTGCTGCAAATACAATATCTTCTATAAATAATAACAATTACTTTTCAAACACGTCAATCTTCTCTTTGAATTGGTAAAATACCCTGTTACCTTTGGTAACTAAGTTTGGTACTGGTAGTTTTTTTANAAAAATAAACAATAATCAGCTTTTTTGCTGCAAATAAAATATCTTCTAAAAATAATAACAATTACTTTTCAAAAAAGTCAATCTTCTCTTTGAATTGGTAAAATACCCTGTTACTTTTGGTAACTAAGTTTGGTACTGGTAGTTTTTTTAATACCTGGTCCACTGGTACATCTGACACATCACTTTCGTCCAATTTAAACAGGGTGCCATCCTTGTTACAAATTTTGAGGAACGTAATTCTCAATTCACCATCTTCATCGTCAACAGAAGAGCAGATACCCGCATAATGATATTCTGTTCTTCGTGCTACATATTTGACCAAGACATAATCACCACTGCTATAGTGATTTTCTTGTTGTGCTTTTGAATAGTCGCTAACTCCTGGCATAGATGAATTATGTTCCAAGCTAGGGTTGCCATTGGTGTTTCTCATGTANTTTCTTGTTGTGCTTTTGAATAGTCGCTAACTCCTGGCATAGATGAATTATGTTCCAAGCTAGGGTTGCCATTGGTGCTTCTCACGTAGGCAGATATTGGCAGATTATCGTCTTCTGAGTCCGTGAATACGATCGTTGTATCTTGAAGTGTATCCGGCTGTTCTGTCTCATACTTAATAGTTCCTAGCTTGTAATGGTCACATCCATCATGGTGGCAAAAACAACTAAGTGACTTCATTGTAATCTGGTTTGGAAAATAAGCAGAGCCGGTTACCTGATGCACTAATAGTGTCCCCTTAAAAGCAACAAATGCAGACGGCTTTTCGTTAATTACGGTGTTCATTTGCTCAATTTCATCTGCTTCAATCACATCTGCTCGTATACCTTGGCATCTCTCGCGAATCACCGCAGCAAACTCTTTAAGATCAGTTACGTCACCTCCTATAGCGATCACTTGATCAGCTGTTCGCCTACATGTGGCGCCTACACCATCGGGTGCCCCCTTTCCACGGCCAGCCTCGTGATAGTTCCAGGTATATGTCATAATGTTAGGATACATTTCTTCGAGCTTGCAGCCCAGCACGTAAAACATTGTCTTGTTCCTATATTGTGTCACGGGACCGTCACTAAGAAAGTAAATATGGTTAATGTTTGGTGGCAGTGATGTTAGTACTGGTTTCAGATGGGCCCAAATAGCTCCGACATTATGTAACAGATTTAATGACATGGTGCAGTGTGAAATAACCGAGTTTTTTAGGTACACTACAACTGTGTGTAGCGAAATTTGGGTACGCGAACCGCCAAAATGAAAGGATTGGATTTCCTGATTGTACTTAGTACAAAAGTTTTCTGAAAAGTCCATGTGTACTATCACATCGTTTTCAGATAAAGATTCCTTCAGTTGTTTAATCACATTGTACTGGTGAACTATGTATAAAGAATGGCGGAAAAAAATTCCCCACATCTCCTTCAAGTTTCAAAATGAGATTTTTGGGTGAGATTTCACATGCTTCTTTTTTATATTTCGTAACAAACCGTTCTTTTTTTGTCTTGAGATCAATTATGGCCTCCTTTTTATTTACCCACTGTTTGAATAAGATGGGCTTTGAATTATCCAATTCTGTGTAGGGTAAAGTTTTGGAGCAACAGTCCTCACATGTCCTCTCTAGACACTTTTCAGCGTATCGATCGCAACAAAGCATTTCCAGCATACTTTGATGATTACTTACAGTTTTAAGTATATTTGCATTTTTCAGAGCAGCAAGTTTGAGGTCCATGTTTTCGTGGATTATGCAAGCACATGTGTCGCGGTTTGACAAAGTAGGGGGTACGACCCAAAATGGTCTTAGTCGAGTAAATAGAGAATAACTGATTTTAAATGGAACCGTTTTTAAAAACTTTTTGTAAAGGTTTATCAAACTATCAAGCAAGTATCGCTTCTGTTTTTTAATTTGTTTCCGAGATATAAATTCCTTCTTTCCGGCTGCTTGGCGGCTATTAGCATCATCTTCTAAAAACTCCTGAACAATCTTTTGAATTGTCTTTTTTCCGTTCGTTATTTTTTGCTTTGAAAGATTATGTCCAACTTTTTTATATGTCACCGCTTTATTTTTGATTCGCCATAGTTTGTATTTGTTCACTACTCTTCCAGATATGACCTGTTTAAATTCCCTTTTTTCTTTATGACTCTTTGTGTTTGAGTAGTTTTCTTCACGTTGAATTTTCATGACTTCACCGAAAAGGGCTTTCTTGGCTTATTCTTTCTTTTTAGTAATATCTTCACCCATTTCTTCAATTCTCGTTTTTNTTCACCGAAAAGGGCTTTCTTGGCTTATTCTTTCTTTTTAGTAATATCTTCACCCATTTCTTCAATTCTCGTTTTTACAGATTTCATGACTTTCTTTAATTGTTTTTTAACTCGTTTATATTTTTGATGCTGAGTGTTTAATTTAGATTTAAGTTTCGAAATAACGGCATCCTTTTTCTTTAATTGCTTGTTTCTGTGCTTTCTCTGTCTTTGACTTCTCCTTTTAGTTTCTTCCTGTCTTTGGTCTTCGCAAATGTTTCGTCTATTTTCTTCAGGAACAATTGGCGGTCCTTCATCGTCAGTGGTTGAAGGTGTATTCTGATGCAAAAAAGTTCTTGTGTTCTGGTTCAACACTTGTTTTTTTCTATAATTTGACGAATATTGTTTCCACTTTTGTCTATTTATACGTAGCTCCCGAGGCGTCCTGCATTTAACAATTTTTCTTTGCCCTTTCTCCTTCTTTTTTAAATACTGCAACCTTTGTTTTTCTTTGTACTCGGCTAATTTAATTTGATTAGCTTTAATCCTTACTAAACGAGCCTTTTCATTGCCCCTTTTCTTTTTCAATATTTCTTCCCTGGACAATTTTGTCTCTTTTTTTGCAGGCGGCATGATGTTTTAGCCTGTAATAAGTAAAACAAACTTCAATGCACAATAATATTTCTAATAAAAAGGCTCTGAACTAAATACCCGTCAGTACTCTGGCAACACGTCAGTCCGCTGACTGCAATGCCAGACATGGGACTGACGACAAAGTACTGATGAATCAGATATAAATTTGAGGTTATAATTGAAACTATTGTTTCCATCGGTATTTTCAATAACTAAGAGGTAACATTTTTACTAATCACACTTAACCATGTTTAAAGCAAAATAAAACATTAACATGGTAGAAAATAACGACTTACCACAGTACTGATAATTTGACTGGATCCACACATCCACACGCGATAACTTCGCCACTGGCACTGTCAACGTAATGGCTGCCGAGCAAATGGCGCGTTTTGCAGCTAACTTTACTACCAACATTCAAAACTGAAAGATTGCTAACTTTGAATAAAGGATATATCGCGGGAATTTCAAATTTTAAAATCACACAACGGACTGACGGATAAATCGTATGACAAAGTTTTTGTATTTTTTTTTTTATGTTCAATTGCAGTTACTATGATAAAATGTGTGATATACATTCGTAAATATATTAAAGATTGTAGTGAAATAAAATGATTACTGTAAATATAATTGTATTTTTGTCTGCATCCACTTGACTAAGTGGTTTTGGCATTATGACACGCCAACGGACTGACGTTTTGAGGATTTATTGTGTTGTTTTATTAACTTATTTTTGGAGTAATTCTTTTAAATTGGGTGACCAAATAGATAGGGTTTAGTTTTATTATAATACCATGAGACATAAACAAAATGTAATAAAATGCCTCAACTATTGATCGATGACATCGAGTTACCCAATTTTTGTAGAATCACCCATATGGTATCCTCGGAGTATTGTATGAAAGAGTATTAATTTGANACCTGAAATGTTGATTTTCAACACCTGTATACTTATTTGATTGTAGGTACTATGTGAATAAATAAGGTAATTAAATATGCTTCCTACTTTCTGTAAAATTGTTGTGCAAATGTAACATTTTATTGTAGGTTGTAAAAACTATGTAAAAGTTTTTCAGAGATTCGTACATTATTTCAACAGAAGCACTCATTTGTACTGTGCCAATATGACTGCCATATCTAAACCTTCATAACACATGATCTGCGAAGGCTGGAAAACATTGCAGGCAGTGTTAGACGGCAACTAACAATGCTAAATCAATATGTTGATAGGTTGCTAGATGTATGAAAGACCAAATCGGCTGTATGAAAGTTGATTTAGAGGTGATAATCTGTCACGTATGAAAGAGTGAGTTGTACTATAAAAAAACACTTATCAATCTATTATCCTAGTTAACGTTAGATTCACTTAAAATGTGAAAAAATAATAATGATGATGATAGTAATAATAATAATAATAACAACAGAAGCAATTTCAACTTGCAGTTGGGCTATCGCCCTGTGGCAAGTGCTTCATTCCCTCGTCCCGTTTCACTCTCCAGTCCTTTCCTTAGGCGCGAACCCCATTCACCATAACCACCTCCTCCGCAACACACTCCACTTCTTCACAGTTCTCACCAGCACGGACTGCCTTCATAACCTCCGACACTTTCCAGTATTTGTACCTCTCGCATTGTACAGCCCCTTGGTTAAATGCCCACTTGACTTGCCCTATCCTCCCACTCCATTCACCATCCTGTACATCGTAGTCGGCCTCTTCACTCTTTGCATGTCCTTTATGGAGCTCCACCACAACTGCTTCATTATTAAGTATTGTCTAAAATTCCATTCATCCTCACCTTCTTGCCTCTGCCTTCCCCTGTTCCCCTTAACCCACCTTGCTGCCCTTCTTTGCACCTTCTCCTGTTCCCATACCTCCTCTTCTACATACAGGCCCAAGACTAAGGCTACATATTGTTTTATCAGCCTAATCATAGCTTTTTAAGCCTTCTTCTTCACCTCCTCACTAACCTGCTTCAAGAACCTTCCCAGCATTCCCAAAGCCCTTCTTCCCTTCTGATACCACTCTCTGTACTTCCTTTTTCGACCTAAGGTCACGGAATCACCCTCCTTCTTAGGTACTTATACCATGAAACTTCTCCGATCTCCTACCCTTGCTATTTATAGATGCGTACGTACCTTTCCTAGTGAACCTTACAATATTTGTTTTCCGTACATACATCTTTATTTTATTAATTTCCTTCCACCTCCTTGTTTGTTCTGTCCATCTGCAAATTATTCTCCCCACCCACCTTTGCATGCAACACACAATCATCTGCACACAACCTCACTTAATAGGAATTATATTGGGGCTTCACGTAATTTGCAGCATATAGCATAAAACGTGATGGTGAGAAAGGCTATTAAAATATAATGCGAGAATGCCTCTGGAAACGAAACCTCATTTTACAAAATATGATTCACAGGGTATATTTATGTCTACGCGCTAAGGTTATGCGGGTATAACCCACTGTAATCGAGCAGTGTCTGAATAACATTTAATTCTGTTGACTTTCTCAAGATTTACGTTGTCTATATTCACGAGAGGATTGTACTACATAACATATTAGTAGTAGAAAAAATATACATATAGTATATCACATGGTAATTATTAAGTTTAGGGGCTTTTCTGAAAAAAAAACAAAAAAAATACAAAATTATGATATATTTCCACTATAATAATCACGTAGAACACGAATATACTAGGGACATTAACGTCCGACTAATTTCGTAATATGTGCCCACCTAACAGAACCTAACCCCACGAGGGTGAATCACTATTTTACATTTTTAAACTAACCTAGGATTGTAGGGTATTACACTAGCCTAGGTCAGTAGGGTTTCACTAACCTAGGATGTTTGGATTTTACACTAACATAGGATGTTTGGCTTTTACACTAACATAGGATGTTTGGGTTTTACACTAACCTAGGATGTTTGGGTTTTACACTAAAATACGAATGTAGGATTGCAGGGATTTAAAGGAACCGTAAAACACACCAAAAGAATGTAAATTGACTCACCTAGGTAGGGGGCTGGTATAATTCCTCTGACATTAATAGACGTAAACAAATATATTTTGCAAGTTTTTTTTAATATGTTATACTTATTTTAACATTACGCCCTCTTGAATATGAACAAGGGGTAATTATCTAGTTTAGGGGCTTTTCTGAAAAACACAATAAAAATTTAAAATTATGATATATTTCTACTCTACTAATGATGCAGAACACGAATATACTAGGGGCATNCTAATGATGCAGAACACGACTAAACTAGGGGCATTAACATCCGACTAATTTCGTAATATGTGCCCACCTAATCTAACAAAACCTAACCCCACAATGGGTGAATCACTATTTTACATTTTTAAACTAACCTAGGATTGTTGGGTTTTACACTAACCTATGATGTTAGGGTTTTAAACTAACCTAGGATAGTAGGGTTTTACACTAACCTAGGATGTTTGGGTTTTACACTAAAATACGAATGTAGGATTGCAGGGATTTAAAGGAACCGTAAAACACACCAAAAGAATGTAAATTGACTCACCTAGGTAGGGGGCTGGTATAATTCCTCTGACGTTAATAGACACAAACAAACATATTTCGCAAGTTTTTTTTAATATGTTCTACTTATTTTAACACTACGGCCGCTTCAATATCAACTAGGTAAGCTATGCTGAATTCATTAAAACAACTTTTGTTGGCATAAAACGTTTCGTTCATAAACGTAAACAAACTGTCAGAAACAGTCATCTCACAAACTTGTTCAATTTTTTAAAATATGTTGCACTTATTTTAAAGCGATGCCCCTAGTATATTCGTGTTCTGCATCATTAGTAGAGTAGAAATATATCATCATTTTAAATTTTTATTGTGTTTTTCAGAAAAGCCCCTAAACTAGATAATTACCGCCCCCAGTATATTCGTGTTGTATGTGATTACTAGAGTAGAAATATATCACAATTTTGAATTTTTTTTTAGTTTTTCAGAAAAGCCCTTAAAGTTAATAATTACCAAAAAAGGAAGTACAGAGAGTGGTATCAGTTTAGGGGCTTTTCTGAAAAACACAATAAAAATTT
>NQII01000225.1:299420-386506 GCA_002778355.1 Clitarchus hookeri | reverse complement strand
TACAATCCTAGGTTAGTTTAGAGCCGTACAATCCTAGGTTAGTTTAAAAACGTAAAATAGTGATTCACCCATCGTGGAGTTAGGTTCTGTTAGGTTAGGTGGGTACATGTTAGGAAATTCGTCGTACGTTAATGCCCCTAGTATATTCGTGTTCTACGTTATTAGTAGAGTCGAAATATACCACTTTCTGGAGTTTTTTTTCTTATTTTCAGAAAAGCCCCTAAAGTAAAAAATTACCCCCCTAGTATATTCGTGTTCTGCATCATTAGTAGAGTAGAAATATATCATAATTTTAAATTTTTATTGTGTTTTTCAGAAAAGCCCCTAAACTAGATAATTACCGCTAAAAAACTTATAAATGTTAGGATATGTTTGTAGTCTCTTTGTAATGAAGAAAATTGTCCACAGAGTGACATTTCAGTACATTCCACAAATACTGCATATACATGTTATACACTGGCACAGAACATCGCTTAATTAATTCCTTTACAAAACTACCTAATATATTTTGAAATAGGTACTTGTATGATCCCCACTAAACTACCAACGGTATAGCCAAAATTGTGAAGCAGTCAACACAGCGATAAAAGTTGTTTACCTGTATTATTAATTTTAACCTGTACGATACATCATCTGCTAGCTCTTTGGCTGCATCGTCACTCAAATTCGTTATACCAATACTTTCCGCTATTCCTTTAATAGAGTCACGTTGTACAGAAGTGCAATAAAAACTCAAATCATTCATTCCTATTTATCTTACTATGTTTGCGTGTATTAAAAAAGTATAGCGACCCTCATCAACTGCAATATTGACGATTGACATTTGTAAAATAAAAAAAACACCAAACAATTGGAATGTTCGATATATATCTAAAGAAAGTTATCGATAGTACTTTAATATTCCAAAATTTCAGATCAAAAGTTTTAACCAATATTTTAGAGAAAATTACAAGGATTACTCGATTTCTGAAGAAAAAAAATCCTACTGCAGTACTTTGTCATGAGAGGTTAAATGTACACATTTTTATTATAATAGTCAACTATCCTTGAGACAGGTAGGGTTATGAAATCACACGAATATCTGTTTGGCTGTATCTCTTCTCCTAACAAAAGAAAATTCATTTTTTGATCGCTGAACAGATTGTAATCACTTTGTAATAACATTTTGTAGGAATAAATTGCAACTAACGACTAACACGACACATCACGTCTATATTTATAAAACTTTGCGAGTGCAAATTTCTGAATGAAATATAAGGCCCAACAACAAGTAAAGTTATGCTATTGTTCTCTCCTTTTAAAGTGGTTCAAAAAACTAAATTCTAGCCCATTACCTAACTTTTCTTGTAAACAAAATATAGGGCCTAATAAAACTTTTTCATCTACAGTACATGTGCCTAGAAATACATAAATAGTTAATATCATAAATACTGGTCATAACGAAACAAAAGCTTGCAATTTAATTAATGTTAAAAGTGTGGATCTTCATGCTAATGTACTGAAATTGAATTCATGTAAATCTAGGAAATCTAGCCTTAACCAGAGAAGGTTAACTGTGTTCCATCAGAACATATGTAGTTTGCATAACAAACTTAATGAATTCATATTAGCAATACAAACCTTTGAACATGATCTCGGAATCAATATAGATGTAATATGTCTCACTGAACATCATTTGAACAATGAGTAGATACCTAGCATTTGTATTCCTGGCTACGTATTAATATCAAAGTTTTGTAGAAGTAAATTATTTGGAGGAGGTGTATGCCTCTACATAAAAAGTAATTTCGAATTGAAAAACTAGATATGTCAAATTTGTGCTGGGAAAAGGATTTTGAGTTTGCAGCAGGATCCGTCTTAGTATCAGGAAAGAAAATTGTACTTCTGATTGTTTATAGGTTACCTTCTGGAGATTTTTAAAAAAATTTAGAATATTTTGAAATTATACTTACCAAGTTTTTTAGACATAACACTGAAATAATCACTTGTGGTAATTTAATATAAATTTTAACATTATCTGAGCTGTCGGAGATAGTAATGGGGACGTCCTCCTGCAACTATGTTAAGAAAAGTCAGAATATTACACAATATTCCTATTTCAAATAGGATGTGTGCCAGCTCACTGGGTGAGCACGAAGTCACAGTTGTCAGGATCGTGGGCCGAACGAGGCGTCGATGATTTCCTGGATAGGGCCAGGACACTAAATACAACACTAAATGTCAACTCACAAGTTTATGTTAACTCAAGTAAGTTGTATTGCCGAATAGTGTACACAGTTACTTGAATACAATGCAAATTAAAGCGGACCTGGCTCACAAGGTCTAACAGCGGCCGTTACTATACAAAAAAGCCAAGAATAGCGCAAAAACTTAAAATAGTAATTAAACCTCCAGGGTTGGTAAATTGAGCTGTTGGAGGGGTGCTGCGAACATGGGGAAGACTGTTCGTAAACTAAATGAAAGTTCCAGTAAATTGTGTTAACCTATTGCAGTTAAGGGTTCAGAACAATGTATGAAATTCTCCCACGATGCGTTGCACGTGCAGCACCTAAGACCCGTGAAATCCAACTGCCAGGGGTAGCGCGGGTGAACCACGTCCTCACCGAGAACTTGCGCCATTCCCTTAGTTAACTGACCTCACTCCATAAACATGTAAAAAACATACAGAAAATAGGACCCAGCAACGTTCGGGATGGACATCCCTTAGCTTGAGGAGAGTTCAGAGTTATTTCTTAAACACTAATTTAAATACAAAACATAATTATGTGGTGCCTTGCAGAGCACATGGGAAATTTAGGTTTGTTAAGTTTTGGGTCACTCTACGACTGGAATGGTCAGTTTGAAAGAAATACTAATTATTTCCCACATCACTAATTGGCTTGATTAGACAAACATTTGCACTCGGAAAATTATATAGAACGCTTCAGATACCCTAGCCTTACCACTCTAAACCTCATTAAATATACGCGTGGCGTACATTTATTCTGTGATTACTTCGCAATCCCCTAAGGGCGAATTTCATGAACATTTGTCAGTGGGCGATAAATTCTAATGCTATTTAATACACGTTCTAACACTTGATTCCAATCCTAATTACACAGATCTCTCTAGGGACACCACAGGCACTTGGTTGGATCACTCGGTATCGGGTCATGACCAGTTCCAAAGTGAACGATGCGGAAAAGCATCGGGATGCACGGTGTGCATGTTCCGCGGGCCGAACTGGTGCAGCGACTGTGGGCCGATAACATGATGACAGTGGCCTTTCCAGACTGTACAGGAGTGATCCACGTCAATTTATAATCAGAAAGCCCACAGCTCGCCAGTTATTGTACTTGCTGAACACATTTAATTTAGTGCAAACTGTAAACTTTCCTACTAGAATTACTAACAATTGTTCTACAACTCTAGATTATGTAATTATACAAAATTAACCATGTACTCTTTGTGTTCATGACGCATAACTTTTACAACTCCGTGACTCAGTATGTCATTGCAGTATTTCAACTACAAAAAAGAGAATCATTAATAATCAATTAGTAAATGAATTTAAAGAGTCAATAAATAAAACGTCATGGCTAGAAGTGTATAGCTGTACAAATACTAACATAAAATTTAATTAATTTCTCAGTACCGTCTACAAAATTTTTGAATCCTGCTTTCCAAAAATTATTGTTAATAAATCGTAAACAATAGATAAGCGCTAGATAACCAGTGGCATAAAACATAATGTAAAATGAAATATGTGCTTTTAAAAGAATGTAGAAATAGTAATAACTCTGAAATACTAATTTATTATAAAAAAATTATAAAAAAATCTTAAAACAGTAATCATAAAAGCGAAGAAAATGCATCGTGATAGACTTATAGAACCTTTAGATAATAAGATAAAGACTTCCTGGAATATCATCTAACAACATTGTAAAAAAATAAGTAAATTGACACCAGAATCAAAAATCAAAGTAAATGGTGTAGAGACAGGTTGCTAATATTTAAAAAAAAAAATTTATTTGTTAAATAAAATTTCATCCTCCAAAAATTCTTTTAGATTTTTAACCAAACTTCATCCTCACCCTTATCCCAGTATATTGGTAACTAAAACCATACCCACAGAAATATGTAAAATAACGAACTCTCTGCTTACAAAATCTTCACATGGCTTTGGCGAAATGAGGAGCAAATCATTAAAAAAATTTATTCATACAATTAGCGTTCCACCTAGTCATATTTTTAACTATTCAATGAAATCTGGAATTTACCGTAATCTGTTACAATTTGCATAAATAAATCGCCTGTATAAAAAAAGGTGGAAAAATAATCTTGGCAATTATAGACCAATTGCATTAATGTACTCTTTTTCTAAAATTTTGAAAAAAAATTTGGTGTAAAAGGCTTGTTGCACACCTGGAGAATAACAACATCCTAACCAGTGCACAGTATGGTTTTAGATCAGGGTTATCGACTAGGCATGCTGTGTTTGAATTGACAACCCACATTCTGAAACAATTGGGCAAAATAAATTATGTAATTAGATATTATGTGATTTTACAGAAGGTTTTCCTCTGATAAACATGACGTAGTTTTGGACAAATTGAAATATTATGATCTCACTGACAATATTTACAATTGGATTTCCTCGTATTTATCAAACAAATACCAAAAAGTGAGCATTATTGACTGCAAGGGGACTTCCATATTCTCAAATGTGGGGCATGTTGAAAGTGGAGTTCCTCAGGGCTCTGTCCTGGGCCCCATTCTTTTTCTCATTTTTATTAATGACTTACCACCAAATCTATCCTCTGAAGAAATGGCTTGTCTTTTTGCTGATGATACAAGATCTTATTAAATAGTAGAAATGTATACTGAAGAGCCAAAAAAAACAGATATACCTACCTAATATCGTGTAGGGCCCCCACGAACTCATAGAAGTGCTGCAAGACGACGTGGCATGGACTCGATTAATGTCTGAATGTATGCAGGAGGCAATTCACATCATGAATCCTGCAGGGCAGTCCACAAATCCATAGCAGTACGAGGCGTTGGAGATCTCTTCTGAACAGCACGTTGGAAGCATCCCAGATATGCTCAATAATGTTCATGTCTGGTGATTTAGGTGGCCAATGGAAATGTCTAAAGCAGAAGAGTGTTCCTGGAGCAACTCGGCAGCCACTCTCGACGTGTGGGGTGTCGCATTTTCCTGCTGGAATTGTCCACGTCCGTCGGAATGCACAATGGACATCAATGGGTGCAGGTGATCGCACAGGTAGCTTACATATCTATCACCTGTCAGAGTCGTATCTAGACGTCTCAGGGGTCCCATTTCACGCCAACTGCACACATCCCATACCATTACAGAGTCTCCACCAGCTTGAAGAGTCCCCCGTTGATATGTAGGGTCCATGGATTCATGAGGGTGTCTCCATACCCATACACGTCCATCCGCCTGATACAATTGGAAATGAGAATCGTCAGACCAGGCAACGTGTTTCCAGTCATCAACAGTCCAATGGCGGTGTTGGCGGGCCCAGGCGAGGCGTAAAGCTTTGTGTCGTGCAGTCAACAACAGTACACGAGTGGGCCTTAGGCTCCGAAAGCCCATATCAATGATGGTCCATTGAATAGCCCACGCGCTGGCACTTGTTGATGCACCTGCATTGAAATCTGCGCCAATTTGAGAAAGGGTTGCACGTCTGTCATGTTTAATGATTCTCGTCAGTCGTAGTTTGTCCCGTTCGTTCACGATCTTTTTCCGGCCACAGCGATGTCGAAGATTTGATGTTTTACCGGATTCCCGATATTCAGGGTACACTCGTGAAATGGTCGTACACGAAAATCCAAATTTTATCGCTACCTCGGAGATGCTATGTCCTATCTCTCGTGTGCCGACTATAACACCACATTCAAACTCACTTAAATCTTGATAACCTGCCATTTTAGCAGCAGTAACCGATCTAGCAACTTTGCCAGACGCTTGTTGTCTTATATAGGCGCTGCCGACTGCATTGTGTTACTCTGATTGGTTCCATACCTCTGTTATTCGCATACGCACGCCTATACCAGTTTTTTTTGGATCTCCAGTGTAAATGAACTATCAGACATGTGTAATAAGGTTTTTATTGAGCTATCTGAATGGTTTTCAGCATTTATACTCTCTCTAAATACAAACAAGAAAAACCTTCCTAAAATGTCATACTGCAAATAAACACGATCACTAGCTCAAAATTGGCAGTGATGCACATGAGATTCAAAATTGTATAATAACATATGTGTTTGTCTAGACAGTTCTCTCAATTGGAAAGAGCTTATCAATAATCTTTCAAAGAAGCTAAGCACTGCCTTTTTCACTATTCACTACTTGGCCTCAATATTATCACATGCTATACTTAAACAAGTTTATATTGCTAAATTCCATGCATTAATGTCCTATGGCATAATGTTCTGGGGTATGGAAGCAAACAGCAGTAAAAAATTTTACTTCAAATAATAGTCATAAGTACATCAAGTGGATTAAAATCATGTGAGATGTGCCACCAACATTAAAAAAAAAAATTGGTATACCTAAATTTATATCTTATTATATATACACATCCCTGATGTTTGTCACCAATAACAGTCAAATTTTCCCTAAAAATGATATAATTTATTCTCATACAAGAGGTGCCCAGAATCTTCATGTACCATAAAATAATATGAAAATTTTCCAGAAATACACTTTTATGTATTTATTTATTTAATAAATTACTGTGTTATTTTAAAAAAAACTTAGAATAATCCCAAACTATTTAAAAATAACATAAAAAATTTTTTTGAGGAACATTTATTCTATTCTTTAGAAGAATTCTTTAATATGGAATAAACCTAATTGTTTAAAGCAGTTATTTTATATTGAATTACACGGTATTATACTTACATTGTTTTGTTATATTATTGTAGCCTTTCATTTTTAATACTTGTATTTCTATTTTATATTATTGTTTATTTATGTTTGTACATTTACTAATATTTCATTTGTGTATATATGTGTGTTTGCTCTTACTGTATGTTATTATTTGTACACCTTTGTTGATGTGCTCTGCGCCCTTGACCCAGTAAGGCTTTGATTTAGGGTTTCATGGAGTTAAATAAATAAATAATATCATTAAATACTTTTTAAAAAATTGGAGGCATCATAACATGTTCAAATAGTATCTAGAAACCCGCAAACTAAAGATTGGTACACTTTTTTGTGCAAGACAACTTGAATCGTGTGACAGGCTAACTTGTTTGCAAGAGGCTTGCGTTAAAGAGCTTGCATGATAGCCAGTATCATTAAGAGAATGTTTTATTTTTTGTTCAAATTCTTGTGCAAGTAGTTTGTTTACATTTGCGTTTTATACATTTTTATGTAGTTCCCATACATTTATTTATGCTGATATCGTTAATTTCCGAGTAGAAAACAGATTTTAATACTGTATTAGTGATTTGTTAGGTTTGTAAAATCTTCGTGTGCGGTGATAGAAATGAGTGACTAGCTTGCTGCAACATTCAAGTACTACTACTGTGTGTACAGTATATGCATGGGACTTGAAAACAAGAGAATATTCACCTTCTTGTTCACCTTTTGGTGATCACCTTCTTGTTCACAAAATATGTCCGTATGTATCAGGCTTCAGTCAAGTCAATTCAACACTGTGACAAAAAATTATGTACAAAAATTTAATATCAAAGGAGAGACTGGTAACTTTTCCCTTTAAATTTTCTTGAATAGCTCCTTTCCTTCAGGATTTTAGTGTAGAGCATGTTCTAGGTTTTCTTGAATCCAAAAATTTCAACAGACAATCACCAATTTTCTGGCCAAATGAATGGAAGTAATCTCATAGGACCCGATTCATAGTCAGATCAGCCCAAGGTTATCCAGAGACGATCTTCCTCGGAGTTGGTTTGAGATTAGTTCGGACACTGTCTCAGAAGTTGAAGTCTTGACACTCGCTCTAACTTGACCCTTTCATGCCGCCAATAGTTCTCAGGCTGCCACAGTGCAACTAGTAATTTTGTGAGTAAGATGCCTTCTATTATATGGCACCAACTTATAATTTTTGTCAGAACAATTGTAAAGATTTGTCTATGCGTTATTCGGAAAGTAAGGTCCGATTCGTATAAAACATAAACTATCACAGATGTTTTTCCAAAAACTTTTTTTTTGTCATAACGTTCTACAAGCTTTTGTATGCCTAAGTCATAGATGTCTGCCACCTGTGAGTACAACCTTTCTGTAACTACTTCTTTCACGTCTCGTCCCCTGTGAAAATATTCTCTACAAACGGATCACCTTCATTATGATATCGGTCCAAAAAATCAAGAGCACAAGACATTCTTTTCATTTGGTGTTCCTCAGTAAGCAGCCTAGGAACGTAACGTGCGCACAATTTCTGAAATTGCAAATTTTCAGAGACAATTTTGTGCAAAGTTGTTCTATCCACATTCGGAAATTCCATTGCTTAAGTTGAAATTGTGAATTGCCGGTCTTCACGAATCTTTTCGTCCACACCTTTGACCAAATCTTCTGTGATCACTGATGGTTGGCCTCATCGCGGTTCATCATGGACATTTCCCTGTAAGTCCTTGAAAGCTCTCACCCACTTACGCAATTTGCTGTCTCTCATCGCATTAGGGCCAGACACTTGACTTATCTGTCGATGAATTTCCGCTGCTGAAACGTTCCTTGCTGTAAAAAACCGAATAACTGACCGTATTTCACAGTCGGCGGGCTGATCAATTGTTTTAAACATTTTTAACTGACACTGTGAACAGCACAATGCAACAATACCAATGCAAATGGCGTTGTTTGACGAGCAAAGCACGCCGGGAGTCGGTGCGCATGCGCGTTACAATGTTCGCACGACATTCGATTAGCTACGGCGATTCGGACCTTACTTTCCGAATAACCCTCGTATTAACGAAATCAGTAACTTATAAACCTGTCAATCTTAATACAAATATTATTATTATACACGGATCACTATTATTGTATAGAATGACTTGCTTATTGTAAAAGGAGTGTTCCAGCCAAGCTAAGTTGTGTAGACAATACTATTCTGTAATNCCGAATAACCCTCGTATTAACGAAATCAGTAACTTATAAACCTGTCAATCTTAATACAAATATTATTATTATACACGCATCACTATTATTGTATAGAATGACTTGCTTATTGTAAAAGGAGTGTTCCAGCCAAGCTAAGTTGTGTAGACAATACTATTCTGTAAAAAATTATTTCTAAAATTTCTGTTTTACTTTTTTAACAAGAACATATTGTTTCGTATTGCTTCTGATTAATCGTGAACATATTAATTAATTTGGCAGTGCAGTTATTATTACCCATTAATATAAATTGAACTAAAAGTTCTTGTTAGATTCTGCTTGCTGCTTATTTCAATATAGCTCTCCTTTTTTATTCGTAGACATACTTTTTACTTTGTTTTAAGTTTGTTAAAATGCACAGAAATCATATAAGGTCCATCGATTTCAAAAATAAAATAAACCATAAAATATAATCTCTGATTTTGCCATTTATCTGAATGGAAATGAGAATAAAGCCTTTTATCCCCTCGCCATTGTATTGTCAAGAATTTTCGCATGTGTCAGATAGCTTGCAAAATTTTTAAAATAGTGTGAATTCAAAATAATTTTTTTCTCAGTATGGGTGTTAATTTTATTGTTCCATTTGACTACATATTAGTACAAAGTACTTGTAGTATTGCAAGTGTTCAGCGAGTATTTTGTCACAATTAATAAAATTAATATAACAATCATTATAATAGTATATACATTTTTAACAACCTTCACAATATGTCAAACATTTAACATATAATTTTAATGTATCTGTGATTTACATGATATTTAAGGATCGTAAGAACGAATAATTTATATTCTCTGCAATACATATAGGTACTTTTTTTTTTGCAAACCAACTGTAATTCCTTTTGTATAATTTATATTACTACATGCCCAAAAATATTATTGAAATTTTGAGGCATCCATAAAATTGGTTGTATATACAAAACCCACTTTTTATAATTAATGGGTGTTTACAATTTGTATACAATGTGCTAATGTATGTTCAATGTAAAAATATTCACTCTTATAAATTGTTTATAAAATCTCCATTGGTTTTATTAAAATAATTACAAATATACTGACACTGCTGCACTTATAAAATGCTTATATTCCTACAAATGACAATTGATGCTCGGCAACTAGCATAATAATCGGTGACAATAAGGAGCCATATTTCCTTGCTGGCGAGAATAGCGAGTATCAAGAACTTGACATGGTCGAGGTGACCCAGGGCCTGTCGAGTGTAGAATTGCCCGGGTCCATAACCCAGTCGAAAGTTACTAACGTGGGTCGTTAGGTCGACGGCCCAGGGAGCCCTGGAGTCCTCCATCAACTTGGAGATGATGTTGTCACGTACTTACTGTTACACTATTTACACCCTATGATGAGACTGTACGCCATCACGTACGCCTGAAATTAACTAGCAATTACGGGAACTACTGCAAAGGGTGCAGTGTCCTACGTCAACGCACATTGAACTTTGTAAAACTGTTTATTCACTGCGATTGATTACATGTGATTAGTGAAAGAAAACTGACCCAGCACTTACGGCTTGCAGATGACCTCAACGTGAAAATGAGAATGGTTTTATGCAGATACACGGTAGTGTTAAGATCTCTGGTGACAATGCGGGTGGTTCTACCCTCGGTAGTTAAAAGAAATAAAATAAATTTTCTGGTTAATTAATTAACTATTGCAGTGAAGTGATAACAGCTTAAATAATGGTACCGAGGGGGCTCGCAGAGCGAGTGACCAACGCCGTCTTTCTGGCCCGAGTGCTGAGTCGAACTGGCAGATTGACACCGGCTTCCGTCACGAGTGACGAGAACCGACGTCAAACGCCGAATGGAAAAACATGACATGAACGCTATGTAATATTATGGAAATGGTGAAAAATTATATCAATTAAATAAAACACATTGTCGACAACCCCGTAAATTAACAAATGTCTGTTAAGGTTGATGTTGTGAAGTTGACGGGGAGTGTCACCGCACTAAATAAAAGGATACAACGATGGAGGCCTTTATATGCAATCTCCCTCTTTGAAAACATAATTACTCTTTTATAACTAATCATTAAATACACTAAAACGTTTTCTTGTGGAAAGTGTCTGTATTTCACTTCCTGTGATGGGTGTTTGAATTTCACTGGCTACAGTGTTGCCAGGTGGCTGTCTCCTGAAGGGATGCACGAGTTCACCTGGGCAAAGGGGTGTGGGTTGCCATACTCGATTGCTCTTAATACAATAAAACACACAACTGACTGTAGCTGTGAATGAAATTACGTTGTTTGATGTGATTGGATAAATGCTGCGCACTACTGATTACACTTTGGGGCACTTAGCACTTCAACTTCAGCCAAAAGGCTAGTTCGACGCCACTTGGTAGTGCGTCACATCGTATGTCGTGGAGCGAGCTGCTACAATGTAACGACCAATTGCACGTGCGCCCAATGTCTGTGACTTAGGGGTAAACACCGTTTCGGATCGCCTACTTATTTATTAAAAGTGTTACCCCTTGTAATAAATAAGTAGGACAGTCTCTTGAGTTATGTAATCATTGTTGGCAAGAAGGTGCAAGTTTTGTTCTTGTCAACCTGCTCTACGCACTCTTGAACTGATGTTGTTGGTGCGACCCGGTGTAGCTGGTGCAGTTGATGTGACTGTGGCGGTCAAAGTGGTAACAAGGGTCTCGTGGGCGCGTGGTCACGTCATCCTCACTTTCTTAGACCATAGTTCGGACTATGGGTTGACTAACTATATCGTATTCATAAACCCCGACTAAAGTGGGATTAACTTTGGTCGAGGGATCATCGAAATATACTGTTGCCATGGGTACTGCGCATGCGCATTGCACATCCTCGTATTAAATAAAAGCTTTACTATGAAAGGAAAGTCTCATTTAGGACGATACGCACGTCAAAGTAGCATCAATCAATTCAACCCGAGATTGTTTCTTTACCTAATCATGAAATTTCCCATAAATTGCAACTTATTCACTATTTCAAATAAGTTTTTTTTTATTAAAATTCACTTCAAAAGGATTATTAACACATCTGGTAAGAATCTGTTCTCAAAGAAGACAGGAATTCGAAAGGCATTGCTGTAGCATGGATCATTTCATCCATTATTGGCATGTTTTTGATTCAACAGGTTAATAGAATCGGCATTAAATGTATTTTTTGTTTTTCGTATTCTTTATCTACCTTTTTTTAAATGTAATATACTAACAAGCTATCTTATTTTAAGTTAGCCATGTTTCTATTTGACTTTAATACGTCATTAGTCCTACCTTAAGTCCGGACTAAAATCTAGTCCATACTAAAGCAAGATGAACCCACGGTCTAGCAATAATATGGCTCTCTGAATATCAAAAATGTTGATCGGAAGATGATCTTTCCTTAGACCAGACTAAAAACGACTGTGAATAAGGCCCTTAATAATAGAGTTGTTTAGACACTTCTAAAGTTGTTACAAAATAAAATTGCATATTGCAGAAATTACCAACACATTTTTATAATGACTAATCCATATATAGTTATTATTCAGTTGTACTGCATGCACTGTTAACAATAGGCGAATTTTTGCAGTTGAATTGGTAATATATTCTGTAAACGAAGTGTTTTGATGCTTGTGGTTACTCTGCATTTGGCTAACACACTGTAAACTGTTTACTGGTGTATTAAGTTACCAAAGTAAAAAGGACTGTAACAGGGTTTGGTAACTGGAAGTAGTTTTTTATGATGTGTTATAATCGTAAAATACGAGCTGTGGTAAATTTTTTTGGAGTGTTTACCTTTGCTGGAAGACGGATGAATATTCTGTTATTATAAAATAACATAACCCAATTTTTCGAGATGAAAATGGCAGAATTCTTTTGAAAAAGACAGTTGTAGTCATCGTACGGGTTAACTCATGACTCATTACGTAACTGAGGTCGAAAATCTGTACATGCAGTATATCTTTCCAACATTGTAAAAATACTGTAAAACATTGGTTTCTGCATACAGAGAGTTCAGCGTGTCCATGCATTCAGTTTTTGTCTCTGACAAAGCCACAGAAATTATACAGTTTCGTAGTTCCCGCCCAAGACCTGTAATCTTTTGTAACTTTGGCCATGTCTCACTTGGCCATGCTCTCGCTCTCGCGACCACATCATTGTGATGTCGGAGAGAATGCACTCTGGTCGTCTCAATTCGTTTAAGAGAGTGCTAAAGAGCGATAGCACACACACACAGATTGAGAGAGCACAATGTTGTATATTCGCTAGCTCTATCTCTCTCCCTCTTTGACAATGCACCATTTTTGTTTACATTGTTTCAGTTTTAGAATGAGGTTAGAGTTGCTTTCTAGGCCAAAACCATATGGAATTTTAACTGAAGTAAATAATTTTAATTGTTTTAGTAAATAAAATACAGAATGTAATGCGTATATAAAAATATAAATAAGGATTTCTGATGAAAACTGGAAGTTTTGTCACTTTGCTGCAACATGAGGATAAGATGTAAAACGAAAACAATAGTATTTTATGCAGTAACAATTATTCCAGTATGGCTACAATTATTTGTGAGTTTTTTTGAACTTATGGAAATTACTTCCAATAGTGATGGACCTGATTTTACCTTAATACAATCTCGCGCCTTCTTGGCATCAGCTGCCTGCATGGCATCGGAGAGTATCAATTTCACAGAGCGAGATCATGAGAGAGTGTGAAGCAGTGCTCTTGTCAGGTTGTACGAAAGAGTGCTCTCTCAAAAGAGTTGTCGCCTATCTCAGGGCGATGCTGGCCATCAAGGCAGAACAGACAGCAGTCGATGAGAGTACAAAATGTGAAGGGGGTGCATCAAAGTATAATTACATTAGACGGTTGCCACCCAGCTATAGTATGGCTGGGACATGAGAGCACGAGGTTGCAGGACTAGTGGCTTGTGTTGCTGTGCCCCTCTGGGTGACTAACTTGTGACTTAAACGTTCTGACATGCACAGTGACAGAAGACCTATCTTCTATACACTCTATTATTACTGAGGCTATGGAGCACACACCAGCCCTCACGCCACTGAATGGCTGTGCCCAGCTTAAATAAGTACACACAATAATGTAGGTGACTCCAGACAGGTTGGTTTTACAGTACCTTTTAATCAGCAGTTGATATATGGAGACACATGGTAAGACATACATAATCACCATGTAAAATACTTTGCTTTGTTCACACTGATTACAAACATTTAAGCAGATACTGTTAACGTGTCCTGAGCACGTGGTTACACAACTTTGTAAATGGCATACTGTGGGGTCGGTCCAAACACCAAGGCACGGTGATAGCTGTATCCAAAATGGTACATTTTAGCTTCCTTGTACCAGAGAAGCACACTGCAGGGCTGGAGGAGGCGTGAGGGTAAAAACGAAAATGATTCAGAATGATTAGATTATTGTAAACTCACTCAGTTGCTGAAAAAGTTGGGAGCCTCTTACATGCACTTCCTTCCCCAGCTGTGGCCCGCAACAAACTGGCAGAGGCTGGACACGGTGGCTAGCCACTAGCCGCCGCGTGTGGTTGTTAACTGTGAAAATTAAACTTTAAACTTCAAAGTACAAAAGTTCGTCACAGAAAATTACCAAATTTAAATTTATAAAAGATTTTTACTTAATTGAAAACAATAATCTAAGTTTTATCTCCCAAAGTTGGGGCAGTTGTAATTTAAATGTTACATTATTTTGCAAAAACAAACAGGATGATCATAAAAGCATTTCTCTTGTAAAATCAAACATAATTTCGTAAACATTTTTAAAATTAGCTTATATTAATTTTACATAAAGGTTTAGGTGGTTGTCCCACGGCTGGAGCAGTCCTGTATCCCAAGTGACACCCGCCATAACTGGCTTTAGTGCAGTGTCAGGTTAATTTTTGTAAATACTGAATGTTAAATTGCAAGCAACATGCCCCATTTACTGTTCGTAAATTCTCCTTTGAATTTACATATACACTGAAGAGCCAAATAAAACCGAAATAGGCGTGTGAATGCAAATAACAGAGGTATAGAACCAATCATTAAAATGTGATGCGGTCGGCATCTAGATCGGTTACTGCTGCTACAATGGCAGGTTATCAAGATTTAAGTGCGTTTGAACATGGTGTTATAGTCATCGCACCGTATCACAACCCGTGTTCCGAGCGAAATGACCGTTTCCACGACACACAGTAATTGCACTTTAAATTACTGCATAATCACACAATCAATCACTTTTGGTTATTTATTATATGATCCATATGGTGACAATGTGGTCGGGATAGATGATGATTTGACTCTGGTGGAAGTTGCCATCTTCTAGGTGCGATGCGTCGGAGTTCCTCATTACGAAACTCCAGTGCTGCCGGTCAGCCCGAGTGCTGAAGTCAGACTGGCATCATGGTGTCGGCTTCCGCTAGGGAGGCTGAAGCCGGCACCGAAAATGCGTGAAAAATACACTGAACCCTCTTATGATTAAACAAAGTGATACAAAATAAAATCACATAGCAGAAATAAATATTGGTGACATACCGACTCTAACTAAATGTTAATTATGTCTGTGAATGCAACGTTACTGGTTATTTCACAGCACAAAAGAATTTACTAAAATGGAACTAAGGCAAGTTTAGGCAGTCTGCTGAAAATAACAAGACATATCGACTTTGAATTACAAAATAAAATAAATAATGAAAATTAATAAAATATGGGTCTGGAAATCGGCTATCTCAATTCCGGAAAACCTTGCCGGTGGGCAAGTCCTAGTGTCTCAACGTGGAGTGTTGGGCGAGTCCAGTTCCTCAAAAGGGGTTTGGGTAGCCATGATCGATTGCATGATTAATAAAGAAATAGCACCGAAGTGATTATATACAAGGTTCGGAGCAATTTTGATGCACACAGTATTTTATTCCCCACTAGTTCATACTACTTGGAGTTATGTAGCTCTCTTTCCCTGACCAGTAGGTCGGTCGACATGATGTTACCGGGGAAGATGTTGGACATCGCGGCGCAAGCTAACTCTATGTTCACTCCGATGGATGTTGCACCTGATGGCTATAGCATTCGGGGGGACACTGTGTTGGACTTCTTGTTGTTCACCACCAAGAATTACCTCATGACATGAATAAAGCAAGACATCACTTGAGTCACATAGTACATGACGGCGGGGCGGGTGTGTTCCATTCTCGCCGGCACTCTCTGTCGTGCTTGTGTTCAAGTGTTCGCCTCGGTCTGGTGTTGGCTAGGTGGTGAAAGTGACTGCAGAGGTACATTTGGTAAAGAGAGCAAACGTGGATGCATGATTCACGTAAAATGTCCTCCTCTGCAGTGACTGCTTGTCCACATAATCCCCCAGGTGTCCCATCATGCCATCAGGTGCAATGGGTGGTCAACTGCGGCAGACACTGGTGCAGCCTAAGCTGGTAGGGGTCGCATGAGTAAAGTGCCACATGTTGGTGCTGGCACAGGTGATTTTGACGGGCAAGTGTACATGCTTGGAGAAGGGCAGGCTGTGCATGCCAGATGGTGGAGATGACATGGCCACTTGTATTGGCTGGGAGGGGTGGAGTCACCCTCTTCTACTGCTGCATGCGCATGGGCGTCGATCTGTCTGTGGTGAGTACGAGGAGAAAGGATGGTGCCCTGCATTCACATTTTCTAGGCCTGCTGCACTCCCCCTGCCCGAAATCATAGTGTCAGTCAGCCCACGACTTGGTTTCAGCTGTTGAGTGGCGATTCGGAGGTGTCGTGGTGCAGGGGTTGAGAACTTTTCTGTGGGGAGATCCCACCCACAGGTGTCCTTGATGGCTTACCATTGGCGACATTTTCTTAGGTGGGTATCAAGATGTGGGGCATCGTGATGCTGCAGGCTGGCCTTGTCGGGTCTCCAGTGGCTGCTGTGGTTGCATTGCTCTCTGGCAGGGACCAATCTCCAAGTGTTTAAGCTGTGTCCCTCGTGATCGTCGAGATGCCAGGTGTCGCAGGTGGAAACAGGCACAAGAGTGTGCTCCCATCAGTTTCAGGGTTTGAGGCTCCTGATTCGCCACTTTGGGCGGTTGTTTCTGTTGCTTCACCATATGCATGGATTCCCTCCTGGTTGGGCGTTGTAGCGTACGGAGTTTCGATGTTGTTCTCCTCGAACGTCTGGCATAGGTCGTCTCTGTGGATGGCTATTCTCCATCGGTTGCTTATCTTTATGAGATTGATTGTGTAGTCTATTGTATTCACCACTGTATGTGGCCTGCTCTACTTCGGGGCGAAGCAGTAGTTCTTGGCACTGATTGATAGCTTATGTTCTCGGACGTATACAAGTTGCCTGGGTTTCAGCTTGCGTGGTCTCGTGGTCGCTGGAAACCACTTCGTGATGTAGTGCGCCTGGCTGTTTCAGGTGGACAGCAGGTTTGCTTCGCAGTGCTACTGCTGTGCGGTGCTGTAATTAGCTTCACCCACCACATTCTTTGTGCACCGGCTGTCGATCTCACTTGGCAGCGGCAGTTTATGGCCCTGCAGTACTGCGGCAGGTGACTGGCCTGTGGCACGATTGACACACCATCTGATGGTGACTAATGCAGCTGATAGGTGTCTGGCCCAGGCCACGTGATTTTTACTGACCCACAGGCGCAACTGGGTCATGAGTTCCTGGTTTCGACACTCAGTCGGGTTAACCTTGCGGGTAGTTAATGGCCGTGATTTAGTGTACTACTTCCCAGTTTGTATATAGTTCATGCCACTATCTTCCCGTGAACTGTGTGCCATTATCAGTTAGTAACACTCTGTGGCAACCCCAGCAGAGATGGAACTTGGTCTCTAGTACCCAGGCGAAGTTGCTTGCTTGTGTCCTGCAGACATGATAGGCCTCTATCCATCTGGAAAATTAATCGCTCACTACTAAAAAAAAGCACTTCCTTTCCGGCAGTGGCTCGTGGGTAAGGGCCCATAAACTCCAGTCAGAATATCTCGTATGGCTAGGTCAGCACTCGTGTCTGTTGTTGTGTTACTCCATCAGCGCGGCGGCTTTTGAAATGATTACAGGGCACGCAATCGCGCACATACCTGCGAACATCACGAGCAACCCCTGGCCAGTGAAAGTGGGTCAGCTTATTTCTCGTTGTTTTTAGTACACCAACTGACTGGCGTATTCATGATGTAATACCCGTTGCCATTCGTATTTCGTCATATAGAGGCGCCACAGTGCTTCCGGTTGGCAGTGCCTGCTCTCTAGGCTTGCATCTTTCACTTGCCTCCATTTTCCGTTGTTTTGGGTTACTTTGACTAGATGGCACTGTGGTACGGGGCACTGTTACTGGGCCATTACTACTTGGAAATGGAGTTTGCCCAGCCTGTGGTCAATGCCCATTGGCACCTCGATGGCATTACAGCTCGTCTCGCCCTCGCCAGATGTTCAGGGGTTGGCTGCTATAGGGGGCAGTAAGACATCCCAATCGTCTTCGCCCACCGCCACAGTTTCACCAGGTATGCATGAAAGTTCATCGGCTTTCTGATTTTTGGCACCGGGAACATGCTGTACTGCAATGTCGTATGACTGGAGTAATAATGTCCATCGTGCTAGCTTACTGCATGCTTCCCTCATGGAGTGTAACCACACTAGGCATCGGTTGTCCATCCAGAGTGTGAAGTGCTGAAATTCCGGGTGGGCTCGGTCCCTCTTGACAGCCCATACTACAGCGAGGCACTCGCACTCGTTCATGTCGTACCTACACTCTCTCACTCTAAGCTTCGCACTGCTGAAATCAATAATTTCCGCTCCTGGCTGTCCCCGAGTTGAAACAAGACAGCTCCTAAATGATTTTTACTCGCGCCCGTTTGTAATTATAGGTAGCGGTCTAGTGTGTTACACTGGCGCAACTGGTATGCGTGCGCATGTGCATGTGCATGTGTGTGTATGCACGCGCGCGTGTGTGTGGGGCATTGTTTTAACTCCTTCATGGGGTTTCTTTTTACCAAATTCTGACGAGAAAATTTATGCAACGATACAGGAAAACAATATGAAGCAGTTAAATTGGTGCGGCCCTATGTGCTCGCTATTGTTCGTCCTTCAGGAAGTTGAGTGGCACAGTTTCGCTTGGATTAATAATTTTTTGTCTGTGATTTAGTTTATGGAGGCGGGTGGCGAATGGAAAGAGGAAGGCAGATCATGCTGGTGAAAATAGCGAGGTAGTGTAATATGTTGGGGGAGGAATTGTGAAAGGGGTTGGGCGAATTAGGGAAGAACTGGAGAGGGAAAAGAGAAGGCACACTTGCCATCGGGGGATAGCCCAGTTACAAGCTGGAAAATTATTATTAAAATAAAGGCAAATGTGGTATTGCAAAATGACTTTCTGCAGTAGTCCACTTTTTTTTAAGCAACAGTGATTTTATCGTGCTCACCTATGTTTGTGGTGGATAAAACTCCATGCAGTGAAAAGTAAGTAGTGCTCATGCTCATATTTGTCTGGGAACTGACAGGGAAACACAGTTTGGCAGGTAACCAATGAAATACAGTGACCTGCCGTACTTTGGAGGGCTGTAACATACATAAATTCTCATCTTGTCTCACTTTTTTGAACACAGTTCATGCCCCATTCATAAATTACAATTATTTACACAGTAGTTAGTAATTTACCAATAGTGAAGGAAGCAACTCTCCTCTATCTCTATGTACTGCATAACCCTCGAACGAAAGATATCCGAGTACAAATTTTCCACACTAGCAGTAACAGCAGATGCTGCATACTGTTTTACTTTCGTTCACAGCGATTAGCTATAAAGGTCTAAGGCAGCAACATGGTGATTTGCGTAAACAATGAATAGTAACTATGTACTTCTATTTCCCAATATTTTTTTTATCCGAACCATGCAATGAAAAATCACAAAAACTCTTAATTCTAACACTATACGCCCATGCACACTGTAAGATACCTAATACATACTTTCAACCCACTCTATTTTAGTTTATGAATACAAGAAAGTGGGTTATCTGTATTTGGAAAGTTTAGATTTCTTTATTCACTAAAATCTTAACATCATATTATATGACTGCACATTTACAACACAGGATGCCCAGTTAAAGGAAAATATAGTACCTTTAATGTGCAGAAACCTTTCTTTCAGATGAGTCCCAACTATTTCTATCATTGACGTATTAACTGAAGCTGGAGTTCTGCTACCTTGTTGTTGTCACTCGTCGTCTTCAAATGCTATGTTGTAAATGTTTGGTCTTCTTACACGATTCCAATTCTTGAAGTGTATGTTAGTGTTTTTGACAATGTGATTTGTTTGATTTCGCATTGAAACAGATAGCATGTGTATGTTATTCTTCAATATCTTAGTTGTTGTTTACTTGTAGTTTGAAGTATTTTCTGCCCTTACGAAAAAATGTTCCTACTGTTAAAGAGTTATCTATAATTACCAAGCTGTATATTGAAAATGTCTTCGTACTGATTTGAGCAAGGATTATTATTATGCATGACGTGGATAAATNATGTTTGGTCTTCTTACACGATTCCAATTCTTGAAGTGTATGTTAGTGTTTTTGACAATGTGATTTGTTTGATTTCGTATTGAAACAGATAGCATGTGTATGTTATTCTTCTATATCTTAGTTGTTGTTTACTTGTAGTTTGAAGTATTTTCTGCCCTTACGAAAAAATGTTCCTACTGTTAAAGAGTTATCTATAATTACCAAGCTGTATATTGAAAATGTCTTCGTACTTAATAGTCTGATTTGAGCAAGGATTATTATTATGCATGATGTGGATAAATATGGATTTTCGTGGTAATATAATTCTATCTTTACTTTTTACACACATTTGAGGGTTATAAAAGGTAATATAGTTTCTGGACAGACTATAGCAAAGTTTGAAAGAGAATATATATTTAGTGCATGTTCAAACAGTTACATCAAAACTGACAAACTAATAATGCATATGTGAAAGCATATGTGAAATAAATGTAAATATCATCATAAGTTATCATCACAAAAGTTAATGAACATTAGTGCCAAGTATACACACAAATTGGCTGACAGTAAAATTAAAATAGAATAATAACTGTATATGTTAGATAAATGTGTACCCCAAATACTTCAATGGGTATAAGAGATTTCTATGTCCACAGTGTCTACGGAAGGCTTCCAAATAGCTACGGTGACATATCTTGTAATGACGGTGAGACCCTCTGCATCCCTCGTCCTCGTGTCGAGCGCCATCCCAATAATATATATTTGCGTACTCTGTGCATCATGCGATGATTCAATGTTGTGTTTCATTGTTTAAATTATTAAATAAAATGCTTTTGTTTACTTTTAGTGTACTGAAATTCCAATATGAAATATAAGAAATAGGTAATTACTGTATTATTATTTTCAATACATTCTGATATTGTTTGAAGTGTTTGTGTTTTTATTTTCATGGGTGCTTTGTTGATTGTAAGTATTAGTAAAATATTTTCTCAGTTATTATGTAACAATTTTAATTCATCAAAAATTACTACCTGATATTACAACAAATGTAGTTCATATCTGTGGAATTAAAGTTTTTCAATAGACCGCAATGTAGCATTAAGCAACAGAGTAAATTAGACTTCTATAAATTCAAGGCAAGCTCATGAATATTTATTTACTTCATGCTTCTTTTACTCAATATATGAATATATAAATTGTGGCCAGTTATACTATTGTTTTTATATATAATTGCCATTTTTGTATAGGATTTTAGTTTTGCATATATTCATTTGCCCCCTTTATTTAAATTATGTAGTGAGATTCATTTTAGGCTTACAAGTGATGTTATTTTTGCTAGTACATTTTCAATTTAACCTTTGAAATGGTTAAATATGTACAGAATCCAATGGAGTCTAGTTATTGTAATTGGGTTAGTTGTTCTTTGGATATCACTTCCTAGATATTGCCATACTAAAAAAAGTAATGATGGACATTACGAACAGGTTCAACATTAACAAACTAACCTTGAACAGTACCGACTCAAGCTCATAAATCCTATTTACCTTAACTGACAGTAAATAATGAAATCGTATCCAAGGCAGATGTGAGAAAAATCTTAGGAGTATACATTGATGAACATCTAAATTAGAAATATGAACTTTGCCATAAAATAGTATAGATAAAATATATTAGCTTTCAGTCTATGAAAGACAAAAAAATTTCAAAACTAAACATTATATGTTTTTAAAATCTGTATATGTTAACGAAGTTGTATTATTTGCCTATTGGCATTTTAGAGGACAACTGCAAATCCTGATATTTATATGTATTTAAACAAAGCAATGATCAATTACACTTAATGTTTCATAATACATCAAATATCTCAAAAGTTCCTCTCTCCTCTCTACTCTACCATAAAATTATACAACAGAATGTCATCTAGTCTTGAAACCATTCATCTACTCTCAAGAACTCGTTGTTAAGAGTCGCCCAAATTTCTTGACTCACTCCAAACCATTCAATTGTTAAACATATTGAAACATAATATAAAATTTATTTTACTTAATGGATTACTGTTTTTGTCAATTATTTTCAGTATACAGAATCAATGTACTGCAATTTTATCTTGGGAAATACAGGAAATTCACAAATATAATTTACAATTTAAAATAAGATGATACTATTTTTTGTCATACAAACATGAGTAAGTTACTACTGCATGTTAATAATACTTTTAAATCCTTTAAATAAAGTAAACCCCGAAACCATTTGATTATATAGAATCTTGTGTGTAGTCTATATGAAGTTTCTTCACATTCTTTAGATCAGACCCCATATATGACATGTTTCGTTGTTTCCTAAATATGCTAAGTATCACAATAGTTTTATAATATACCTAAAAATATGACACTTTTATGTTAATAAAAGTGCCATATTTTTAGGTATATTGAACTTTATTTATATTTTGACTTTAAATTATAATATTTCATTTATAATATGTATGAACAAAAACAGAGAGAAAATAGGTGTGTGGGTAATACATAGTAAGAAATAATTTTAATGCAAAATATTATTACACTGTCTGTGCACAAATGCGGTGTGCCAATCCCTTTGGTGTAATTTTCTAGACTTTATTAAGCTTTGTTTGCATGAGGAAGAGGAATATTCTGGAAGCAAAACTTTATCAGTGCTTCATGAAAGTTGGAAGTAACAATGAATGAGCTATATGCAAGTACCTACTGTAATGTTGAATTTTGACATCAGTAAGTAATTAGATTATGTTCCAACTGTAATGGTTTTGTATTTTGGTTTCTTATAAATGAAGGTTATTTTTATCATTTTTTAAAATATAAAATTGAATTTCAAAACTACATGTACATTGCACAAGTGTGTAGACATATGGAACAATAAAGGAATTGAAGGGAATTGAATTGTTATGTTTATTGTAAATCTCTATTATTTGACTTGTATGCTAAGTTAGTTTCTATTAATATTGTGGTCAGATTGAATTTAAATGTACGAGATTAAATTACACATTAAGAATTTCTGTGGAATACCTGCCTTTTAAGCATATTAAGTTATGTCAAGTTCTGTGGGTTTGATCAGCCTAGTTTAAAATTGAAAAATTACTTTGTATTTTTAAATTAAGTTTATGTGTAACAGTTTCGCGAAGTTATTTCAGAATAATTGTAAGGTTTGCATTAAGCCTAGGCTACATTAACAACAGCATGCAAATAGCACTGCACAGAACGTATTGCCCGACCATGCTACATTCGCACATAATGTAGATGAACCGGAAATATTTCAATTAATTTTTCCAAGTAGTTTACTTCAGTCAGAAATTATGTTCTTTAAGTTGGTAACAAGGAAATTTATTTTACTGATTTCAACCAAAGATGTTAAAAGAGTTCAAATAGAGGCTGTGCATACGAAAGTGTAACCATACAAACATAACGTGGCTCACACCAATATGACGATCTGATGGTGATCGTGTTTACATTATGAACACACAACATCAATGTAAATAGGCACATTGTCATTTAATTTCTTTGGCAGATATACATGCTATCCAGTAAAGTGTCTTTAGAATGTAAGGAAATGGCAGTTTACGTAATTTCTGGCAAAAAAACAACTGTTTAAAATACTTGTATACAGTTTCGAGAAAAAAATCGCTGCCACTGCAACAGAAACACAGTTGGCCTAGATATTAAATTTTTGTATAAACTAGTTTCGGTTTTAACGTGCTGAAAATATTGTACTTATTTGGGCCTTATTCTGGCAAATGCTGAAAAGACAAGGGAATTTTAGAATGTTTTACAAATTTGTGTACCTGAGGTAGTAGGCATAATTGTACGCATCTCACTGGTTATGACACGAAGATGAGTGTTTGTAAGTCCTGGTCGTAAAACACTAGCATTTTCGGATGAAGTTTCAGCTGTTTTTGTAATAACTTTTGGTTTTTTACATAATTAAAGAATTTGCTTTAAAAAAATATTCAAGCTCAGGGAGAAGTCAAATGTCTGACACCATTATTAATTTACCTCCTAACCATGCAAGTAGAAATTCAGGCCACCAAGATCTTTGCCACCATGAAAATAAAGTAGTTAAAGATAACTTACCTAATGAAAGCAGTGAATTAGTAGAAGATTGTTTTTCATAAACTGCAATCAGTGTTGTATGCTTTGCTGTACATCAGAGTATCTGCCGATGTTACAACATATTTAAGACCGTAAGGGGGAGGGGGAGTAATTCACCTGGCTCACAAACAGTGTGGAGATTCACTTGTCTCGTGAAAGTTTAATAACAGTAAATGTTGCAGTCACAACCATATTTTTTTATGCTATTGAACTGACATTTTTGCTACTGAACATACCCATACCAGTATTGTCCTAGATTTTTTTTCTAGCTCCCTACACTTGAAATTAAGAATTGTATTATGTTATTATAATGTTTAACGATATTCATCACTCATACATATCACTAGAATCAGTTATATGAAATTGATTGCTGTGCTCTGAGTAAACAGTAACTAAAGTTGTCCACACACACACACATGTATGACTAAGGTTTTTACAACTGTACCTCAACAAAAATTATTATTAATAATGTAGCATCGAAGAGAAAAAAATGCTGACCTGTTAAAGAGGTTTGCGCAGATTTAAGCATCGGACGTCTTAAGAGCTGACGAGGAAAAGTTTAAAAAGTATGAAGCAGCACTAGAATGCAAAGGCAGGTGAAAAGGGAGATATCTGAAAAATTGACCAGTCACATCGTCCGACATGATTACCTCGTGCATAAATTCAGGAGGTTCCCAGCCAGGAGTGAACCTAAATCGCTTTGGTGGGAGGCAAGTGCTCTAGCCACTCGACTAGAGCAGAGCCTTACCTGCATTCTACATAATTGTAAATTGGCGATTGTCTTCAAACATTATAGCAACATACCTGTTCAGCATATTAAACACTGACCAAGCAAGACGACGCAGTGGTAAAATACTAGACTCACATTTGGAAGGAAACTGGTTCGAATCCCAGTACAGACATCCAGTGCCGCAAAAAAATTTTGGAGAGAGTACCTCACTCCTTCCCATTATATTATCCACAGTAAAAAACATTTTCCCTTTCACGATGCAGCATCCTGTAGCTAGGGGCCCAATTCAACTTAGCCTTTGAAATCCTCGGTCGCCTGCCTTGCAGCCATCCTGATTAGTTCCCCATCGTTTCCCGAAATCACTCCAGGAAAGTGATGTGAAGGTTCCTTATAGAGGCCATGGCAGATCCCTCTCTCATTTCCTGGAAGTTTTGTTGTTTTGTGTACCTGTTTCTAATGACCTCCCTGTTGACGAAACAAACCAACTAAATAAAAGGACAACTGAAAACAAACCAGTCTGTTTACAACAGTTGGTTCACTGGCTGCACAGTTTCAAGTGTATTCCTATCTAGTCATAAAACTGGCATAACAGGTTATGTAACTTCATTGTGCTTATTCGCAAGTATTACACTGAGATAGCATGAATACACTGTGGACAGGAATTATTTAATAATGGCTTAGAGGTGCAGTTAAGTTACAATCACCTTCTCTAACTCTGGACCCATTACAAATTCACTTTTTAACTTGCTGGAAATTCATACATAGATATTACAGACAGTAGACATTTAAAACTTAAACAAACCGAGGATACAATTCAATTACTCTCCCACTCATTTATTTATCTTGTCTTAAGATTAACCAACAGGATAACAGAGCCAGGTACACACAATAGGGTTAGGAAAATTATTAATTGCACTGGTACCACAAAGTGTAGACGAAAAATATTTCTACAAAATAATAATTTACGAATACATGGTACGTATTTGTGCTCTTTCTAACTGGTATATATTAAGAAAATAACTTACTAAAGTGGAAAATTCCTAAGTTTTCACAACTAAAAGTTTACATGTCTATATAGTGAAAATGATGAGATTGTAGTTATAATTAAAATTAACATTACCTGAGCGGTTGGGGATAAAAATGTGTATGTTGTCCGGCGACTATATTAAGAAAAGTCAGAATATTACACAATATTCCTATTTCGAATAGGATGTGCGCCAGCTCACTGGGTGAGCACGAAGTCACAGTTCTCAGGATAGTGGGCCGAAAGACCACATGGCTGTATTCCCTGACACATACAGTACAATTTTATAGGAAAATGTAATATATAGCCGGGGTATTCAGGCTCCCCAGCACGCCATAGTATTACCTTTTTACCTTATAAATAAAGGATGCCTCCTTGAGGCATCGATGACTTCCTGGATAGGGCCAGGGCCGGAAATACATTACAAAAATGAGAACTTACAAGTTTCAATTTACTCAAATAAACTATATTGCCAGATAGTGTACACATCTATATGTATGCAATGCAAATTAAAGCGGACCTGACTTACAAGGCCTGCCAGCGGACCTAACTGTACAAATAAAATCCAACAATTGTGCGAAAACTTAAAATAGTAATTAAACCTCCGGGGTTGGTAAATTGAGCTGAAGGAGGCATTCTGCGAACACGGGGAAGACTGTTGGTAAATTAAATAACAGTTCTAGTAAATTACGTTAACCTATTGAGGTTAAGTATTCAGAACAACAAATTATGAAAGTCCCAGGCGATGCGACGCACGCGCAGCACCTAAGACCCGTGGAATCAGACAGCTGGAGATGGCGCGAGTGAGCAGCGCCCTTGCTGAGAGCTCGCTCCACTCCGCGAGGTAATTTAATTAGCTGACCCCCATTAACATATAACTTGAAACATATACACATAAAACACTGAAACATTCTGAGTGAGTGTTCTTATTCTTACTCCTGTAGAGAGTTAAGAGTTCATAATTAAGCACTAATTTAAAAACAAAACATGATTATGAGATGCCTTGCAGAGCATGTGCGAAATTTAGTTCTGTTAAAATTTTGGGGCACTCTACGATGCGAACAGTCACGTTGAAAGAAAGACTAATTATTTCCCACATTACTAATTGGCTTGATTAGACACACAATTGCACTCGGAAAATTATATAGAACACTTCAAATACCCTAGCCTTGCTACTCTACATCTCATTAAATATGCACATGGCATGCATTTATTCTGCGATTACTTTGCAGTCCCCAAAGGGAAAATTTCACGAGCATTTTCTCATAGGCGATAAATTCTAATTCTATTTTCTGCATATTCTAACATTTGATTCCTATCCTAATTACACAGATCTCTCTAGGGTCACCACATGCACTCTGTTGGATCACTCGGTATCGGGGCCATGACATGCATGTTCCGCAGGCCGCATTGGTACAGCAAATGTGAGCCGATGGGGTAATGACAGTGGCCATGCCAGACCATGCATGAGTGATCCACGTGAAATGCCCTCACCTTCGGGAAGCCACTGTCACAGCGGACAGGGGCGGCTCAAGGCAGCGTGGTGCAGGAGGTGATTGAGCGGTGCCTCGGCCACGAGCTCAACCGTCTCGGCGAGATGAGATGTACAGAGCCACATCACCCTGCTGCACGATTGCATGACAGCTGGTGTCGGTTAAACTTCCTCTTGACAGGTGAGATATTACTGGTTCGGTGGAATCGGTCGGCTGGTTCTACACCTACTAGGCAGGTTGGTGGCCCTTCTACCATCGAGACGCTGCCGCTTCTACTGCTGTTGCTCCGGTACCTCTGCATATTGCATAGACACTGTCGAGGATGGTATGGCCGCCCCATCGAGGAGTTGCTCGACCCGAAACTGGACCTGGTCACCAAAGAGTCGCATTACCTGGCTGTCTGGAATGGGGCACCTAGGGGTGTGGGTGTGACCTGGTGTGCCTCCGACGTCGCAATGCTGAGCTCCGCAGCATCTGATTGTCGGTCGTCATTCCGGGCGTTCTCCATGGAGTGGGACATCCCCATGGCTCGTGGCTTCACCATGGCAGCTGACGACTCAGATGTCCATGAGTGTGTCGCTGTTGGTGGACCTGGTTGTCCGTGTGTGCCTGATGCTGGTGATTGCCACCCCATATAGGCCGGGACTAATTCGGTCGGTTGGCTTTGAATGGTGTTACCTTGGGTGGCTGCGGGGCCCAGTGTCGGTGCCCCTGGCACAGTTTTTAGGTCGTCGCGGTGGAATTTAACTTGCCTTCGCGCACCCATCTGGATGATGTGGTCGGTCTTCCCCACCCATGGGTGCCGCCAGGATTACTTTCAGGGAGGTGTATCTGCATCTACACATTATACTTTTAATTAATATAAAATATAGAATTATACATGTATATTACTTAGATACATGTAATGTCAGATTCAAATTGCGCGGGTTTTTTATTTAATATATTTCGCTCATCGAAAACATACTCAATCTCTGTAGTCTATGGTTGGCATTATTGCTCTGGGAATCCCCGCCGCCAGGCGACGGATGCGGGGGGTTTCCCGTCTGCGACCGCGTCAGTTCACGCTGTTCTAATGGTACCTATTAATAATTGTAGTTGTCAATAGTGCGCAAATCAGTTGTCTGTAATAAATCTGCTTAAACAGTGCTCTATATACAGACCTTTTTAAGTAATTTGTTTTGTAGCTTATTAATTTTTGTTCAAGTTATGAGTGACATAAGACGTTTTTTGTGTAAAAAACGTAATCATCATTCTGATCCAGGCTGGATACAGACAAACTGAATAGTCCAGGTATGTTTTGTTGGTGTTTCTACCCAAATCATTTAATGTATTGTTTATTATCCTCATGCAGAGGAAAATAAGACTCAAAAACAACGAAATAATAATAGAAAATACTTCATATGTTTGTTATACTACACTGAAAGAAAAAAATAGTAACCAGTATCTATCAAACATAGTAAAAAAAAGTCTCAACTATATTTGCAACTTATCATTCATTATTTAAACTCTTGTATTATTTTATATAGAATGATTATGTATAGAAGTTATAAAAAATGCATTAAAAATTGAAAGCTTTATAAATTAATAAAAACTATTAAAGTCACTACTTAAATGTTAACTGATTTGTTATCACAAAAATTGGTAAAGTGCACATCATATTATTTCATGAATAATTTTTGATTTTTTTTTTCTGAATGCGTTAATTGATTAGTTTATTTATTATACAAGAATCAGTTTTTCTTAAAGGTACCAGCTCTGCGCGTAAAGATTTTCAAGCAAATGCATTGCTCGATTTTTCTATGGAACCCTAGTAAAACGTACAATTTTAAAAATGACGTTAACCTTGAAGCTAAACGAGCTTTCCGACATGAATGGCTTACAACTTATCCGTGGTTAGCCTACTCAGCTATAGCAAAGGGACCTCTGTGTAGGATATGTATTTTATTTCGGCCTCCAGTGCAACGCGGTCTGCAAGGACAGTTTATAGTTTCTTCTTGCCTCAAATATCAAAAGTTTCATGAAGCTGCGCAGTCTCATGCGACAAGTAAGTGGTATTGTGACGCACTGGCTTCGTCAAATACATTTGAAAAGATTATGGATAGAAGGGGACTAAGCGTTCATGAATCTTTAAATATGGCATATCACATGGAAGTTGAAGAAAATCGTTTAAAACTTCAATCTATCGTATCAACAATTTTATTTTGCGGGCGACATGACCTTCCACTTCGTGGGAAAGTGGACGAGGGTTCTGTTTTTACAGACCTGCTACATTTTCGAGTTGACTCGGGAGACGAGATTTTGAAGAATCATTTAGAATCAGGAGCAAAAAATTCCTTATACATATCGCATCAAATTCAAAACGAATTGATTGAAATTTGTTCCGATGTTCTGAAAAGCAAAATAATTGAGGAGGTGAAACATGCTTCGGCTTTTTCGGTTTTGGTGATGAGACTGCTGATATTAGTGGCACAGAGCAATTATCGATTGGTGTTCGCTATCTACGTTATGATAAATATTATAAGAAACCAATAATTTGTGAAGAATTCCCCGGATATGTACCGGTACAAGAATTGAACGCAAAAGCCACTTCAGAAAATATTATTCGCTTCCTGCAAGATTGTAATTTTGATTTAAATATACTTGTTGGCTAAGCATACGACGGGTGTGCTGCAGTGGCAGGCCACATAGGTAGTGTTCAGAAAATTATTAATGATAAATATCCTTCAGCCCTATTTTTCCACTGTGCAAGCCATGTATTGAATCTTGTCATTAATGACAGTGAAGTGAGAAATACTGCTGGGACTACAAAGGACATTATAAATTTTTTTAGAGAGAGTACATTGCGGCGGAATAAAATTCCAAATATACCTCTATTTTGTGAAACGCGTTGGACAGCAAAGTACAAAAGTATCAGAAAATTTTCTGGAAACTTTCTGATTATTGTACAAGTTTTAAAAGAACTTTCGCAGGACGCGCCGAACTCTACAACGAAACCAAAGCATATCAGCTCTACATGACTGCAACTACTCCAACATACATTGTGACTCTTTTAGTAATTGCTGCCTATTCTGCCAAACTTGAACCCATGTATAATCAATTACAAGAAGTATATATGACTATAAAGGCAATACACGATCACGTAAATAAATTAATAGATGTGCTTCAATCTCACCGCGATAATGCCTCTATGGAGTTTGCGGTCATTTTCGAGAAAGCTCAAAAAAATTGCGAAACACTGGATGTTGAATTTAAGCGTCCTCGAGTAGTGTCAAAACAGACTTACAGATCAAATCAACCATCTGAAAGTGTGGAAGAATTTTTCAGAACATCTATAATTATCGCACACTTAGATTCTATTATTTCTTCACTAAAAAATCTATTTTCTTCATCACACAAGGAAGCATTTTCACTTATGCAGCTTCACCCAGAAAATATGAGAAAATTAGACAAATCAGCATTTTTAGCGACAGCAGAAGGTATACAGAACCTCTATGGAGGTCTTCTACATAATTTTATTGCCGAGGCTACCACATGGTACAAGATGATGAAGACAAATGAAGCAAATAATGCGGTTTTTAATGAATCTGTTGTTGAATACGCAGATGTAATTGCTCAAGCCACTCTGTTTTACCCAGCGGTATGTGAGGCAATCAAAATTGGTTTAACTATTCCACCAACAACATGTAGCATTGAACGTACATTTAGCACATTGCGACGTGTCAAGACGAGGAATCGCTCAACGATGGGAGACGCGAGGCTAAGCGGCCTGTGCATGCTCAGCGTTCGCTGGAAAAGAGTAGAGGAGGATACTGAATTTATTGACAAGGTGATGAATAAATTTGGACAGCAACCTAGACGACGCCTTCAGTTTTCATTCAAACAATAACTTCATTTAAAAAAAACATAATTTTTTCTGTGTATTTTCTTTACTGACAGAGGGGTGCAAGTGCACCCCCTTGCACCCTGCTGCCGACGCCCATGTCCCCAACCGTCGTACCATTGTGTGGGATCCACTCCAGCGAGGAAAAGGGGGGGGGGGCGAACCCTGCACACACATTGGTGCGGGCAGCCGACTGCTGGTGTTCTTGCATGTAGATAAGTTGTGCAATTTTCAGCTCTTTCGGAAGCCATGTAGTTTCTGGCAGCAAGTTGGACTTACCGTTCCTGTTATTCCCTGGCCTGTTCGAACCTCCGCCGGCAGTGTCCTTCTTATGTCTCTGTTTCTGAGGTTCCTGAGTTCGTGGTTGGTTGTGGGTGTACATATTCCCCGGGTCATGTCAGACCATGTCGTTATAGTAATTCTGTGGGCGACTGGCCCGTGGCTTCTTTATGTCGGTTTCTCAGGCAGAACAGTATCTCTGGGAAATGGGTGTCTCAGGTAGTGTGGTCATCCCCCATGGGAAGCTGGAACTGCACCTTGAACTTTTGTTTCCTTCATTCTGTGTGATTCGCATAGGGGTGGTACACCGCCATTGTGTGGTGTTCTGCCTGCCACTTGGTGAAGAGTTCCCGCCATCGCTTTCCCCTGAACTGCCGTATGTTGTCGGAGATGATTACCTTTGGGTAACCCCAGCGGGCAAATAAATCATTCTGCAATGCTCCTGCTACGATTTGAGGCATGAATTCGGGAGGAGATAAGCCTCGCAACACCTGGTACTCAAATCCGCCACCACAAATAAAAATTTATTCCCATTGGGGGCGTGGATATATGGTCCCTTCAGGTCCAAGGTGAAGGGTTACTCTTGTATGCAGGGTTGCTGTTGAGTAACGCCATTGTCACAGCTCATATATATATGTGTGTTTCCCAGACATGTACAAATTCCCGCATTTTTCGGGTGACCCCTGGCCAGAAATAGTGGGCTAGTATGTTCAACTTGGTTTGGGCGGCTCCCGGGTGTTCCACCTGGCAGCAGGCATGCGAGTGTTCCAGGACGAATGTTCGCCCCTCCTCCGGGACATACTTTCGCCAGTTCCCCATTACCCCTGCAGACAGGGTCTCCAGGCGGTTATCGACTACGTGCCAGTTAGCAAGCTGTTTTCTGGCACATTGCGCCAGGCGCTCCATGATGTCTGCTGACAGCTGTTGTGCGGCGAGTACTCGTTCGTATACCACATCACTTGTTAGGTCTTAGGTGGTATTACTCGTGCCTACAGTGATGTGCGGTAGCCAGGCAACCGGCAGACTTTCTGGCGGAAATAGGACTTACCACTCGTCGTCATCATATGCTATTTCGGTTGTACAGGGCGGACAGGATAGGCTGTCGGCTGGTTGGTTTTCTTCGCCCGGAACATGTTCCACCATGAAATCATATGCCTATAATAACTTTTACCACTGCGTGAGTTTGCTGCGGGCAGTGCACCTGTCATGCAGCCAAGTTAAACACCGATTGTCGGTCTTCAATGTGAATCGTTCGTACTCTAAGTGTTGCCGGTATTGTTTTAGTGTCCATACGATAGCCAAGCATTCCCTTTCATTCACAACGTAGTTGCGTTCTCGTAGGGCAAACTTCGCGCTACTGTAGTCTATGATTATGCGTTCTCCGTCATCATCATATTGAAATAGAATAGCGCCAAGGCCCTCATGACTGGGAGATATAAATGCCTCTGAGGGTCTAAATGGGACAGTTAGTCGCACTTTTGGAATCTGCGTTTGATTTCTCCGTATGCCTTTTGGGCATCGTTGTTCCATTGGAAACGCCATTGTGTTGACAACAGGGCGGTTAGTGGGGCTATTATCGTGGCGAAATCTCGTATGTAGCACCTTAATCAGTTTATAAGCCCGAAAATGTTCGCAGCCATTTTCGCGTGTTGGGTGTGGGATAGTACTGAATTAGACACAAATGTTCGTGGGTGGGCTGGATACCATCGGCATCGACCATATGGCCCAGCTATTGAAGATATGTTTTCCCTATATCACTTTTTCCATTGGCACACGTTAACCCATTGATAGCCAGTCGCTCTTAGACAAAGGATAGGTGCTGTACGTGTTATCCCCATGCTTTTGACCAGATCGCAACATCGTCTAGGTATGCGATCGTACACTCCCCTATCAGACCATCCAAGATGCAGAACATCATGCTTTGGAAGTTGGAGGGGTCGCATTTCAGCCCAAAGGGTATGGCGCAAAATTGTTAATGGCAGCTGTCGGGGGCTGTAAATGCAGTCTTGTGATGGTCTTCGGGTCGTACTGGTACTTGCCAATAGCCACTTCTCAGGTCAACTAAAGATAAAATCTTCGCTTCTCCTAACATTTGTAGTGCAGAGATCACATTGAATAAGAGTGGGTGCGCACTTACGGTCACTTGGTTGAGCGGGCGTAAGTCCACGCGAAACCTCCAGCACCAGTCTTTCTTGGGGGCCAGAGTGATAGCTGAGTTGTAATTGATTTCCGGGGGTACTATTACCCCATCCATAATCATTTCCTAGATTTTTTTATTAATGATTCTCAGGTGATAAAGATCATAATCACAAGGGGCGGACCAGAGGGGTTCAACATTAGTGAGTGGTATCGCGTGTTCTGCCATGTTCGTTCTTTTAAGGGGTCTACCACGGCAAATACATCCCGCCATTCGGTTAGGACTCGCTGGAATGCGTCCCTATGTTCCATGGGTATAGGCGTTGTCGAACATGTCTAGTTGGACAGATTGTTCGCTATTTTCTCTGCTATGTGCTATGTTCTACACTGTTCGCCATTCGGTCAAACCGAATTGAATGCAGTCGATGGTGTTTTCAATAATGGTGTTGTGTTGTCTAAGAAACGGCACCCCAGAATCAGGTCCTGTCATATCTCGTCGGAGACCAGGGTGACAATGTCCATAGAATAGTCATGAGTAGTTGTAAATAGTTGTTTCAAAGACATGTTCGTGACAGGGACACAGGAACACCTCATGCTCTTGCATTCTGCTTCAACATAAGCCATTTTGTAAAAAATAAAAACATCATGATCTTGCATTCCACAGCCACCATTTCGTCAGCAAGTGTCCAGAACATTCCATGAAATTCAATTTGTTTAGGACATTCCATGGCAGTCATTTTGCCAGCCAGTAAATTTATTAAAATTTAAAAAATGTATTAAAAAAATTAATTTAATTTTTTTTGTCAGTCAGTTGGATGGCAGCCATTTTGGATGCCCTCTCCCTCCGTCGAGCCCCCCTCACTCCATCGAGCCGCCTCCCTCCATCGAGCCCCCCTCCCTCTGTCGAGACCATCCCTTCGTCGAGACCCTTCCTTCGTCGAGACCCTTCCTTCGTCGAGACCCTCTAGCCATTAAATCGGCCGAAGTGAGACAAATATTATGTCACAATCATACCACAGCAGCCATATTTGTTTTTTTTTGCATGGGATCCCGCCACAGCAGCACAGTACATGTTAGAGTTTTAAATATGAGAACTTGTTTCCTTTACAAGTTTGTTTTCCACTAATTATTTAAAAAAATTGATTCTTTAATAGCACTTAATATTTGTCTTAGGTTAATGTAATGGATATCGAAGCACTGTTGTGTAATATATATGTGCTGATTGGTGTCAGTGTATAACTGGTACAGTATTCATATTAAGTAGTTATATATATATATTCCACCATGAGATCTATATTTTCTCAGGTGAGGCATGTGTATAACATGTACAGTATCTCATGTTTAATAAATACCAGTTGCTGCTGCAACGTGCTCCCGTTTACCATCTGCATGGAATAACAATGCAGACGGGCCCGGACTTGTAACCGGCAGTATGCTATTCCTACAACACTATCAATACATATATATAAATATTTATATTGGTAATGTCACAGATAAAGCGAACAGGGGGACGACTAATAAAGCAAATGCTTCGTCAACGGGAAAAAACAGAAAATACGGACGGACACTACAGTATGATATCAACGACATGGTGTGTGATGTCAACACATGCATTCCGGAGGNGGGGGGGGGGGGAATTAAGAGAATAGCCAAATGAACAGCAATATGACATATACAGTAGTTGTATGGTTGCAAACCACACATGACAAATAAAGTAGAATGCTATAAACAGAAAGGGGGCCTACAAGAATTTGCCGACGATGACTCTACACATATGATATGAAGTTTAATACAGCAAGTGTGTGAAACACACATGTAAAAGAGAGAGAGAAAGAGATGGACAGTAGCGGGAATAATACTTGCAAATGCACTGAAAACATGAACCCATTAGCTGTGTGGGAAAAAAGGGAATGCATGAATGGTATACCTGGCAAGATTACTTGCATGTGCTCCAGTATACCTCAGAGAAAAAACATGCACAGGATGTGCTGGTAACATGCCTGGCAAGACTACTTGCAAGTGCTCCAGCATGTTACCCCCCAGTATACTGGCCAAGGAGAAGAATGCAACTCTTGAAAGAGCTACAGCGCACTGAATCAGACTGCGCGGGCCAATACATAATATACCTGGCAAGCCATCCGGTCTTGCATGGGCTCCAGTATACTGCAGTAATAAAAAACGGATAATCTACCTGTCAATGTTAGGGGCTTGTAAAAGTCCTTCTCGAAAGCGTTTGTGACAGCCTGACGTTTCTCCGTATTCAAATCTATATAAGGTTTCAGCCACGGCTTCTACAGGAATTGAAGGACTCCGTAAACAGCCTTCAGCCGTAACTCATGACCCAATGCTTGCTTCAAAGTAATGTAACATACGATATAATGAAGCTTGCTCTATAGAGTCGTCATGAGTTTCGTTTGTTTGGACCCCGGGGGACACTCTTTCACTGGCAAGAATGGAAGATCCATATGCTCTTCGTGAAGAGCGCAAGGGTACTCTATGTCTACCTCCAGTATGTAGCCGACATATCCATCGTCTGGCATGCTCATCACATCGATGTTCGTGCTGGTCCATTCATTAAAATCGTTATATTGGAGCAGCAGGGACATTGCCCACCCATATAAGTTATTGGAATCTACATACTGTAGGCAGGTAGATGGCTTGGTGGCACCGTATGTGTCTGGTATATGCCTATTGTTGGCAAACATGTGCCACTTTACACATTGTGCCACCCCTCCCCGGATACCAGCCTCAATAAACAGGTGCATATCATAGTTGCTAAGCAAGTATAATTCCACCTGCGTCTTGCGCTACATTGCTTCAAACGAGAATCCGGGAGCGCTAACATAGCGCACACAGTCGTGACTGTATGTGCGTAGACAGAGAACCCAGAAATTCTCGAAGACGTCGCACAGAATCAGCACATCCATCTTCAAGTAGAGCTCAGAATAGTCCCGGAGAGTACGGAAGCCGAACACAGACCAGACGGTTTGTGCGTGCTGGTAGATGTCGGCACTGATGTTCCCCCAGTAAGCCTATTATACAATGGCTGTATAGCAGGTAACTGCGGCTCGGTGAGATTCTCCCAAAAGCTAACATAATCGTAGGGCAAGATGCCTTTCCAGGTTACCAGCTCTAGCTCGTGCTCAGCTGTGAAGAAGCAAGATGTGTGGAATTCACCTCACGGCAGATTCTCAGCGAGCGTTGCCAGGCTGGCAGACATGAACCTATATGTATCGATGAACTGTATTGTGAACTTGTCGCCCAAATTCTTACTGAAGGTAATGAGTTTCTCCTCACTATGTGGAATAATAATTATGTCCTGGGAATTATAGCCAAGCTGCTTAATTATGAAATTGGCATCATACATTAAGTTATGGAAGAGTATCGGCAGTCTCTGGGGTCAGCGACGAAGTTTGTTGCAGTTATTACATGACACCCCGATAAAACTGCCAGTAAAATGATCATGGTCATGCACCTTTTGGTTGTTGTTGTTGAACATGCCAGAACAGTGGTAGCAGGTAGTGGCTAAAGCATAGCCAGCCTGTTCCTCATGAGTCAGTGCCCGCATAGGTTCAGACTGACTATATATGTCTTTAATCAGGAGACCTATCCTAACCACCTCTTCCATAAAGTGTTTCGACGCACCTTCGCTCATGTAAACAGTTACACCCTGGAGGGGGGGGGTAGGTTGGTCGTCTTATAAGCGAGAATAATTGAATTATCAACCTTAAAGTATATACATATACCATATGAATAGGGCTCATGTTTTTGGTACCTATATCTGTAGGATGCGTCCGGGTTTGGCTGACACATTTGCACAGGCACCAGCATAGCCTCGAAGTCTGCATATACTACAAAAGGTACCTTATTGCAGTTCTGGTAATTTTTGAATTTGAGCACAGGCTGCAGCATGTCTGCACGAACATCAGTATGGTCATTGCAATAACTCCTGTGATCAGTCAGAGTTTCGGCATCTGTCAACCCTGTCACCATGGTTGATTATCATACATCTTAAAAACAATGTTTACAGATATCAACATGATTAGCCTGTGACGTCCCCTGGGAGCGTACCAGTCGCGAGAAATTTGACATGTAACAATAATGCGAGTTCTGGTCCTCCGCTGTGGATGAGCAGCAGCAAAACAAAGTGCTAGGCCAGTTCCACATCTGTCACCCGTATCTGCACTATTTTCGTATTCACATTAAGTGTGTATATGTTGACGCTGACCCCCTGATTAGCTTTCTCAAAAGCTGGTATTTAATGTAGAGGGGTGAGAAAATCTACAGTCGAAAAATCGAAGCGCGCCTACAGCCTTTTATAGCACTGGTTGACCCGCTCCGGATGAGCCCCCTCTATGCAAAGTGCCAGTAGTGGCTATTTAAAACACTGCAGGTCAGCATCATGCGGGTTGATAACAGCCTTTTTCTCCGCTATGCCTGCAGGTAACAGGATATACTAAGATACTCTAAGAGTTTCGAGCTTGTTGATGCATAACTGGACTCGTTTCACAGCAGTGAGAGTCTAGCTGCTACCCTTCCCCATATAGTCAGTCTCCTCCATGCAGATCTTGGCAATGGCAGCCAACACAGTCGCCTCTATGTCAGCTATGTTAAAAAGAGGCATGTTTTTTGTCTTAAATGCACAACGATCCTCCTCGTAATCGCGCGGTTCTAGTTTACCATATACACACTCTAGATTTCCTGCTCTAGTTGGCCAATTATATTAGGTTCCATTACCTCGAGGTAGTCGCAAATGTGTATGACTATCCTCGACGTATTCTCAGCAGCATAAGTTTTCATTACTCCTTTACATGAGCTTTAGACCTCTTCAAACCCATACATGTTGCTCTCGCCAGGCTCTCGATGAGAGCTACCCACGCTCGAAAAGCAAGAACGTTATGGGGCGGCTGCGGGCTTGTCACTCGTGCCCGCCTCGCCGGCCAGGAGTTTGATGTGGCAGCACCAGTTCACTTAGTACTATGTGCACGAAGGCTATCAGTCCTGGTAAACTGCTGGCCGCAAGTCCCACATGTCTAATAAGTATGTTCATGGTGCCGGGCATGACAAGAGTGCGCGAAGCCCTCATTACAGAACGTAAAGTTGAGCGAAGCAGCCTGTCTGATCAGTCCTGTACATGCTACACTATGTTCGGAAAGCTTGTCTAGGTGGTTGAAGGGGCGAGCGCACCTATCGCAAAGATGTGAGGTAGACTGCCAGAATGGATTTAGAGAGCAATTGCACTCGTGACGCAATCCATTCCGATGGTCTGTTAACTCCCGCTCGCAAAAACCACACTGTAGTGCGGGTCTGCATACAATAGGAATGGCAAGGGGGTTAAGCAACGCAGCTGAGGATGGAACCAACGCAGGTGAACTAGGCGATGCTGGTGAACTTGACGATGACGATTCTATTTTGCTATAGTCTATACTAATGTATACTAATATATCAATTCAGGCAGGCCAGGTAGTATCCTACGAGGAAAAAAACGGGCTAGAATGTGAATATGAATATATAGCTAATTTAACAGTTTGTACACCGAGGATCGAACACAGGACTGAATGAAAGGGCCAGCACAAGACTATATGAATGCAAGTTTATATGATTGCATGTTACTACGCAGATATATACTGAATGTATACGTTAAAACACTACAAACAGCTTTGTGCCGCAGCGCACAGCAGCCCTGTTGTCGACAGAAAAGCCCTAGGTGAAACAATTAGATAATGCACTACAAAGATACGGCCGCGGAACGTCTTCACAGACTCACCAACAGACGAAACACACCCTTACCTCTAAAGAGGCGAGAAGTTGTATAAAGTATCAACTATCAGCCCAAAACTCTCTCCCGCAGGTGTACAGAGAAATACACAGCACTGCGGGAATTAAAACTGAAATTGTGTGGACCCTGGACGTATAGCAAGACATGTAAAGCTCAGTGGTCCAGAAACGATTGAGTGTGTTTTACTGTGGGAGGGCTATATATACTCTTTCTCAAACGTGAGAGAATGTCTTAGGGTGGTAACAGTCCCGGTCGGGTGCCCCTCCAGTGCTTTGCAGCAACACAGGCTGTCGACCTCGTTGGCACACAGCAGAGCACCATTATAATTAAACCCATAAAGTTAATGGGACTACCTCGCTCCATCCACATTCTACCTGCGCCAGGCTGAAGCAATTACCAAAAGATGATGAGACTTCACAGCGGTAGTCGGAGATCCTCATTCCCTGGCTCCTCTTTGTTGGTGGGCCCATAATTTTTTTCTCTTCCAAGATTAATGGTAGGAGAGGTGGCACCACGTTGTAGGCATTATATAATTATACTCACCAAGGCTAATGCAAATATAACAAGCAAGATAGCTCATTCTCCTCCTCCTCCAAGGCTAATGACTTTACTGTCATGCTAGAGCGAGAATGTGCACACAGAGGCATGTCTTTACTTGTGTGCTACTGTTACACAGAGATCTGTCTTTATTAGTTAGTATTTTTTTTAGTGTACTTGTAATTTACCTTCCAAAGAAATGTTTGTTGGAGTGCTTTTAATATACTAGCACATTTTAGTTAGGGCTTGTCATCCCCCCAGAAATAAGAACACTGAGAATTCCATGACATACATATATATTATACATTGTTTGTTTACACTACATATCAAGATATTCATTTACAAGTATTACACTTGACAATCACAGTCAATACATACAGTACACATTACATATTTACACTCGTCAATCATGGTCATTACACAAGTAATACAAAATGTATTCTCTCACATAAGCAGCACATCAAGTTATCAATTAACTAAAAAAAAAACATTATTTTGAAATATTCACACTATACCTTTGCAAGCAGAGTAGTGAATAGTTGCAGCAGCAATGTCTTTCTATCAGCGACTGTTAATTTACATGCATCCTGAAGCAATGCATTTCCACAATTCATGCATGTTGTGACCAGCAACTTCTTCTTCTTACTTAATGTTCTGCGATGAGGCGGTGCGATGCGACGAAAAGTCGCGGACTTGGTATTGGTACACCTCTCATGTTTTACAGCAGCAGGCTTCTTACGTTTGACAGCAGGCAGCTGGATGTCCTCCTTAGTAATGTCAGCAACAGAGAAGGTAGGTTCAGCCAGCACCGAAGGCTCTTAAAGAAGGTAAACTCTTATTGCTTCTTGCAATAATGCATTAGTTATAACTTCGTCTGGACTACCCGGCAGGGCAGCAGGCTTCTTACGTTTGACTTCGGCAGGCTTCTTATGTTTGATAGCAGGCGGCTTGTCGTCCCCCTTGATAATGTCAATCACAGCAGCAGCAGAGTTGGAAGTTTCGGCAGGCACCGAAGGCTCTTGAGGAAGGTAAACTCTTATTGCATCTTGCAATAATGTGTGAGTTATAACTTCGTCCGGGCCCCATGGTAGGTAAGTGTCTGTTCGCATATAGTTAACGACACATCTTTCAAGAATATTGCATTCGACCATCTGCTGACATCGCTGTACTATGTTGGGTTGTGGGCAAGAAGCCAATGTGCTATACTGTCACACTGCTCGCTGTACATTCTTGGCTAGGTCTCGCCATCACAGACATAGGTTATACAGTTGTTACCAGGCGTTACACGCTGTAGGCTGTCTCTCGTCGAAATGGCACATTCTACTTGAGCTCAGTGGTGTCAACTGGCAGGGTAGACACAGCTTATATAGCGGCCGTACTCTGTGGCGACATAGCATCAGTGGTTCTTGAACAATAATAGTCGTATACGGGCATAAATGTCTTACATTGTCTTGCAACATTTACATTTGCTATGACATATTATATCGCCCCCTGACATCGTGCTGCCGATGTCTGCTTCAATGCTCATGTTGTTGTAATTGTTTTATTAAACTTCACTTATATAGATAGTTTCAATTTAGGACTCAACATACCTTAGCGGCGCAGGGTAGAACATATGTGGTACCACAGTCTTCCAGCGTGCTCCTATGTATGTGGCCCGTACATTCTTCGCTCCAGCGGTAAGTTGATCCAGCATCAATTTCTTGCAAGCTAAATGTCACCTTCTTGTTTTCATCGCATAGTTCTGTAATGTCTTCACATTCCGTATATACTGCGAGAATACATCATTTTCAAGTAGCTTGCTCTTGGGCCGGAGATTGTAGATGACACACTGGTCGGACCAATAGCAGGGTAGAATTTCATAATATAAATTATCACATGTGTCGTGATAACCCCAAAAATGATGTTCAGAGTCACATATCTGTACTTGCTTGTGTCCCAGCTCTGGTTTAAACACAACTCTTCTGTATCCGATAAAGTAACTCGTGTACATGTTCCTGCCTTCCAGCAGAAATGCTACACAGTCACATATGTTAAACATGTTGTTAGTTCTCTTCTCAACGAAACACTACTGCAGCTCTGCATGTTGCTCTTTTTATATCACAGCCAGGTACGCCTCACACGTTAACGGCGAACACATTGTATTCCACGTAATTTTACCTCTGTTCATGTAGGTTGTATGACGGTCTCTGGTACAGAACTCGATCCAGCGGGTAATTACACTACCAGTGTTGGCATCGCAAAGTTCATACGCAATTACACGAGTAAACCATACCTGACATATGTACTCTTCGCATGATTTCATAGTACTGAGTGAGCAAGGCAGCTTCATTCCAGGTCTTAGGTAATATACTGCACATGCAATTACAAAACACTGTACTGAGAAAAAACTATTATCATTGGTACGCCATGCCCTGTGTTCAAGGCCATTACAAGATTCTACCTGCAACGGTTGGCCAGGTGGTTTGAAATGTACACGTCTGTATCCTACAGTAACATCGCCCTCATACGTAACTAATGGGATGAAGTACATGTTACGCACGTAATAAACTATGTTAGACATTACGAAAATTCTACGATATGCATTCACTTCCCATTGTCACTAGACTTGATGCCGCTGTAGCTGAATCGTACTGTTGCAGCATTAAGCCTTACCATGTCGTCATCTGATATAAGTTGGGCATAGCGTGTAGGCAGCTGGATACACATCTCATCGTCTAACATACATGTTGTACATTTACTGTATGCTGATTCTGTGCGACGAAAATCTGATGCTATGTATACCTTCCCGATGATGAGCACTGACAGCGGTATATATCGGACGGTCCCGTTCAGCTTGGCGATTAGACATTCCATGATGAGCTGCGGATCAGTATTAAACTTCTTTGCCTCGATAGATGAGCTATTTATAATGGCCTGTGGCATTTTTTGACCTTCGATATAGTCCGACAGATGCCATGACTTAATAACCAATGCATTAAGACAAGGGCATGCAAGGTTACGCATACATGTGTCACATACATGTTCTAGCAGGTACGTATATTTCTCTCCCAACCTTCTAAACGATGGGCATCCACACTCAGTTTGTAGATCGCAGATTTTTATTTTAGTGGTGCAATAATTGCTTAAATGCCACTTCTGCTCCGGCCCGGCCACAAAGACTGTACGATTCTTACTTAGTACGGCGACAAGTACATTTCATGCTCTCTTGTATTACAAATCGCCCTCACTCCAATTGAGGCCGTGGTATTGTATTTTCAGCCAAATGTTTGTTACTTTGCTTTTCACGCCCAGCACATGCCATGGAGACGGCGGTCTGATTATATACATCTCTATGCGTTCATCATTGTACGCTATACAAATGCATTTAATAATAAAACTCTGCTGCGAGACGCATCCCTGAATGTTTGCATACATTATACCAGTTGAAGAGAGAATGTACTATAGTTGTAATCTACGTCAGTATTTTAACTATTGTGTCGCACATGTTATACGTTACTAGTCTGTCGTGGAGTATTAAGGCGCAGGCCTGGGTGAAGGCCGGAAAATTCTCTGTGGCATTTAATGCGGTCGGCTTGTTTGCTTACGTCAAACACTAGTAGGGGAGCCGTGTTCGTGAACTTGTTCGGTTCGAGATTGGGGGCTTTCGTTTGGCCATAGTACGAACACTGGAAGTCTACATACATTCGGTATGGTACCATATACGCACTGTTCATGAAATCGATATTTAAATCGTCATAAGGATATACCTCAGAGTTTAGGTAAACCTTAACGTTCTTAATATTTATGTGGTCGAATGGCTTGGTTTACCATTGAGATATGAGCAGCTAAGTTACAGTTTATTCGTATAACATTCACGGGAAAAATATTTACAGGCAGGGTAGGTACATGGGTTTTATTTGTCTCGTATATTTTGTTTTCAAATTCGAGCATGGTGGCGAGAGTATCATTTTGTGTAAAGTCTATCTGTGCTGTACAATGCATCCCGCTGTGAAGAGTATTAGAATTTCCACGCAACACTAAAGTCACGACCAGTTCCAGCTTGCGTTTCAGATAATCACCAATATCTTCAAAATCGTAGGAGCCAGTACGTATGTGTACCTCTCCTCTTTTACCATCTACCATTACATATCGAAACATTCAATTATGTTCATCGATGTTTGGTACTGAAAAATGTTTGAAAATCTATCACAGCAATAGACTATGCGCCTGCCAGGCTTACCAGTGGGAAATGTACTGACCGTAATACTGAGGTATTATCTGTCACAATCAAGATGATTGACATGACTGCCACCTTACTAGTATGGTGTTGGTTTTAAGTAAAAAGGAAATGTAAGCATAAGAGACCACAATTCCAGTCCCGAGCTCGCTGTTCTGTCTCGTGGATGTAATAAATTCTAGTGCCTTTAAAATATGTTTTCAATTCAGGCGGGGCCCTCAAGTCGCCGTAGCTGTCATAATATTGAAGTGTTTCCATCCTTTCTATATGCCGTCCAGTGTGTGCCAGACCCCGAACTCGTATCTAAACTTACTATTCCTCATTCTACTCATCTCGGCCGCTGTGGAAGTGTGTCCCGCATAAACACCCCACGGAAATTATATATTTTTAATTTTCGTGAAAATTTGTGCAAATCTATATTTGTTAGCGGGCGGCTGGGCAATTCCTTTAATATTTCCTCTTTTGCCGCCGACGTACGCGTTTTGTGCCACCGTCTCGATACGGGCGCCCTTTTCCAGTTTTTTTTGTGCTGACAAGGGTTTCCATATGTTTATTATGCTGGAATTGTTCTGATAATTGCTTATTTCCATCTTTAGCACTATTCACAGCTCGAGCTATCCCGCTGGCACCGCCTATCAACGATCCCAAAAGCCCTATCGCAGGCAGCAGAAACGGAAGTATTCCTCCGCGCTTTACTTTCCTGCTTTGCTTCTTCTTAGCTGTTCGTCTGAATCTAATCCCCCATTCCTCATTTAACTTTAGCCTTCATGATTTTAGAAACTCCCCATCACGCCGCTAATCGTTCGCCGAGCTTAGAGTTGGCTGAACTGCCTATAGCTTTTTCTGTATTCGCAAGAATAATGTCTGCAGTGTGTCCGTCTTTCAAGTTACTGCTCTTAGCATACAAAATATCATGCGCCTTACAGGCTGCGTCTAGAGTATTTATAGGAACGTCACCATGTTGAAGTCTACGAGCTAGACGTGTTCCAGGGCCGTAAAATTTGTAGCCTGCAATGTGGGCCTCAAAAGGTAAGTTGTTAATAATTTTATTTACGAGACTGGCTCCGTTCTAAACCCTACCGCACATAGAGTGAAACTGACTGAGGTATTGTTTAGTGTAAGGGCTTTATAAAGTCTGTGAATGGCTTCTAATGTGGACCATCCAGTGCAAGAGTCTTTGGCCTGCTTGCCACGCTGGACCCCCTCCCCTTTCCCGCCAGCTTGCCACCCAGGCAGCATGCCACATCGGACCCTCTTCTCACCCTGTAGCTAGCCGCATGCCACCTCGGCGGTGTGCTAACCTCTCCCCCTCCACTTTTCCTAACAACCACTAGACAGCAGCCATCTTTGTCCATCTTCGACATGCCCCTTCTGGCCCAGAATGGTGGCCGCGCGGCGGACCTCTCTTCCCCAATCCTCCAGCTAGCCATGCGCCAGCCGGCAGCCACTGACAAGGCGACTAAAATTTAATTTCTCTCTCCCCTATGCTTCCGAGCAACTCCGAGCAGAGTAGATCGCCCTTCGACTGCCCCTTCCGGCCCATGTTCGCATGGTCTAGGTGCAAAACCACATGATAAGCGAACAGTTTAAGACTTGTTGTCTCGCGCGGTCATTCCGCCTGCGCCCTGCTGCGGTGCAATTATAATTAAATTTTACGAAGGTCCGCTTTGAGAACCCAGCTATTAAATCTCTAATGGAAACCATACCATTTGAAAAATGCACTAGTACACGTAGTGCGTATAACTTTCTCGAATAATTAAGTGCTCGGATATTTAGTTACCATTAGTTTCTGCTCTTAAAAATAACCTTTTATCTGCTTTCCATTTAAATCTTCAAGTACATATGTTCGTGGTTTGTAATGCTGGATCTTTGCAACACGAAAAACTTTTACACTCCAATTCGGCAAGTAACTTTTAGAGAAAACATTTTTAAGACGTGAAATGTGCACATAATCACCAATTTTAGCTTTCTGCTTACATGAATCTAAAACCTTTGTTTGTTTAAACACAGTTGATAGCAACGAATTGTCTTTTACATCTACTGGATGCATTCGAATTGTTCTATGTTTTCTATTATTGTAATTATTAATTAATCGGGATAGAATATCCAGCCAGGTATAACTTCCTTGCGCTGAAAATTCATACCACATATGATTTTTGAGCATTCTGTTAAACCGTTCGACTATAGATGCTTTTATATAACTAAATGTACTATAATGATTAAGGTTTTTTCTGTTGCATTAGTGCACAGAATGGTTTATTGTAGAATTCCTTGCCTAAGTCTGTTTGCATATTTTTCGGTGAACCCTTATCGCCTAACACCGACTTCATCTTCTTGGCCACATCTATTCCCGTCTTCCGTCTGACGGGAACGGCCTACGCGAATTTACTATAACAGTCAATAACTGTTAACATGTAACAAAATCCTTTGTTAACAGAAGCATAAGGTTGCATTTCCACTAGATCAGCCTGANGTCAATAACTGTTAACATGTAACAAAATCCTTTGTTAACAGAAGCATAAGGTTGCATTTCCACTAGATCAGCCTGACACAGGTCACTAAGTTCAAAACAGCTGTACGTGTCTTCTAATGTAATTTTTCCGCGATGTTCTGTGTATTTCAATGGCGATTGCCGCAAGAGACATTATTTCAGTATATGTAATGCCTCAACACGTAACTCTTCAACAATATTCACGACCTCATTGGTGTGTGAATTATTTCCGGCCTGTTGAGATGCGAAGAGGAGTCGTAGGCGCGCGACTAATTTGTTCACNGTCAATAACTGTTAACATGTAACAAAATCCTTTGTTAACAGAAGCATAAGGTTGCATTTCCACTAGATCAGCCTGATACAGGTCACTAAGTTCAAAACAGCTGTACGTGTCTTCTAATGTAATTTTTCCGCGATGTTCTGTGTATTTCAATGGCGATTGCCGCAAGAGACATTATTTCAGTATATGTAACGCCTCAACACGTAACTCTTCAACAATATTCACGATCTCATTGGTGTGTGAATTATTTCCGGCCTGTTGAGATGCGAAGAGGAGTCGTAGGCGCGCGACTAATTTGTTCACNCCTCATTGGTGTGTGAATTATTTCCGGCCTGTTGAGATGCGAAGAGGAGTCGTAGGCGCGCGACTAATTTGTTCACATCATCCCAGTAAACAGACTCGACCTGACTGCTATTATCAAGTTTTGTGGTCAGTCCCGAGCTGCTAGCTAAGCCGACGTCCGGAAACAGTTCTGATACAATGTCGAATTTAGGGTGTTTCTTCTTTTTATGTGCCGGCATTTATATTGTTATTGGTTAAATACACACTAGTAATATAAAGCATTTCTTTTATATTTATTAAGCGCTTAATGCTAGAATTTGGCTGGTATGTGCTTAAATAGCAATTCGTAAAAGCCTGGAGAAGTGTGAATAAATTCATTATCGATCTGTACATAATCATCGGGTAGGAAAAATATCTGTTTATGGCCAAGGTAACATTTTTATTCCTTCTAAACGCGATAAATCCCGTCATTAAAACGAGTCGTATAAGATGTTAGATAATTACCTACAGTGGCCGAGTGAGAACTGCCCTTTTTTTAGGTTTTAATTCACCCAACGATACTTTGTCTGAAATTGGCTTCAATTCAGGTTCTGTCTTCAAGTCAGGGGGAATAGGATGTATTTTTAGGGCATCCAGTCGAGATGTGATTGGCTGAAATGCCTTTTCTAGTACTGCATCACGTTCCATACGCATCCGCTTAGTCTGCAAATATATGGCATGAACTCTCGCAATAACGCGAATCAAGTCCTCGACGGCCATAGACATATTTAGTGTACTGTGTGTACTTTATATTAAACAATTGCTCTGTGTGCAATTGCATTGACAATTTTATCTTCGAAAGTATTGAGTTGTTTGAGTATTGCGATGCATATGTGCGCACAATGCTGCCATTTCTCATTGTCTGTACAAATATAATTTAAATAACAGATAATTCTCTCATAACAGTTCTTCAATGCCACGCATACTACTAATTAAACTATGGTTATGGCTATCCAGTTCTTCAAGAATTCTTATAAATTGTTTATTGGTCATCCCCTCAAATATTGGGCTAAGTTTGGGTGGAGCCTACTACACTCTCCTGCTGTGTATGTAGCACAGCCACACTTTTGCCGAGTTTATTTAATTGTTTGGCAAGTTTCGTGGAGATATTTTCAAAACCCTTACCCACAGTTTGTTCGAGCTCTTTTTGAACTGATGTGAGTTTGACGCTCATAGCAGTCAGTTTGCTTGCACTATCGTTCGCTGTGCGCAAATGATTTTTTAATGTTGATGCTAGAGTTTTAAGNTACACTCTCCTGCTGTGTATGTAGCACAGCCACACTTTTGCCGAGTTTATTTAATTGTTTGGCAAGTTTCGTGGAGAGATTTTCAAAACCCTTACCCACAGTTTGTTCGAGCTCTTTTTGAACTGATGTGAGTTTGACGCTCATAGCAGTCAGTTTGCTTGCACTATCGTTCGCTGTGCGCAAATGATTTTTTAATGTTGATGCTAGAGTTTTAACGATCTATAATCTACATGGTCCCCCAAATCTGTAAGTTGCACTTGTATTGCAGACAGTTTACTTGCCACTATGCTTCGCACATTATTTGCTAAAGTCTGAAAATGTTTTGTCACCATAACAGACAACATACTGACGGCATTGAGGTTCGATTCTAACTTCTTGTTTAATTTGTCCAATGCAGTCTTGTCATTAATGTGGCTGGCGAGTTTAGCGCCGAGACCACACACTTGCTCGCTCACATCGGTAATTTTTTCTCCATAGCTGACACCATGCTACCTATCAAATCGATTTTCTGTACTTCATCTGCTAATTTGTGAAGCTGTGTGTCCTGCTTGGTAGACAGTGCATTTGTATTGGCAAAAATGCAACCCTCCATGGCTACTAGGTTCGATTCCATTTTTTTGTATCTAGGTTGATCTTTGATTTAAGGCGAATGTCTAGCACCGCTGTGATGCTCGCTAGCACTCTGGCACCGATATCCTCTCCATATTGTCGATTTTCTTCTCCACGACCGATATCCTACCTCCTGTGTTCAGTGTCAACAGGTCTTCAGATATTTTGTGTAGGTGCACCTCCAATTTGGCAGACAGTACGTTCGTGTTGCTGGACAGCCTACCTTCCACTGCTTAGAGTACGTCTCCACTAGTAACGGCTGTGAGGCGGGATACATTTTCAATTAATGTTCCGAGACGCACATCCATGTTCGTGGTCAATATATTAGTATCGTAAAATCGGTTTTCCACCGTAGTGAGCTTTGCGCCCAACGCAGACAGTTTCTTAAAGTCGTCGGCCAATGTGTGTAATTCACGCGTCATACCTGTGTGTACTCTGCTAGCTATTCGCTCTCCCATACCGCTCAGCGCTGTCTCTACAGCATTGATTCGAGTCATGCCTTCCAATAATGTGCGTAGATGTGTCTCGATACTGGTTTGAAATGCTATCACCTGACGCATCGCCTCCGATGTAATGCTATGCACAAAGGATATGTTCACAGCATCTGCGCCGTGCCTTGCAATGCCCAGGTTCTTGGCTCGTTTCACTCCGAAGCTGCAATTTCCGTCCTTGGTTGAAATTATGTAGCTTTCCGGCGCACACTTCAGGACACTATGCCCGAATTTAGATACTGCGTAGCTCATACTTCACCGATGTCCAATTATGAACTAGTCAAAGGCTTTGTGGTACCGGCCTTTATCAATTGTAAATACTTTTGTTATTACTAGGAAACTGTATGCCTCACTCCAGCAATGCGAACACATTTCTTTAAATCTGTCACATTGCATATCGTTATCTACATGATCCATTTACATGTGGCGTAAATTCAGATCGTCCATACGAAATATGGCCAGAAAATTAGCATTGTCACGTAAAATCAGTTTCGGCATATGTGAATATGTCTGGGATAGATAAATAACATCCACTGCCATATGCCGTCCCATACTGAAATATTGTCGGATATTTGTTCTTTTTCGCACGCCACATCGTTGGAAATAAACACAGAGTTCGGTAATGCTTCACCTGGTTGTAAAACTGATTCATTTTCACTAAAGGGGAAATATCGTAGCCCCTCAACGGCTTGCAGGAATTGCGTTAGACGTAAATACTTTGGCTGGTGAAGGGATTTCGAATAAAGGTACATGTTCTCGAACTTGATACCATTCTGTTCCTCTAAAAGACTGACAAGTGCGCATGTCTTGCCTGAATTGGACGGGCGACATATTATTGCGCAAACTGAACACGGCAATAATTTTCCGTGCTGTGATTTAAATGTGTTGGCTATCTTTTTATCGACATTACTAATATGTACTGTCAGCCTGGTGTCCTATGTGACTTTCCTCATTGTACTGATAAGCATATCTGTTAATCTGCAATATTTATATGTAAAATTTTTTTGGTGAAATTAAGATAGCCCCACGTTGTAATGTACCGCTTTGAACGCACAGTGATTGCTCGGCCAGCCTAATTCGTTTTTAACATCTGACTACCTTTGTGGCGGGGTGGACAGATAATGAAGTAGTTTTTGCAGCGGCGCACGCACAGGCACAAAACACAGCAACACAAAATAAATCTCAATCGATTTACCTCATTAGCGATGTGGGTGGCGCAGCCGCAGTCTGCCCACTGTGGTTTGCATCGCATCGTAATGCATTTTTTTTTAATTTTTACTTTGGACAAATTGCTGTAGCAAGTACAGTGAGCTAACCTATCATTTTTAATGGTTGTAGTAGAATGTGATGATCTTAAACAAATTGCTTTCTGTATGGCGCGATAAAGTACCTAATGGCTGCTGCTATAATTGCATAGTAACCAAATTACTTCCTATCATTTGTTAGGTTTTGTTCCCAAGGGAAACCGACATCATTTGTGTAGGTCGTAAGCGCATATATAAGCTACTTGCATTGGCTAGTATTCAGTTTGTGTTATCGGGAAGACGCGACGCTATTCGATCTGTTAATGTGACTGTTGGAGACTATTTCTTACGTTCACGATATGTCTACAGGCGATATGGCTGACGTTGAGGTGATCATTACTACTGATACACCATCAGCGTCTCCGGTTACTAAACGTACGCATTCGCCTTCCCCTGTGAAGGGCGCCAAGAAAGTTGCAATTAAGAACACTGTTCTTTTAAAGTTTTTCAGAATTATTTCTCCTACATGTGCAGTAATGGGTATCGGCCCATTGGAGTGTCTAGACCTACTGACGACACACGTTCACACAACAGCGATAGCCATGCGGGAGGACATTACCAGCTTATTTCTCTTCTACATGAGTCTATTACGCCATCATAAAACAATATGACGTGGGGGAATTGGATCCTTGGAGTTACTAGATTCGTCCACAATATTAGCCCTTAATTCTACTAAAGAGCAGCTGGTCAGCTACCTCGACGAATGTGTCAAAGCCAAAGCCAAAGCTGTTCGCCTGGATGAAGCGACTACAGCTACTGTCACAACGATGCAGTAGCAAGCACAGCCATCACCGTCGCCACAGAGAGGTTGCTAGATACTACGACTCGTGCGCCAAAGCCAACAACTCCACTGCCACTACAGTGAATGGGTCCTCTTCCACCGTTGATCATGTGAGTTGCTCAACATATGATTTCCAACAAGCATTACCAAACTCAACCAATGAAGCAAGCAGCACGTCTGGCAATAATATAAATTATGCTTCGTTCATTTCTTTACGGAGCGGCGGCCGTCTATACAAATGCACGTACCCACCAGGCGTAACTCAGCCGTCTATGCTGCAAACGAAATTGTTTGTCACTGCCAATATTCTTTCAACGCCCAGCAGGGACATTTGGAAGCACCAACGACATGGCGTGCAAGTGTTTGTCAATACGGACCAACCAAAGACTATCAACGACATGCACCTAGCCCGGATCCTGCACAAAGTCGTTAAGATGGTAAATTTGAAAAGAAAGGCTGGTGTGATGCGTGACAAGGTTCGTTAGAAAATTGTGTTCATTCTGTGTCAAGTTTNCCCAGCAGGGACATTTGGAAGCACCAACGACATGGCGTGCAAGTGTTTGTCAATACGGACCAACCAAAGACTATCAATGACATGCACCTAGCCCGGATCCTGCACAAAGTCGTTAAGATGGTAAATTTGAAAAGAAAGGCTGGTGTGATGCGTGACAAGGTTCGTTAGAAAATTGTGTTCATTCTGTGTCAAGTTCTTTTACTGCTGCAGTTAATGAAATGTGATTTTAAGCTCATTTCAAGTATTTATTAATATCAAATTGTGTGTAAAGTTTATTAACCTTAAATCTTTATAATATTCACTTTCGTATGTGTGGTAGATATTAAATTAGCATGATTAATTTTTATTGTGGACGTTAATGGTATACTATTGTGGTAAGTTCGTTTGTGTGACATTATCATCCTTTGTATTGATTCGGAGTCAACCTTCAATTATTAATATTTAGTTTTTTTAATGGGTAAACCAGGGCCATATTATATTTACGTTGCAGATATTTAAAAAAAAGCCGCCAGGTTTACTACTACATTCAAATGTAACCATAGAACGAATAGTGTTGTGTCTTCCCACGAACACATACTAACCTACCTTTATTTTTTATATATGTCTCGGAATATAATGTACTGTAAAAATCAGATTGCTTAATGATGTAATTTGTAGTATAGGAATATCATATAATTTGTAAATAAATAAAATATATGAGTTTAATAACATATAATTTCTAATGGCATAAAATGTATGAGTTTCACATCATATAATTACTAGTGAAATGTATGAGTGTAATAAATAGGATATATAATGTACTGTGTAGTGAAATGTAATGTTTAGGTTTAATAAAGTGGAATATTACCCACAGACATATATATTTTCTTTTTATAAATGCCTACTTTTACAGTGTGTTGAGTTCAGTGTATTCAATAAACATATAATTTGTGCTATTAAACCCAAGTGTTTTCTTTATTTTGAAATGACTAACCTCTGCGCTGCCAACGGTCACTATGGTGTGACGTAATTATACTTTGGGAATGACAGACACAAACATAAGTGTTTAATTCTATGCCTAACTTTTTTCTACATGCAAGTGTTTAACCTCTCTGCTACTGCAGCGCCAATGGTATGATTGTGGTGTAATATTTTCCGTCGCAGCCTCAACAACGGTACACGAGTGGGCCTTCGGCTCCGAAAGCCCATATCAATGATCGTCCGTTGAAAAGTTCGCACGCTGGGACTTGTTGATGCCCCAGCATTGAAATCTGCCCCAATTTGAGAAAGGGTTGAACGTCTGTCATGTTTAATGATTCTCGTCTGTCGTCTTTTGGCCCGTTCGTTCGCGATCTTTTTCCGGCCGCAGCGATGTCGAAGATTTGATGTTTTACCGGATTCCCGACATTCATGGTACACTCGTAAAATGATCGTACGCGAAAATACAAATTTTATCGCTACCTCGGAGATGCTATGTCCCATCTCTCGTGCACCGACTATAACACCATGTTCAAACTCACTTAAATCTTGATAACCTGCCATTGTAGCAGCAGTAACCGATCTAGCAACTTTGCCAGACGCTTGTTGTCTTATATAGGCGCTGCCGACCGCATCGCGTTACTCTGATTGGTTCTATACCTCTGTTATTTGCATATGCACGCCTATACCAGTGTTTTTGGCTCTCTAGTGTATTTCATTTGCCGATAAAACACAATTTTTTCCCATAAAAAAACAAATTTTTATCAGTGACATGGAATGCACTGAAAATTGGTGGCAATTTGCCAACACTGAGTATTGGTAACTCCACATATTCACGTCTTTTGTATGTTAAAAATAGTAGCCTTGTGACCTGTTTCCCACCTTCACAGCTACAGAGACCATAGCTGTATAATAAAGTGCTGAATCAGTGATGACATGTCCTACGAGATCAATACACCTTGCCATTGCATGAATGAGAATGAGATATTCACTTTTAAAATGATTTGAGTCTAAACAATAAGCTAATTTACATGAGCTACATTGTTGCATTCACTAATGTAGGGAAGATTGGTACAGCGAAACATTTAATTTTTGCAATTATCTACTTATACATTAATTACTAAGGAATTTACTACTTAAATTGAACCAGGTCGCATATGAACTCCTCGTGTTGTCGCAGGACGGCATCCTGCCCTCCAGACTGTTTGCAATGCCAAGAATCCACAGCATCAACCGCACTAGTGTCCCTTCAGCACTCTACGAGTGCCGATACAAGTGCAGTGCGTGTGTGGAATTGCAGAGCAGTGCATTGGCTCCGCATCCTCCCCCAGCCAACCAAACACAAGTGCGGACGAGGGTGCATAATGTGCAGATCCTGCGTATATAGCTTGTAGGGCAATTTCAAAGCAAGTATTTTAAAGCAAAGAAACACACACTGACAGCGTAAACAGTCAGAGCCGCCCCTACTAGCATTTCAGGGTTTTCGTTTTGTAATTCTCAAATTCAGATATTTTCTCCTAAGTTTTTTCACCCTCATTTCATGCCATCCAAATTTAAATTGTAACCGTTTTTATTCAGGGAACATTTACGAATTGATTTTGTAAGTAGTTAATGAAAGTGTTCATGTATTTTAATCGTTGCAAGTTACAAGCAAGTATAAAGAAGTGCGTGGCGAGCCGCATGACACTATAGTTCACGCTGCATGTACTCGCCACACTCAGCTGCTGTCGAGTATCTCAAGGGGTCGGCACGTGCCGTGTCGCGCTCCATATGCCTTCACGTTTTCAAGCCAATAACCTTTAGCTGCAATATACCAGACCCTGTTCTTTCTGCACCCGGAGATGCCACACCTTCCCCGGAAATAGCATGACCAGAGGAAGCTTAATTCACCAATAATTCACTTTTATGAAAAAATACGAATTTTCGCAGTTTTACCTATTTGGCGGGCTGCAGGCCAGAGTCCATATAAAGTGTTTACCTAGAATGATATAAGTGTTTCTGTGAAAGAGTAATTACATGCATTTTTTCAGACTTTGTGTATTTTTTTCCAAGCACTGCCTTCGGGCATTTCGGGGTATGGGTTCCCTATTACCGGCCTTCGCCCAGTTTCATGTAAATTACTTAACAGCCAGTTAGCTCAACTCAGAGCTTTTACATTTTAAGGGATGTAGTCAAGCCTGAATAGGCCCACATTATTTTCCATGTATCAGGAGCGAGGGGCTCTTACAAGATGTGATTGAGGGACCGCGTACCACCGGGCGAACGGCCCGCTGTACCCTGAGATCATTACCAGCAGCAATAATTGGAGCCACCTGCCTATGGTGTCTAGCACCTAGTTGAGTATCCCAATCCACAAGCCACCTAACAATGTTTCTCACCGCCTGTCAAGACTTCGCTTAACCCAACACCACCTGGCCAAGTGGCATTAATTGTCGCTCTTCTTTTGTGACGTTCCTTTCTCTCATCATTCCTCACATTTTTCGACCCAGAAAACCTCAAAATTTCCCAGCACCTCAACATGTCTTTGAGCAATTTTCCCACCTATTTCCCCCCCGACAACATCAAGAGCATATCAGGACCAGAGTGATCAACCTGGGACAATGATCTATGACAGACGGATGCCAGAACGACACCCAGAGGAGCACACAATGTGGCTTAAAAGCGTGCCAAAATCAGCTTCACTGCCACCATTGCATCAATGATGCAGGGCATATGCAGCGAGTTGGTCATAACAGGACAGAGAGGCGTCACCACCCCTCCCCTCCTGCGCCAAGAACTACGCAACAGAGTGGGCGGGTGCATTTGTGCTCAACCCCACCCCTCGCTCCGGCAACCTAAATACCAGCTGGGAGTATCAATCGGTACAGCAGGCTGTGTGCGAAGGTGCGCACACCCCCTACTCTTCCGGGCAGTACACCCCTCCAAGCGAGTGAAGGGCGTTCATCCGCGAAGGGTAGGGTTGTGCCCTTGACCCCACAACTGGGTTCGGCTGCCGTGCCACGAACATCAACAATGGCTGGCCTGATACCTGTAGGTGTCCTTAGTCCTCTGTTTGGCAATGGTTGCACCCCATCCCACAGCATACAAACACGAATTTGGCTTAACATATTGCAAGAGCGCTCATAAGAAAACTTTTATGTGCCTGTTTACTGTGCATGGGCTAAGGTATCCCTACTCTCCAGTGTACTATGTGCTTGCAGCATTACCATTCAACATGCCTAACGACGACCGAAATGACGACCATAAAAAACCGGAACTTTCAGTGCTCACAGGGTCAAAGCAATAACATTTAATTGGACACTTCTACATTGTAAAAGATTGATCTTCTTCGCCCCTGGGAAACACCGCCCAGTGTGTCCCCGGGGTGAAAGTATAGCCGTGTTTCAATTCAGGTTGTTGGGCAGTACATGTACACGGGCAGTGCTTACAGCCTGACGAGTGACTTACAGTACAAGATGGCAAATTCACGTGTCGGCAATGTACAGCAGCGGCCGACACTGCACTGCAGTGGCCACACACTATCAGTATGTGCATGGCAGATGTAAACAATGCAGCCCCACTCGCTCATTCCACACTCCGCCAGCCGGACTTGACTGCAGCACCTCTCCCTCTCCTGACATCTGCCCCTTATATACCACCACTCGCCACCTACTTCCCCACACCTGCCTTCCCCCAACAGATGATTCCAGTGCTACCAACTCACGCACTACAATTTCCGCAACCAAACCCGGTGACACAATTTCCCACACACAACTTGGTTCCACCAGATGCAAGCATGTGGCCACAAAGTAGCAGAAGGCAACACCCAAACACTGCAGCCATCTCAACCTTTCTGCCTGGAGATTCCAGTCACTATCCACCTTTGCGGGAGCACCTACAGACGACACATCTGCATTCCCAAGTGACTGTACAGTACACATGCAATGCTATGGAGTATGTGTGGAGGGGTAGCCTAGCTGCATTGGAGCGCAACTATGTGGATAACCACATTCCTGGTCGCAATATATCAATCACTATGGTCTACAGTGGGAGGAATTCCTCCATGTTTTCCAGTACCACTTTGGAGGAGCATTCACATCACTTCAAGCGCAAAGCAAACTAACATTAGAAATGAAATACCCTGGAGAAACTAACCATATTTGTTACCAGAAAAGTACACTTTGTCAGACCTTTCTACTCGCTCCTGTCCGAGCATGAAATGGTGGCGAAAACAGTGCGCCCAGAGTACTGTGCCGCATTGGTACCTCTGCTTAATACCAGCCTTGTTGAAAACATGCGTGATGCAATAATTTTGGAGCGAAATATGTGCCAGCTGCGCCTGGAACATGAAATGAATACCACATGATGGAGCCACGAGTAAGTAATACCTATACCGATCGTTAATTGGCTGCGCACAGAACACGGTGCACAGTGCACAGAAAAGTTAAAAATTGGTTAACTTCGTGTGCTGCTCCTAACTGCCTGTACAAGAGGGGGGAACATGCAGCAGGGCACAGTACAGGAGCGGGGATGCAAACACTGCATTCTCCAGACTGGAAACCGAAAACATGGCCGCTCACGATGCCATAAATGGCATCTGGGGGGTTTAGTGGAGGGTCCAGTGTCTACAACCTCCTTCCCACCTCGCGGATGCTGCGGGTGTGAGGAGGGTGGAGAGGGGACCCCTGATGACCAAGCACCGCATTATCACATCACCCACTAAATCATAAGACCATGTACATTCATTTCACCATATTCATTAAAATCCAAGGTAAGTGCAGATGCCATAAGACCTCAGAATATTGACCCGCAATCATTCATGTATAATATTTTTTTTGTTAGGGGTGCAGGCTCCCTTAATTTTAGCGAGTTAGCGAGTGTGCATGTGCATGGCATCCTTGAAGCAGCTGCCATCGATTAGTACATGTTTAACTAACTACTGTGTTTCTGTGCTGTGCATGTGCTGTTGCTAATGTAGTTCAGGCCTTAAGCATACCTTAAAATTGCATTATTGATAGTCACATTTAGGTATGAGTTCTGTCATTTCTTGCTTAAACATGTGTTACAATGCCCATATTCGCAAATAATATAACATTATGCCTTTCACATTTGGGAGATTACAGATTCAATCTCTTCAGGTAACCAAAATTTGTGCAACCCACCTGATCTGTATGAACACGTAATGTACAGGCGAGAGTGATATTACCTATTTTATCTAATTTTCATAAGATTTGAGTAAGCCTGTTGTGTTCTGGTAAGGAGCAATATATTGTTTATGGGTTAAATTTTTCTTTTGTAATCTTGGTTAGCATTTCTACAACAAATGCTGGAAGTAATGTTACACATTGTGTATTTTATTAACTTCATATTAGTCGGTTATTTGCACAGACCAGAATGAAGTACTTTGTAATAACGCCCAGCTATACAGTAAGCGATCACAATCAAAATTCAAAATTTATACATTAAAAATACATCGAAAGTACAAGGAAAACATTGTGTTAAAAATATTTTTAACACTATTTCTTCTGTTTATCTAATTTAATAAGTGCATGGACTGTCACTTGTGTTTGCTTAGTAACATATACTATATTTTTTATTGTTTTCATGAAATAAATATCAACTGCAGTATTTTTCCATGGTTTAAATCTACAAATAAGCATACTCGTAATATAATATGGTTTTTTTTAAATCCAAAGTCGCTTAAACATGCCGAACAGGCCTATGAGTAAAAGAGAAATAAAAAAAAATTCTACGAAATAGAAAACAAAAAGAAGGACGCGGAAGGGAATCGATGAGGGTTGCTGTGAGCATGCGCAGGTTTATTTTCCCAATTCTCGCTACGTAAAACTTGTCGCCACCATCGTTCTCACTGAGTAGGAAGTTAAAAATAAGTGACACGATTTATATGCTTGAGTTTCCTCTCTTACATAGGAGTAGATGCTCGTTGCTGAATACTTTTCCTTCTTCCTTGAGACTAATAATGGTGTAGCTTCGTTTCTAGATTATCTCCTTTTCTCGTCATTTAATTATGGACTAATCGTCCAACTTTACCGCATTTCTCTTTTATACCACGATCTTGAAAATTATTATTTTGTGTGAGGCTTCTAAATTTCTGGTGTTTTATTTTTTGTGTGCTAGCGGTCTCCCGGTCGGGACTTAATGATGCCTTGGTGAAGTGTGTCCACGAACATGTTGCTGCTTGTGTTGGGGAATTTTGGCTGATGCGTGACCTTTTACGAACTTTGGCTAAGGCAAAACCTTTCTGGTACACTCTGAATTGTGAGAGAAGTCCATAATGTAATTTGTCTACTTTATATCAGTTCAACTTGTGCATGCGCCAGCATTCAACGCATCAAGTCTCTCGTCCAACATGAATTTCTTCTTGTAACTTTTCGGTTTGAACCGATTTTATCATGAATAACGTAAAATTGTTTTGAGTAACATATTAAAAAATTGTTTCAAATAACCTTGTTAAAGTAACTAAGAAACTGATTTTTGTTTATTTTCTGCTTTAGCATCCCGATCATTAAAACTATGAAATCACTTATAAAAATTAAAATTACTGACATAACAGTTAAAAAAAAAGAAAAGAAAAGTAAAACCATTTTGAACTCTGTTTAAACTGTGATATAACGTCCTGTTTTTTTAATGAGATATTATATCAATGTTGTTGTTAGTCATTAAATTGTCTATTGGGTATGAATTTCTGTAATTTAATAAACCTTACTTACTGCCAAATTATTTCTGTATGTACACACATATAGGTAAAAATTAATTGCTTTATAAGCTGGTTATATTTCTACACATACTTATGAAAAGGTGCTGGAATCTAAGCTCGGCCCACCTTGTTGTCTTTTGTCAGGTGAAACTCTACACAGCCAGATCCATCGGAGCTTCCTACCATGCTTCTCGCCAGTACATAGTTCTAGGTTTGGCGGGGCTAAAAACACTTAATTGTAGTCCCTGCGCCAAGACTACTGACGAGAAATATGGTGTATCAGAACAGCAGTGACTGGAACCATGCTGGAGTTCTGACCACCACAGCTGCAGTTGACTGTGCGGCTGCGGCTGTTGAGAGAGGGTGCGTCCACATGAAACCAGTTGGTGTTGGCGGCGTTTGTGGCACCGCCCATTGTGCTGGTGCTGGTGGAAGTCCCATGGAATGTGCCAACAGGCTCTTGTACTGCCTCACCGACTCCGCACACATGGCCAGTGGATGTGGCACTGTCAGCTGGGGTGCCAGGACACACTGTGTGGAGTGATAATTGCCAGCTGCGACAATGAGAATGTCCCACGCGGCCACGCACTGCCAATGGGTTATTCGCCCACAGTTTTCACATGCAACTGTCTCAGTATTTATTTGCCTGCACTGATCTTGTTGACAACGGTAGGAGGACAATACATCTCACATGAGAAATTCCACAGATGTACGTTTTACTGGTAGTAAAGTTTGAGTACAGTTTACGCACAAAATGTTCCCTTTTCTCTCTGCTGGCACATCTGCATGGCCAGTAAGGCACTCAGCATGTTAAATATTAAAACAATTTACACACTGAATTGTCCAGCCTTTACATGTTTGTTCGTTTGCACACCATCGTGTTTGGTAATTTTGCAATGTTGTGTCAAAAAACACTTCAGTTTGCTGAGAGAGGTTACACTTGCTCAAATGGCTGCTATAAATAGGGCCTATGGTGCCCCAGACCCCTCGCGGTCTAGTGCAGTCAATGCACAATGGCACTGTCTTGCCGTCAGAGGTGCAGCTCCAGGCTTGCCCGACACGTTCGCAGTTGCCCCTCGGATGTCTTCCTGGAGATATCTCACATTGTCCAGTTCGGGGCATGGGCACTGTGTGTTTTGGAAAGGGTAGGACACGAGCAAGGACCATATGCACTTCAGGCATAAGGTTTTTGCTTTTCCATTTGAGGTACACCAGTTTATGTTGGTTTTGCTGAGCAACGCGATCCGGCGCGCATGCTGTCATGTTGAAAGCTGTTTACAAAGTGGCTGATTACTCGCCTCCCTTCACGTCTGTGTGGGTTGGGGGAGGATGCCATTTCGACCAGTGAGGTGGCGATGACCATGTTCGTGCGCGCCTGGCTGGGTGGTCTGACAGGTCACCCGCCCGCGCTGGAATGCCCGAGGTGGAGGAGGTAGTCACCTAGCTGTCTGGCCCATCACATACTCTACAATGGCGGCGCTTGGGGCGATACTTCGTCGAACACTCACCACTGTCCCGAAATGGTGAGAATGTCTAAAATTCAATTTTGCTGGTTAACAGGTCCCAAAGTCATTTTAAATTATTTGGAGGATTTTTACATCATACTTCAGCAGAGTACGTTATACATTCAGAATGTTACCCTTATAAGTCCTCGGACATAAACACAATGTTGTGGTAAAAGGCAAAAGTTACTCCCAAATGTCCTGTAATGTAGACACACGTAGGCATTGTTTACTGCATTACAGAATAACTCTTCACATCGCGAGAAGTAAACTGCTATTATGTTTCATACAGAAATTACACTTGAACATGGTGGGTATTGAATAATTGTGACAAAAATTACACTGTAATGTGAGATGTAAGCATGGGTAACAAAGTTACACTCGGACATCTTAGGGCATATACACATGTATATTGCCTTAGTTCACTGAACTTGTACTAATGCATTTGTTTACTGTTCTTGTAGAATAGTCCCATGCTGGATGCTATTTTGAAGCGAGGGTTTCCAGAGATGATGAAAAGTCCCCAACTTACCTTGCTCAGCANGTGACAAAAATTACACTGTAATGTGAGATGTAAGCATGGGTAACAAAGTTACACTCGGACATCTTAGGGCATATACATATGTATATTGCCTTAGTTCACTGAACTTGTACTAATGCATTTGTTTACTGTTCTTGTAGAATAGTCCCATGCTGGATGCTATTTTGAAGCGAGGGTTTCCAGAGATGATGAAAAGTCCCCAACTTACCTTGCTCAGCGCATAAAAGGGTGGACGGGTGAATTGGCTATGCACCATAACTCTGGTTAATTGAGGGTCGTTCGGTCGATTACCCGTGGGTTCCTGGAGTCCACTGAAGATACTTGTAGACGTAGAGGGTGAATGTATTCCAGAATGCCTACCTTGTTTTTACCATTATGTTGCTGAGGTTGTTAGCCACCTCACACGCTTTCATATTTTCTTTAGTTGTGCTGCAAGAAGGTGCAGCACCCTAAGAACCCAGAGTGGATTGAAACAAATAAAATGCAATAATGGGCTTTAGACATTTACATGTGGTTTGTGATACATGAGAACTTATACACTAGAGAGTCAAAAAAACTAGTATAGGCGTGCGCATGCAAATAACAGAGGTATCAGAGTAACGCGATGCGGTCGACAGCGCCTATATAAGACAACAAGCATCTGGCAAAGTTGTTAGATTGGTTACTGCTGCTACAATGGTAGATTATCAAGATTTAAGTGAGTTTGAACGTGGTGTTATAGTCGGTGCACGAGAGATGGGACATAGCATCTCCGAGGTAGCGATAAAATTTGGATTTTCGCGTACGACCATTTCACGAGTGTACCGTGAATATCGGGAATCCGAAAAAACATCAAATCTTCGACATCGCTGTGGCCGGAAAAAGATCATGAACGAACGAGACAAACGACAACTGACGAAAATCATTAAAACGTGACAAACATGCAACCCTTTCTCAAATTGGCGCAGATTTCAATGCAGAGGCATTAACAAGTGCCAGCATGTGAACTATTCAATGGACCATCATTGATATGGGCTTTCGGAGCCGAAGGCCCACTCGTGTACTGTTTTTGACTGCACGACACAAAGCTCGCCTGGGCCCACCAACACCGCCATTGGACCCCTGATTCGTCTCAATACGACTCTGACAGGTGACAGATACGTAAGCATCCTGTCCGATCACCTGCACCCATTCATGTCCATTGTGCATTGCGACGGACGTGGACAATTCCAGCAGGACAATGCGACACCCCACACGTCGAGAGTTGCTACCGAGTGGCTCCAGGAACACTCTTCTAACTTTAGACACTTCCATTGGCCACCTAAATCACCAGAAATGAACATTATTGAGCATATCTGGGATGCCTTGCAACGTTCTGTTCAGAAGAGATTTCCACCGCCTCGCACTCCTATGGATTTGTGGACTGCTCTGCAGGTTTCATGGTGTGAATTGCCTCCTGCGTACCTTCAGACATTAGTCGAGTCCATGTCACGTTGTCTTGCGGCACTTCTGAGTGCTCGCGGGTGCCCCACATGATATTAGGCAGGTGTACCAATTATTTTGTCTTTTCAGTGTGTTTATGTATAAAGAGAGAGAGAGAGAGAGAGATAGAAATAGAAATATAGTAATAATTTGTAAATGGTTACAATTTGGTATTCCACCCTTTAAAAACTGTGAGTTAAAAATATATTTAGATATCTTCTGTGGTGTAGAAAATATGCATGAATGAGCTGAGTAAGTGTGAATGAAGAAGATAGCACATAAGAAAATCAACAAAATTCCTCTGTGCCATTGCTTAGAAACCCAACAGACGCTGACATAGCATTGGGTCAAATATCATATCATTTAAGAGACGTAATAAATTAACGCAAAACTTAATTTTTTTAATGTAAGAATAATTGATTTTATATTTAGTTTCCTTTTGTCGAAATATGCTATGACAGAACATAAATAGAAGTAGAACAATCCTTACCCTTTTTAATAAGTTCAAAATTCATAAATTATACACAAATTAACTCGGAGATTCAATTGATTTGAAAAGGGTTTCATTACTGTCTCTTGAAAATTGCTGGACAAATTAGTATACGACATGTGCGAACATTCTAAATTAACAGAATATTAATCAAAATTAAACATAGTAATGATATTAAATGTAGTTCATCTAAAAAATTTCTCAGAGTATACGTAAGTAAATTTCACTCGTTCTAAGTTAGCAAGGCTCAAGGACAGCATTAAGTAAATATTAATTGGGTCATTGAAATTTAATTTCTTGATTGGAAAGTTCATTCTTCAAAATGGTAAACTGTATTTAAATCCTTTCATTAAGACAAAATTGTTTTCCAATAAACTTAACAACTGGTATATTTTTAAAGAAAAAGATCTCTCGTCAGTACCTCTGGAATAATCATTATCAAAAATTAATTAATAAAAATCTCTCTCGAAATTTTAAACAGTTAGTGGAAAAAGTCAACACATTTGAAATACATAGACCTATTACGGTTCCGGAGAATGTGCAGCGATGGCATCCCCTTGGGACACCAGCCCGGAGATATAATTCACTAAAAATGTATGTATTGGCGCTTTTTAGGCCTCTTCTTTTGCCTGCGCACATTTACAGTACTCAAGATGTATCTCCTACATCGTTCCTTATGTAAGGAAGGGCAGTCAAACAGTAAATTTAAAAAAACTATGTAATGAACGACCGCTATTAGGTATTGATGGAGATTGACAGGGATCACAAAAGCAAAATCATATCCTGTGTAAAACCCATGGAATAAAGAGCTTCCTGATAAGGAAATCTTATCTATAAAATTAACACAGCTGATATCATATCAATTATACTTATCAATATAGATATGTTCTGTATTGACAAAGAGAAATCATTCCAACTTGAAAGACAATAATTACAGACCTTTGTGAAATTAAAACATTCAGTTAATTAAAATTTAGAAAAACTATGACAGACAATTAAAATAAAATCATAAAACATATTTGACTGGCATTTTGATATTAATCTGACAGCTGTAAACATTGAAATAAAATTATAATATTTATCAATATAAGTATCAACATAAAATGTAAATAAATGATCTTTTCTGTACTACCATAATATAAAAAAATATTTGAAGTATGCATTTAATTTCCTAAAATAAACTGAATTAATAGTTGTTACTTTGACTTATACACACATCTCAAAATACTGCTGATATTTGTTTGTTATTAAAGTATGTTTCTACGCGAGACTTGATTGTTGTTGTGAAATGTATTCAAGATATTACAAACAACATTATTAGAAAACATGGTTAACTTTTACTATTTCATGGGACCTGTTACAAGACATTACCTAGACCTATTCTGAAATAAATTATGTAGGCTTATATAAAAGGTTGTGGTAAATATGAAATATTCATTTCCCAGATCAACAATACTGCCGGTAATTACTTAGAATTACAGCTTTTCCGAAAACTGAGAAAATAATATCTGCTAATGGTGTATATGGTCATTACTAATCACACTTAATAGGTGTTTCATGGGGGTGCCACGTAATTTGCAATATATACCAAGAAATGTGATGGTGAGGAAGGCTACGATGATCGGGGTATTTTTGCCCTAAAACATGTAACATCTCTGTCAAATATATTTCTATCTGGTCACTGAATCGTGTTAAGTGTGAGAACGCCTCTGAAAACCAAACCTTACTTTACAATACATTATTCACAGGGTATGTTTTTGCCAACACATTAAGGAAATACGGGACTAAACCATGGTAATCAAGCAGTGTCGGAATGTTACTTAATGGTGTTACCTTCGTGTTCAAGAGATGATTGTACTACATAACATGTAAGAAGTTGAGAAAAAAAAATAGTATATCATACAAAAAAATCGCTCCCATGTGTTGTTTATGTGCAGTTTGTTTGTTTCGCAATGATACATTTGTTAAACAACAATTCAGAGAGACCGAAAACCAATGCACATTAATTTTGGTTTTCCAGTTTGCAGACCCATAATTCTTCGGTATCTAGAAAAGTACACCAGAGGGACAATGTATCGCATTCGTATGTACTCAGTGTAATAATATTTTGCATTTTTGCAAAAGAACTATATTTCACTAGTCATTACCAACATACCCATTTGTTTTATTCATACTAATTATANTTTGCATTTTTGCAAAAGAACTATATTTCACTAGTCATTACCAACATACCCATTTGTTTTATTCATACTAATTATAAATTAGTTATAATGACCTATGTACAAAATATAAGTAAAGTCCATTTGAACTAAAATAAATAAAAACTTTTTTGCTTNAATTAGTTATAATGACCTATGTACAAAATATAAGTAAAGTCCATTTGAACTAAAATAAATAAAAACTTTTTTGCTTATGCAAGTGTAATACGCTTCCGCGTTTTCGAAAATTAAGCAATGAATTCTCCAATAGTTGATACACCAGTGCACACTGGTTGAGGCATTTTTCGTACATAATGTTGATTTTTAGCGGTGTTTTCGTCTGCTTTCTTCAGACGTATATCAATAACATTACACAAATCTTTAAGTTTTCATCTCCCATTTGTAAAATCTGACGTCCGAATTATTTTGGTATATTTTGAAATATTTGATAATTACGATTTGAGGGTGTATTTACTCTTATTTTTCAGAGAAAGCGTTCAAAAATTCATCGGCTGATGCTTGGGTGCTTATCTACCAGATCCATCGAATTTTCAGGCCGGATGAACTCGTGGATTAATCGGGTCTACCATACTCAACCGAAACAGTAATTTTTGAATGTCTGCTGAACATCAGTGGATGCACCAGTGAATGTTCGAATACACATCTTATAATACATGACATATTTAGGAAACAACCAAACATGCCATGTATAGAGCAATTTTTAAAAAGGTTTAATTCAAAAGTTTGAATAAACTAAGTGATAAAATCGTGAATAGAATGCAATATATAAGGTTTTTATTTATACATAATTTATAAGATTTATTTTTAAATAATGCGTGTAACTTTTGTTACACCTACCAACATGGCCACTTTTAGTGATCATTAACTTAGTTTTACAGATGTCTCTTTTTTGTGCTTCTCTACTTGAACTTCATATATCGCTCTGGCTATCGGTACAGCCGAGGAGTGTATTGGCAGTGTATGTTTGTTGAGATATATGTGTTGTGGTGTTGAAGGAAGTCGAGAATGGAATATCGTGTGTGTGTGATTTTATTCATTTGTTGTTTTCCGTCCTTGTGCGTTTTGCGTTAACACCATCCGTACGTTTAGATTAATTTTCATTTCGTATTGTTTTGCGTGTTTCATACAATTTTTTTCTGCGCCGGCATCTGACAGTCAAGTGGGACAGAGTTTTCAAGCAAGGTATGTAATCAATTCACATATTTTCTAATTTAATTAGAAAACAAAACCTCTCTTTCGGAATGTTTTGATTTAGGGGGCGACATAAAGTATACTAATAAATTATGTTAANTTAGGGGGCGACATAAAGTATACTAATAAATTATGTTAAACTTTTTTTTTTCCTTCAAATTTTCTGGGTCAACTTTAGAAATACTTATGTGGTAAAGTGGGCACGAAAAAAATTCTTTAAATGTGGATTGCGATATTGAGAGATTAAATTTATTACACGGATGTAGCGCCACTTTCGTACAGAATTAGAGAGAATTACAGCACTTGTTTGCTTCTCGATCTTGCACTACTGTATACGTGCATACATTGTGATACCTTTTAAATAAACTAAAAGTGTTCATACGTTAAAGTTGGTAGATATGAAGGGGGACAACCATTGGCCTTGNAACTTTTTTTTTTCCTTCAAATTTTCTGGGTCAACTTTAGAAATACTTATGTGGTAAAGTGGGCACGAAAAAAATTATTTAAATGTGGATTGCGATATTGAGAGATTAAATTTATTACACGGATGTAGCGCCACTTTCGTACAGAATTAGAGAGAATTACAGCACTTGTTTGCTTCTCGATCTTGCACTACTGTATACGTGCATACATTGAGATACCTTTTAAATAAACTAAAAGTGTTCATACGTTAAAGTTGGTAGATATGAAGGGGGACAACCATTGGCCTTGCCTGCCACCCATTCTTGTATAGGCTGTTCACGGCAATGTGAGCACTTTTGAGTTACTTTTTTATTTCAACCATTTGTTATCCAATAACTACCTTTTTAAATAAATATTGTCGTGTAAGTGATAAACACTGTGTGTGTATTCCATTGCACTCTTATTTTAACATCTAAAGCTAAAATAAAATATATTTGACTGTTATTCCAAATGAGAGGGCTTTCAAAAGTTCTAGTATACTAGAAACGTTTTTCTGAGAAGGCTGCTGTTTAGTCGCTTGTGTAATTAATGCCATCCGAGACTGCGTGAATTTTTACAAGATTTAGCGCGGAAGTTGTCTTTTATGCAACAAAGTTTATCTACACATAAGTTATAGTCTTCCGTGAAATATAAAATAAATCACTTCGACGATAGAGTAACGTTTGTATTTGTGGCGAGAAAATCATTTCCCAGTGTACGCACAAATTACAAATATAGATTGATGCAGATTTATAATATCCATACGACAGTACAGTGCAATTCAAGTTGCGGTCGAGTAGGTAGCAGTGCGACGTGTTTTGAACTTGAGTGCATTTGTGGGATCCAAATTAAGGGCCTACCACAATTGACGAGATGCGTCTGTCTGATCTGCCCGAGCTTGACTATGATGTCGCCAAGTTATAGCATTTGATTGGTTCACCTGACCTGTGTCGTCAGATGCTGATTGATGGTACAGACGTGAGGTGAGGTGCTGACCGAATGGATATAGCCAAACTGACAAACAGTATAATATAAGGCGAAGAAATGCCAAAACAGAAAGCAAATGTTAACAAAAATGGCGACCTCTTTCCTGTTTTTTCAACTGCATCCATCACACAAACTCTTTGTAGCACGCACGGCTCGTCGTGATCCGAAATCTGTGTGGACTGACAGCATGGTCGAACGGCTCGGACAGACGCATCTGCACAATTGTGGCAGGGCCTTCATAGCGCATCACTATATCAAATCTTTGCAAGACTGTAAAAAGATTTTGCAGCTTTCTCTCAATTTTGAGCCTTTTACTGCCATTTGAAATTACTGATCAATTGGGAGATGTGAAAAAAATTTAAATTCTGAATATTGCGATTACTTATTCCATCCACCCTTTAATTTTTAGTAGGCCTATGTTGTTGTCGAAATGATTTTTGAATGGGAAGTGGCTGATACCATGTCTCATGCCGTCTAGTGGATGGTTGTTTAGCTTGCCTTGAAGTACATACCCTTGCAGCATTTTTAGGAATGCAGCTGCTGAAATGCTGTTACGATTTACCCACCCTCATGGCAAGCCACATCACATTTTAATGAAGTCGCTTGCTGACCACCCTGCTGTGGGTTTGTATGGGTACTTGATTGTCCATCTCATGGTCGGCACTAGAAATAATGCTGCAATGTATGAAATCGAAAAATTGATAGGAGTTTATTGGAAAAATAGTTGGGAGTTATTACTATTTTAAAAGCAATGTTACTGACTGAGCTGCTGCTTCTGTAGGAAGTCTCTTCTCAACAGCATTGACCCGAAAAACCATTTTGAGAACACGCAAAGTTCTCGTACGAAAATGACCAGTTTACATTTTCATGGCTTACTCCAAACCTTAAAACAAATTGAATTGCTGTTTTGGAAAAAAAAAAAGGAAAAAAAAAAAATTTGGCAGCCTTGGTTTACGAAACACCTTTTTTTTTTTTTTACCGCGAATTTTAAATATAACCAAACCATTGCCATAAAAAATACATATACTAGATTTTGCTTGTAGCGGTTATTAAATGGCCTTGTCGGGTGTCCGATCCTGTTTGCACGTATTTCTCGCGTTGTTCACCTTGATGAAAGAGTAGTAGTGTGTGTATTCTGCACAAGTTGGTCCCGCCTGGAAGTGCCAAGGCAATGTCATGCCACAACTTGCCAGCTGCTAATTGGTTACGTCGGTGATGTTTGTTAAGTTAAATTTCCTAGTTTGCTGCCGTAGTAGTGTGAGAGGTGAATTACTGTAAGTTCGTCAATTTTCAGGTCAATGCAATGCAGAGCGCTATGGCATGGACTGACCCTTCCCACCGGTCGTAAAATTAGAACCAACTTTAAAATGACGCCGTCAGCGTTACCTGCAAATGTAGTCTAATGTCCGCCGGGATAGCTAAATTAGATGCATCACGACCTTCACACATGGCGAGTGTGTTTGTCATGTTCCGGAATAGGCCATGAGTCATCGAAGTGAGTGCGGTTACGTTTCCATAGTGTAACAAGAAGTTGCCTGCCTACGAAAACCACCAAATGGGATGCAACGCTGGGGTAGAACTGTCATTTATAGAAAAAATTATGGAAATTTCAGTGGTGTCTGCTTACGAAAAGTATTCAAGAAGTATTACACGTGGATAACTTACACAAGTGTTACTTTATATATTCTCTAAAATGACTTTCCTTTTAGAGAGAATAGCTTGAACGACACGATCACTCTTAGGTATAAAATTGGCTCTTAAGACCTCATTCAGAGCCGCCCAAATCTCTCAACTCAACAACACTTAGGCATAAAAATGGCTATAATGTCCTAAGTGCAGCATACCCTTCTGTCTGAAAGGTAATGAGTTATGTAACGTGAATTCTTGTTTTGCCCCATGCGCCCTTCGCTTTCATGTCTCAATACTTGCAACGCACTCTTAACCGCTCTATGATTTAATTTTAATGGCGTGCTGTGTGAGACGAGAATGCCAGGAGAAATATGTATCTAACTTTCTAACATTTGTAATAATTAAGATCTTCTTATGCCTTACAGAAAAAAAAAAAAAAAATATATATATATATATAAATGTGTTACTTTAGTGTTGTGATGAAGCGTAGCCACCTGTCAAGGTTTACTGAAGGACAAGTAGGTGACGAATAAGTAGTTCTGCCGAAACTACTGCTGCATATCCTATTCTTAGTTTCGCCAAGTCCACCGTACAATTTTTGATTGTTTCCCAGCTGTTTTGGGTAATCGAGCTCTTGAAACTAGCGTCAAAAACCTGGGTTAAAAGTGGTCTCGTTTCAAGTTGGGAATTTTTTGTATGTTTGGTACAGATGTCAACAAAACGTAAATATTTTCAATGTGGTGGTATTATTTTTCTAAATAAAATTAAATGCAGAAATTAATTGTACCTCACTTCGTTTTTCCATTTGGTAGAGTTTGATTTCATATTTTTATATAGATATAAACGTATGTTTGGCGGGGTTTTAGATAAAGAACTGAATCTAAGCGATCTATATGATAGCGTGAAAGCATTAAACATAAATAAGCAGCATTTTACATTGTTTTTAAACTTGTTTAGCGAATGTGACAGCAGGTAAACCAGATGTATTTCACAATAAACTATACATGTCTACCTTGTGACGGTGCGACTACACAATGTGTAGACTGGTGTATCTATTTGGACGTCTTCACCAATACAGCTTTATTTATAGCGTTGTAAGCTTTGTTTTAGAAATTGATTTTGTTGGTAGCTGCTATCGTTCTTGAGAACTATAATAACGTTATTTCACAATAACATCCGGATAATATATTAACTGGGTAGGCAGATCATGTACTCATGCATGCAAAGCCTATAGTAAACTTTTCTTTATATTTTAGAAAGTCCTCCTCGAATCATATCAGCGTGTTAGGCAACAGTTGACAACTAGATTTTTATCGAGTTAAATGATAACTTAACTCATCTATGATCTTGACGATTCGTGAAGAAGTCTAGACTTATGATTTAACTGTAGATTGCACTTTATATTAATTAATATTTTCATTAAAAGAAAGTATGGATGAAATGCACTTGTCAATAACGAACTTATTTTGTAGTAATTTGGAATAACCACAATTTTAAAACTGATAAGGTTATCTACTTAAACAAACCTAGACAAAAATTAATTCTACAGCCTATTTTTTTTAAATAAGGCGGATTTGTACAAAGTACTTAGAGAAGTTATTGTTTGTGACATCGCTAACTCGGCCAAGAACGTTATGGCAAGTTATTTAGACTAGTCGACATACTGCCCGTATCATAGTTTATTACCTAGCGTGTTATTTCAGCGATGGTTTGGGGCCCAATTATAGAAGTAAGCCCTCGTTATCACGGGAGTTTTTTCGCGATGCGTTGAAATAGCACCCGAGTAGAACAAATGGTTTGCCAATTATGTACAGCCACTTGTAGATAGGCCGAATAATTACTACAAACGAATAGCCAGCTTCCAACCTACATTACCGGTGTTTCAAATACGCACTTCGCTGTTTGAAATGAAGAATAGCCTAAGAACCAGTTTATAAACACTATAATTTACCCTAAATGCAAGATGTAGCTTAACTAACATAAAACGCAAAAAATTAAACATGAGAACTCAACAGGTACGGCAATAAAGGAACCAAACAGTTAAAGGAGTTTAGAAGGGTGGAATTAAAACTTTATCCATATTTACTGTACTCTAGTTTTATTTCTCTAAATGTAGAGAATGGAAAACCTTCGGTCATCTCAATCCTGGAAGCACTTTTGTTTGTATACCTGGGTGACGTCAGACGTCATGAGCGACTGAGGACCAGGAAACACGCTGATTGTAGCTGGGTCCTGCTGTTGTAGACCCGACCTGATGGCCGGCGGGGTTTACCAATGTTTTCCTTGGCGAGCCCCCAAATCCTGCTCCGCCAGCTTTAGCTCCTTTACAGTTCCGTGTCTTCCGTCGTGCATGTTAGTAGCTAAGACGGTTGGAAAATGGGCTGCGTCTCAGGGCAAGCCCTATACGCCTTAGGTCGGGGTTAATATGTTTAAAAGGGACACTTGCATCGCGGCTATAGCAGGGTTGTCTGGTGCCATGGACACGCCCCGAAAGAAGGGCACAGCAAACCAGCGCAAAGCGAGAGGGCACTGGGGAAATCTGTGTGACAGTCGCGCAGGATTAATGTAATTTCCTTTGACTGGATTGGGGCTGGAGAAAGTAGGGTAAGTTGTTAGTTAGCTAAGATAAACTTGTGTGGGTTTGGTGCAGGGTAATAAAATGAGTGCGCAGCTGGAATGTGCGGGGGTTACCTTAGGCTATGGACTCACAATAGTCCGTCGCGTCCGTCAGTCTTCCATCCGTCCGGCCACGTAATTTTCAACAAATCGCAAGGGCACTTTTTTTCTCTACCCGTCCATCCATAGACTAAGGATGAGGTAGACCGATCTCGCTGGCTGCGCACAACCAATCTCCGTGCTCCAAAATTGTACTGCTTTTCTACCAGTACGGACGGCTAGCAAAAACGGCGTGGATTCGATCTGAGGTTAGAACCTGGCTTAGTAAACAAGTGCTTTGAGGTGTTTGTATACTTCCGCTAACCAATTTGTAATGCAGTTTGATTAAATTCAAATTGGTGAAAGTATTTTATTAATATAATAGTGCTTGTAATTTCAAAATAAAGATAACAAACACGTTGTCATTGTTGACCATGCGACTTTGACAGTTGAGTTGTTTTATTTTGGGATAGGTCAATGCTAGGTACATGTGAAGAAGACGAATAAGCTGTCTACATCATCTCTAGTCTATGCGTCCATCCGCCAACTTTTTTTCTACCCGCCCGTCCATCAAATATTTACTTAACTTTTNCATCATCTCTAGTCTATGCGTCCATCCGCCAACTTTTTTTCTACCCGCCCGTCCATCAAATATTTACTTAACTTTTGACGGACGGACGGATGAGCCTCCACCTTCTGGCGACATTCCTTTGACGTGAATACGCACTTTAAAATAAAATGCAAGGCTGTGGATAGAATGTTAATTTTTGGTAATAAATTCAAGATTTTATAACGTAAACAAATTTCTGTATAAATTCTTATTGCGTACAAAAATTATTTCCCCCAAATGTTTCTTTCTTTTCAATATATATATTGCCGATTAAAAGATCGGTACTTGAAGTTGTCACACTGAAATTTTGCCATACAGAAGGATTGATGGACGACTGATTGTTGTGAATCGCTTTGACCTGACGGACGAAAGCAAGAGACGGATGCGACGGACTATTGAGCCCATACGTGTTTCACGTCTACCGTAATGGATGTCGTGCACGTCCGAACGGCGGGCACATGATGGCGTGTTGCGTGTTTGGCACTAAGCTGGAATAACAATGCCTGCGCATAGCAGTCTCTTGAGTCAGCCAGACAACACACTGACTGCCACGTGAATGCGTGCTGGTTCTCCTCCTCGTCACCTGCGACTTTGTCACGCCGCGGTTATGAATATGTTAAACCTAGAAACATCTTCCTAGTTGTTTCGCATTTCTGAGGCCCTAGATACTTTTTCCTTTCAGCCATTATTTATCCCTTCACCACCTTTCCAAATAAACATTGCCATGTAAGTAATAAACACAGTGTGTATATTCCACCGCATTCGTAAGTTAACGTCTAAGGCTACAATTAAAAATATTTATTGATTATTATTCCAAATGAGAGGGCTTTCAAAAGTGCTCACTTTACCGTGAATAGCCTATAACAAGGAGCTCGCTGCGTTAACCTTGTCAATTTTTTAAAAATAAAATTGTGGTTGTGTTCACATTGAAGTTTGGCTCGTCTTTGTCAAGTCGTAATGCAGAGGTACCAAATATGCTGTATCTGGAATCGGAAACGGCTCACGTGTATTTACATGTATAAACACACAGTAAATACACACGTGAACGACTGCTGTATTGGAAGCATTGCATGTATGTGTCGGTGACCTCACCTCTCGTTTAAACTGACGCCTATTTAGGCCCGTAGATTTTAAAATTATATTCTTTCAAATTATTAATTTATAATTTAAACACGCACAAACGAAATTAAAACTAACACTGCGATATTGTGCCTTTCTCAACTGTTTTAACACACTGTACAACCGATATTGAAATTTATAAGAATAAAAATGAATACAAAAACCAAAAANATTGAAATTTATAAGAATAAAAATGAATACAAAAACCAAAAAAGCAAAGATTCTTTTTGGATGCAACTACGTTACCTTTAAGTTATGAAGTAAACTTAACCTCCTACATGGAGACTTAAACTGTACATCGCTCATAATGCAATGTGAACACGCTGCTGCGCGGTCTATACCGGAACATGACGATAACTCGAAGTTAGCGCAGCGAGTTGCATGTAACTACCGTGTGAAAAAGCCTTGAAAGCTATTACGTTTTCCATCGTGATATATCGATGCACCTGAAAGAAATTCATACGATAACTTTGCCAAAAAGTAATGAACTTGTAAAAGCTATTATATTTTGAACAAGAACTGAATTTTTTTGTCAACACAGTCCACAAGACTCGAGCTGGTAAAACTGAAATTGTAAACGGACTGAAGTTATGATGGGCGTCTAACCTTCTGCATTTCCATTGTAAATATTAGCGTTGGATAAATTAAATTTTTTCGTGTACTTTTCTCGCCAACATGGCCATAAATGCATTTCTCGTCACGGTTGTGGAATTTGGCATAATATGGTATTCGGTCTCAGTTTATGGGTACAACTTAAAGCAGTGTTCAGTCATAGGTCAGAAAAACTCATCTTTATTGATTTGGCCAATATTTTTCTTAAATGTTCGTGTTGACGAAAATCCTAAATTATTTAAATACTGCATATCTTCTTGAATATCAAAATTGTTTAGTAAAAAATATATTTAGAGAAATTTTTTACGTTAAAATTTGTGGCTTGTGGTAAACGAATTTTCTGTCAGTTGTGAGCAAGGAATAGGCGAAATGGATTTCACAGATGTATGCTGCTTATATATGCACATTTGAAAAGGACGAAATGTGTGATACTGTCGCGAAAATATATCGCTTTTCCGAGACAACAAAGGAGCAAAGGTATACGTATATAATAATATTTTCATGGTCGCCACAAAATACAGTAATTGATTAATAAATACCTACCATACGTGGTTTACCTGAAAAGTTCTGCCGTGACAAACACTGCGATAGTTTTTGAAGAAAACTTACTAATACAGACAGTGGTACTGGAACCATTTCAGATTAAGGGAATGCACGATGAAAGGAGATTCGAAAAATCACTAATTACTGCACATATTTGAACGATTAGTCGGGAGGGGGATAATTTCCCTCCTCCGCTCCCCAAGTTCTGTAGTTAAAAAAACTTACGGAATGTTAAGTCAGAATTACTTACAACGATTGTGTATACCAGCACGTGTTGATAGTTAAGATAATTAAAATTACTTGGTGGCTTCTAAATAATTAAGCGCACATTTTAGTTCAAATCTCATTTATTCATCACAGAGTTAAATATTTGAAAAATCTTAAGTAGTTTCCGTTTTAGTTCCGCACTGTTCAGAAACAATATACAGCCTACTGAGTGCCAAAATAAACATCAGCCCTAATTTCTAATTAAATTAAGAGCATTATATTACGAAATGAATAAAAACATAGTTTACTACACATAAGGAAATGTTTTTGTTCATGTCGTAATATAATTTTAATTAAATTACTCTAGTATTTGCGGAGTGAAAGAAGAGTTGTTATAATCCAGTTATTGTAATTTAGCGATAATGTTACAATTTGGATACTTATTTTTGGCAGAAAAAAACTACACTGGTTCTCCCGCCCTCCTTCGTAGCTGGAGGGTCTAGGGGAAGCGGTTCAAGTATTTGGGGGATGGAGCGTGTCACTTTCGGGCTGAAGGAAACTAAGGGGATCGACGTTTTCCAGGCTGAAGGAAACTAGTGCTTTGACTTTTTCTAGATTGAAGGGAATTTCGTAACTTGTGTTTCCCAGGCTGAGGGAAACTAACAACCCTTTTAAAATAATTAGATTAATAAAATTGCGTTGTGGATTTAACGTAGATATACTAATATAAATAATGGTTGCAATTTAAAATTTACTTTTTTTTCACTCTTTTGGGGAAAATGTTATAAATATCAGAGAAACATTTAATTAAAACATGTTTTAAATGGTAGATTTCCTATTATTGTGATGTATCAGATTTTCTGGTCCAGTTTAATTTACTGACGCTGTATGAAATCTCAAGTTTGTCTGAAATTTGTTGACTATGAGAATACCAGTATGGTACTACATACATCTATCAAAACGCCTGTGTGTAGGCGTGCCAGTGTGATATAGGTTATGGAATAACTGTGAACTGTCTAGGCAGGCGAACTCACGCAGACAACTAATGGAGCATCATCAGGAAAGATGAAAACTTTGGGTTCGCATTCCGTATCGTGATTGTTTGCCTTTCCTGTATATACATCTGTCCTGGAAGTTTGTATAGGAAGGTCGCACGAGGATTATTTAGTGTCTCCTTTTGTATTACCACGCTGTAGCGCATTAGTCTCTGGTATATCAGCACAGATGTGATTTGAATAAACAATTCGAGCTGTCACTAGGCCGCAACTTAAGAGGAATATAATAAAATGCCATTTTATAGTGTATTTTCAGCTAGTCGGAAGCACTGATAAACATAGACTTTGTTCAGATTGATCAGTATATATTTGTACCAGGTGGTAAAACTGGGTGTGCTCGACTCAAGTATTTTGGTGGCTGCGGTTCGAGCCGGACTTGTCGTTGCGAGGTGAGAGTTTTCCCTTTAAATTTTTATCATTTCAGTTCATGAGTTCCTAACCAAACTTCGGTTCAGTTCTTCCTCATTTAGTTTCACTGTGATTTTTCAGAGAGCGAAAACTCTAGTTCCTGTGGAAGAAGCAGCGGTATAATACTACTCTCATATCCGCATAAAGTTCTATTAAAAGAAGTCGATGTGCATATTCGTGTGATACATATTCTCATGGACAAACGCGTCTATCGACATATATTTAGCCAAGCGGAGTTAAGTCTATTACATAAGTTTCTACATTATTACGATGTGTTTTGACGTGCTGTTTAAGATAAAAACACGCTGTTTTCGGTATTGTGCTGCTACACTCGCAAAGTTCCTCGACCGCTGCAAGCAGAGTTCCACGTGGGCACCGTGTGGTTAGGATCACATCTAAGCGATGTTCGCTTCCACTCCAAGTGTTGGTCTACGCCTGTGAAACTGTTGCAGCAGCAGCAGTCCTGTCCTTTGTTTTCACACCTCGCTTGCCTACACTTTTTTTTTTTTTTTTTGTAATTGCAGAGGAAAATCCTAAAGAAGGGAGGGGCTACGTCGCGCAATTGTAAGGTGTTGCTCGTCTTATTGAAAAACCACGCCAGTTGAGTCTTCCAACTGCGACGCAGGAAATGATTGCACGTCGAAACGTTTCGTGATAGCCATTTTTATGCACGTGTTCGTGGGTAGCATGAGCTTTACACCTGTACACACATCTGTACAGTGTTCATAATAGTAGTATCTGTGTAATGTAGTTTACGATGTACTTTGCTAAGAACGTTCATTTTTGTGGCAAATAAGGCGAATGTATAACAAGAACGTAATGATTTAGGGTACAACATTAAATAGAGGTAAGTAAAATAGTATAATTAAAAAGGTTGATACAACCTCTGTTGGTATTTTTTTGTTCTCGTTAAACACAACTACGCCAATTGCTGTTAGATACGTCACACTTAGTGTAGAAAGACTCTCCAGCTCCAAGCATTGTTTTCAGTTATTTAACACGAAGTTACTCCATTATTTCGGGCTGGCTGTAGTTGCAGGCACAAAGTGTCTCAGCTCACGTAGCACCGTGTCACTGTGGGCACCGCACAACTCGACGTAAAGAAATATGAAAGAGTTTTGTGTACAGTAAACCTCGCCCAGGACGACAGAACAGCAAGAAATGTCCCGTACTCTAAAAGTAATCGTAGAAAGGCCTCAATCAAGTATTGGCCAGATATCGGAAGATATTGCTTAGTATTGGGTCCGCATTACACCGCAAACTATCAGTAATCGTCCTCATGGTGTTGGAATTAAGGCCACGTCACATAGAATTCCCTTCATTACCAAGAAAAAATACAAAGCTGCGGTTAGAATTTTCTTTGGTGTAAANGGGGGGGGGGGCGTTTTTACTAATAAAAAAGTATGATTTTATGATTTGTTTCCAATGGGCGGTATAATTGTATTGCCCAAACCAAACACCATACGCGAAAAAATATGCACCAACTGTGAAGCACGGAAGCTTGTATGAATGAGCCGCGCTGGCGCTGGACTAGTAACCGGAGGCATATTAAATGTGTGTTGTAGGCTAGAATGGGGCTGTACATCTCACTATGACAGCTTAGAAATTTATGAAGGAGCCCTCCCCTCCTAAATTATAGTATTTTTGTGTATACAATATTACTTTGTCTAATGAAATACACGACTTTAGCAGCAAGCTACAACCTTTATAAAAACTACAAAGAATTAAATGTGCGGGGTGATTCTGATCACCATTAGAGCTCTTACACTCACAAAATAAAATGCAAAATTTATATGAACATGCCAGTAGTAGCGTTTCCAGACACAGCGTGTACATTCATGTGTACGTGTCGACAAGTGGATAGTGATTCGTCATTAGAGAACATCAGTTTAGCCTGAGGGTGTCGCGTGTGGCGAAGAGGCAGAGCCAGCCCCCGAAGTCCTATGGGGCCACGGATATATAATGCTCGCCAAGGCGAACCGGGTTCGATTCCCCGTGGAGTCGCCCTAAAGTTTCGCAAGTGGGAAACCTGGCAGCTGTCGTTGACCAGTGGGTTTTCTAGGGATACTTCGGTTTCCCACCCAGTTGCATTCCGTCGCCGCTCCCTTTCCACCTCATTTCACTCCCACCGCTGACAGACCTGGACTGTTGAGTATGGTTCAAATATATTACATAACTGAGCCTTTCATTCTCTACATAATCGCAAGAAGTAAATCGGCAGCGCGTGTCATATTTTTTCATGCATAACGTTATGTTGAACATTTACTTTAGGTTGATGTGTTTTAATAGTTATAAATCAAATTTATTTAAATTTTGGAATTGTTAAAAATATTTCGAACTTTTTTAGAGTAGCTATTTCAGGAGCAAGTCGAATATATCGCGATAGTTTTTTCATAATGTAATCAGTTAGGCTTACTAAAGTGTATCCAATGTACTTTGGAAGAAAACTGTGAACTTGGGTAAACTGTTTTCATTTGTGTTGTTATCGGTAGTTGAACCCAACAGTAAGGAGTTCCTTCAACGTTTGTCTTCCACGCTAGTGGTAGTGGACTGTTTGATTCTAGATTGCAGAGGAAAACACTCGCAACACATTGCCGTAATTTTAAAGTCGACTACCTTTTCAGTTAGACCGGATTTGCTGTATGGTCGAAGCATGCAATATCGTGTTATAAGCTCGCTGGACAAAAAATTAAGTCACTTGTGATTGAAATGTACCTAGGATGGCGCAATACCTTCCACGAGCATGAACAACAGCCACGATTCAGTTTGGTATGGAATGTACAAGTACCCGGATGTTACATCATTATTCAGCCTGATTTATATAAAAAATTTGCGCAGTTCGGCCTGATTAGATAGCACAAGACGAACAGAGGCTGGGGGAGAGGAGCCGTCTTCCATATCGGATGTCACAGCAGCGGGACACTGGGGTACCACAAGCACTTTCTTCTGCTTTCATTCTGGTCAGACGTCGACCTTTTTGGTTGTGTGAAATTCTCTAATGATTTTGACCTGGGTTGACACTGGGTGACTTTGACATCAAAAATTCGAGAAAAATCGCGAGAATTCCAAGAGAATCGTAAATAATAGAGAGAAATTACATAATTGACCTCATTGACTGTGTTTGGCTTTCATGACTTTAACTCCAAGTGACCTTAATAAAAAATCTAGAAGAATCACCTAAAAATCTTTAAAAATTGCAAAGATGTGGGAAAGAATTATATTATTGATCCCAATCACCAAGTTGGGTTTCCATAATCGTGATGCCAGTAACCTTGAACTCGAAAAATCGGTAGGAAATGCTGAAAAATAAAAAAAAATAAAGCTCTTCAATAAAATACAAGAAGTAACAAACTATTAAGGAAAAAAAATAAACTTTTGAAAATTTAAGATATTTTCGGAGGTAAAATTTAAATAATTTCTTAAATACATACAGGAGGTCCTGGGTTCGATCCTCGTAGGATAGCAGAGCACACCCACTCCCAGCATAGTGGCCATCAGAAGACTTCCTCCTACCGCGATTTTTTTTTACCTAACCTACCGTAATTCTAAGTGTTAAGTGTGAGCCCGAGGTAGGTTCGGGAGCTAAGTGCGTTTCAGGGCTAGGCCCCATACGCCTAGAAAGGAAGGAAATCATGCAAGTAGACATGTATCGCGGCAGCAAGGGATTGGGCAGCCATGGCCGCATTGGGGCCATGACTACCTCCCTAAGTGTACCTATAGTTAACCTATAACTAGGAAGAGAAAGGGAGAAGCCAACATAGACGCCATTAAAACCCTTTCGTCAGGATATAAATAAAAAAAAAATGTTACAAGCATTAATAGAAATGCTACAGGAAACAGAGGTTCGAAGGTTCGAACCATGCTATTTATTAGTGGGCAAGAAAGACTAGAAGAGAGGGGGTGGGACATAATCATCTTTGATTTTATTTGTTTGACGCTGACTTAACCAGAGTGAGGCTTGCACATCACACTGGCGAGCCTCCCCCCCCCCCAAATTTCCCAGTTTATACTGAAAACAAAGAAAATGAGCTGCCAGTGAGTGTCAGTAGTGCCAACACTAACCTGTTTTCTTTCATTATAAGAGAGAAGAAAAATAACCTATAAAAAATAAGAATTAATACTGTACTAAACCTAATACTAAATCTAAGTCCACGAGGACATGTGTGCTAATTGCTGAGCTGCCTCGTACAGCAGGCAAGCCTGTGTAGCCATGGTCTGCAACATAGTATTTTTCCACCCATAACGCTACGAGTGCATGAAGCTTCGCTGGTGGAGCCCTTACCAGCTGTCTCCTTGGAATCGGCTATCAGTCATTTGGCCAATCACATACTACAGCTGTCGGATGGGAGGTGTGTAACAGGCACTGGCATACAGTAGTTGATATAGTCTAAGCTAATCGTGAGTTGTCCCTTCAGGACTGTTTCCAAACCGGAGTGTTTCCCTCCTCCTGGAAAATGGGTTGCTTGAGAATCCTGCGCAAAGAAAATAAGAAGGACTTGGATGACCCTAAATCTTACAGGCCACTTACGTTGCTTCCGGCGCTAGGCAAAGTCTACGAGAAATTATAAATCGAAGGCTTACTATGGCCTTAGAGGCAGAAGGGACATTGAACGAATTCCAATATGGATTTCGAAGAGGAACAGGCACAGATTTCGCGCTGGCAGACGTGATGAAAACCATAAGAGAGTCCCCCCAGAAATATATCATGGCTATCTTTTTAGATATTTCTGGAGCGTTCGACAATGCCTGGTGGCCGGAGGTGATGCATAGATTGAAGATGAAGAGATGCCCTGCGAACATCTACAGGATCATCCAGGACTTCTTTGCAAATAGATGGAGTATCTACACAAATAAAAACATACAGGTGAAGAAGAGGCTGACCAAGGGATGTCCCCAGGGATCGGTTCTTGGACCGATTCTATGGAACATCCTCTTTGACGGCTTTTTGGAATTGGAACTCCCCACGGGGTGCACAGTATTCGGGTACGCAGATGATGGATTGGTACTTGTGACAGGCAACTCTAGAAGAGAACTAGAAACGAAGGCGACCATGATAATGGATAAAGCATGGGAATGGGCAAAAGACACCAAGTTGCAATTCTCCACGGAGAAAACGAAGATCATGCTTGTCAAAGGAAAACTTATAAGATGCCCGACTGTGCGCTTCGGGGGACACCCAATTAAATATGTGCAGGAGTTTAAGTACCTGGGAGTCATCATGGATGATAAAATGAGTTTTCTTAAGCACATTGAGTATGTGTCGCGGAAGGCGGTAGCGGTGTTCCAAAAATTGAGAAGAATTGGCAATACCAGCTGGGGACTAAATAATGTTACTCTGCGTAACATATATATATCGGTATTTGAAGCCATTATATCATATGGCGCTGTGATGTGGCACCACCGTGCTGACCTTTCGTGGCACAAAAGAAAGCTAATTAGTGCACAAAGAGCGGCACTGTTGACCATGACCAAAGCATACAAAACTGCACCTAATGAGTCTCTCCCAGTGATTGCTGGAGTGCTGCCTGTTGATCTGCTAGNGCCCGACGGATGCGGGGGATTTCCCGCCTGCGACCGCGTCAGTTCACGCTGTTCTAATTGTACCTATTAATAATTGATGAAATTATTGTACAGTGGCAAGAAAGATGGATGAACTCGGATAAGGGCAGACAAACGTTTGAACTTATCCCNAGAGAGCACGGGCTGGTAGGCTGAGAAAGGAAGATAAAGAAGAAATACATGATGAAATTATCGTACAGTGGCAAGATTCTACCTACTTGAGCCTATTCCCGTCTGTTTGCAAACTTGTTATCCCTGACATTAGAACGAGGCTTAAATGTTAATGGTTCAACACGAATCATTACAGTACACAACTATTAACAGGCCACGGTAATTTCAAGGCAAAACTTCACAGCCTGCGGCTCGTGCAATCTCCGCTCTGCGAGGTTTGCGGAGTCGATGACACCGTTCAGCATGTCATCACAGAGTGTCTCAAGACTGAAGATCTGAGGAGTGGACTGGTAACCAAACTGGAAGAAATGGGCATTCACATGGAAATTGGAACTATCATGGAAAACAAGATCTATTTAAAGATATGGAATGAATTCGCCACAAAAATTGGCAGGAGACTAGAGGATTTCGACAAATGGAATCGGCGAATTTCTGATGACCCATAATGGAATACTCAGGTAAAGGCTCACAAATTGTGATAAGTCGGAGTATTCTAGATTGGCGAGGAGGACAGGTTTTAATGAGAAAACCAGTAGAATACTGTGTTAACGGCAAGCAAGAAAAGTGAATGGCCCGAAGAGACCAAGAGGAAAGTGCCGTGCATTGTCTTACCCACCAGGGTACAGTTACAATGCGGGAGGATGGAGGGTGTGCTGGCCTTCGGGCCTAAAACCTGTTATCGCTACCCCAGAGATGCTATGCCCCATCTCTCGTGCGCCGACTATGACACCACGTTAAAATTCACTTAGTTCTTGATAACCTGCCATTGAAGTAGCAGTAACCGATCTAGCAACTTTGCCAGACGCTTGTTGTCTTATATAGGCGCTGCCGACCGTATCGCGTTACTCTGATTGGTTCCATACTTCTGTTATTTGCATACGCACGCCTATACCATGTTTTTGGCTCTCCAGTGTATTAAGGGAACTGTGCGCCCCTGAAAAATCCTAATTTTAATTGCCATAAACTATCTCACAAATGATTCACCTGAAAATGCTTCTATAAGACCACTTTTTTTTTGTAAATTCAGACGTTTTGATTCACAGGTTATCTTTAAAAATTGCGTAGAACGTAGTTTTAAAAAGTTTGATACAAACATTGTGACGTTCGCTTTGCCACGCCTGCNAGGAGGACAGGTTTTAATGAGAAAACCAGTAGAATACTGTGTTAACGGCAAGCAAGAAAAGTGAATGGCCCGAAGACACCAAGAGGAAAGTGCCGTGCATTGTCTTGCCCACCAGGGTACAGTTACAATGCGGGAGGATGGAGGGTGTGCTGGCCTTCGGGCCTAAAACCTGTCCCTTCAGGACCTCTCAGGCTATTCTAAAGCTGTATGTCAAGTACACAGAAGCTTGCTAAATTAATTATAGTAATCCTATAGTATTAACCTTGAAGCTGCGCAGAAGCTATTATGATAGGTCTGGCAGTGTGTTACATGCAGGGCTAAGGAGGCCTGTGCGCTAGAAGCGACTTTAGTCTCTTATAGCGCCGAGTCTCATATAGTCCCAAGGGCAGTTATGAGATGATTAGTATGGTTCTCATTAGGTTCATAAAATTGTTGACTCTGTTTACGAAATACTTCTTGAAGCCTATCTTGTTTTAATTCTGCATGCAAGTATCTGATAGGGACATATCTACACGCATTTGCGGCCATTCCGAGGAAGAGAATTTAAATGGGTCGGATCATTGTTTGATATAGCCGAATCCCAGAGTCGCGGGAAATAAGTGGATATAATGCTGACATGCGTCCATAAGCAGGATTCCTCTTGGTTCCCATATGGTGACGCCATATCAGCCTTCTATCCATGGTTAGGCCGAGGTATTTCACCTCGTATTTAAATGGAATGTCCTCCCCAAAATGAGTGAGATGTAGGTGGTTAAGGGGCTTGTCCGAGGTTGCTCCTTCAATGGAGACAGCGAAGGAGTGCCTATCTAAATATACTGCATTTCATATAAGTACACTAAAGTTTGACAGACTATGTAAACAGTAAATGCTCTCGTTTGCAAAGTTTTGTATCAGCTGATGATTTGTTGCGGGATGTATGTTATGTTGTGACGATATCGATAATCATCATACAAGAAAATAGTACTTAGAACTTAAAGCTGTAGTTTAAAACTTAAATTACATTTACAATATTTGTGGTTTAAATTATGTTTTTAAAGTAACATACAATTTTTTCTGGCTTTTATCGAATTGGTTAAAAACTAGGTTCAGCCATTATGGAGGAGCATACGGACAGTTACAGTCAGTGAAACGTTCCCCAGTTCTGTGAACGCCATTGTGCATGTGATCTTTTTCAGTCACGTCTATGCGTGTACCTTACTGGTGTTAGCGTACTATTTTATCAGTAATTAATGATTTTAGTGTTTAATTTTGACGATATTTGCCTCCCTGTGATATGAAATACAGGGAGGGTCGTAGGGTACGAGTTACCTTTTCCAGGCACAGACTAAATGTGCCTTGGGTGTTGACTAGGGGTAGAACAATAACGGTCTCTCAGTAAATGTTTTAAAATGTTTATACTTTGCGAGAAAACAAACAAACAGATACTAAACTCCGAGACGGTGTCCCAGCAACTTGGGGGCCTTAAGGGCGAATTAAAGTACTCTTGCTAACTGTTGCCGACGTTATGTGGGGGAGGAGGACGCAAGGCGTCGGGGAATTTTCTTTGAGCTGGCGACGCTGATACTTAGCTGTTCTTGTAGTTCTGGGTGTTCCGGTGGTAGTTTGAGGTCCGGTACATTGGGCGGCCCTTCTCAGGCCCTCGCTTCGGTGACGGCTCTCCACGACTGCTGTTCCGGGTTCTCTTCTTGGCGAATGCACAACACGACTCACTCCCGTGACTTATCGATCCGACGGATTTACTCTTCTCTCGGCATGGTGCCCTTCGTTCATGCTACCACTCGACTCCCGCTCTCAGTATCGCACTCTGCGTCCCGACGTGGTGCTCCTGGCGAGCCCCCCTTCGACCGTCACCTTCCGGTTCAGATTACAACTCACTCTATATCACTGATACTGCCGGGGTCCAATCCCCGGCCTCGGCTGACTGACTCACTCGACTGCCTCGCGTCCCGGCGTGGTGATACGATTGACTCCCTCGTCCCGATGTGGCACTTCTGGGCGACATCACCGCAGACCACCTCCTCTCCTTCCGCCTTGCGGTGAGGCCCACGAACAACTAACTACTTCCTCCGTGTGTCGGGACTACATAACTCCCCTCCCGGCGTCTTCCACGTGCCAAC